>QPKB01000003.1:18021603-18621603 GCA_003546025.1 Camphora micrantha | reverse complement strand
GGAGATCTGAATCTCTACCTGAGTGTAGAACTGGTATGGTCGCTGGTTTTTCTATTGATTTAGAGACTGGTTTCCACTGAGAGTTAGAATATTCTTGGCAGTTTCTCCTCTTGAAGCAGGAGAGAATAAGTTTCTCTGGAACTGTTCAAAAAAGGAAAGGAAAGAGTATGAAGAGGTTTCCCCGGAGAAATGTGTAAACTCCCCATTTTTATTCACCCAAATGACCACAAAATGTTCTAATGAGATTCCATGGTGCCGAACATACTCTCTCTTTAATGGCTGGACACTGCCTGCCACATGCAACTGGAGCATGCATACTGATAAAATAATGCAACTGAAGCATTCTCCGCCAAAGTTTTTTAAAAAAAAAAAGGGTTTTCCATCTTCAATACCTCAAAAATCTTGAATCACTAATCATACAAGAAAAGAGTAGTTTCGTTTTTTAATATTGCTTGAGATCCCAGCCAGGCATGACATATTTAACACAATTTGGCATATGAAGTTTGCAAATGGGCTGGTCAGGGACTCAGGGGCCTGACTTTCCAGCCCATGGGGCTGGTCGGGGTCTAAATATTTGCCCGATACTATATGATCCAGGCTTGGGGAAACGCCAAAGCAGCCCAGCCCATGAAGATGCATACCTGGAGCATTCTGAATAATAATTTGGGGAAGGCTGGAGCTATTACTACAATTAAGATTCAAACCAGTGCTCCAAACACAACCTACAAGCATTTACCAAAAAAAGAAAAGCGAAGAAGAAAGAAGAAGAAAAAGAAAATAACCTACAAGTAGTTGGCCATTTCAAATTCCAATTCTGCTGAAATACCCAAGATGCTCCTTATTTCAGATAAATCAAAACACATCAAACATCTGATTAGTTTTCTACATCTGTTCATAGTTTATTGGTCAGATAGAGCAAATTTAGTAACCAACCCCTTCCACATTCCTGCTAGCTGATCTCTCCATCTCTTTCTGAATCTTTTCCTTGTTCAATCTCATCCACTCTCCCCGCTCCCGCCACCCCTCTTCCAACAACTCAATAAACTTCTCTTTAATCGCAAGCAAAGGGTCCTTATCAATCAGTTCCTCCCCATCATATGCTTCCCTCAACATTGCCGTCTTAATCCCCCCTTTCAGTGACACATAAAAGATCCCTGAGTGCCTTGTGAAAATATTCCCAAACGCATTTGAAAATCGATATTCCTCCCAAAACTTTCCCAGCGTCGGGACAGGCATCCTCTTCAGAATCGAAAGCGAAAGAAGCTCATGAAAAACACCCACATTTCTTTTCTCCATCTCTGGTGATGCCTGATTCAAACTCGACACATCTTCATAAGGTGAGATATACGGCATCTCCATCCAATCTCGAACCCATTCCCTCATCTCCTTTTTTAGAAAAAAACCAGGTGGTAGACGATAGTTAAAATTTGGCCGGACCCGAATCCCAGTCAATTGGGACTCTTCTTCAGCTCTCATCTCTATGACAGATTTCGCAAACTTAGGCTCCCAAGAACGCAATTGCAAGAACGATTCTCCCTCACCAGGACTACCCACCAACTGAAAATACTCCTCGTACTTCGGCACCAAATTACACAAGAAGTCATCTGGGAAACCAAAATCCCTCTTCACATGGAACAATTTATCAGCACTCAGAACTTTATCCTTGGACATCATCAACAATTTACACAACTTCGACACAAGAAAACGCTCATTCTCAGCTTTTATCTGCTTCTCTTCCTCGAGGAAGCGCTGGAGCCGGTCGCTGGCACGGAGGAATGGTACAGGTTGGGTTTTGGGTTTGATCCGATCGAGGTAGATATCAAATAGACCGGGGTTTCGATTGAGGAAAGTCTTGATTTTGATGGGAAGACGGAGTCTTTCCCGACGTTTCTCTAGATACCGGAGTGGAATTACTTGCCCTGGTTCATTAAGGACTTCTTTGACGACTTTGGCACAGAGACGCCACTGCTTGTCATTCTCAATGGCACCATCCAATGGCCGGTCCTTCCGCCACTCTACTTTGAGGCTGGAAATTGAAGCAGCTGATAAAGAACATACAGGTAGTACTGGCGACAGATGGTGTGTAAGAGAAACCAATATTCGATTTTTCTGCATCCTAATTTACAAAAGGTTGGGTCACTAAGTTCAATACCAGGAAAGCGAATTGACCAACGCCGGGTATTCAACTTGAACCCAAAAAAGATTTGTCCTTTTCACTGTTCTGTGTAAGGTGTGTGATCTAGAATTCAGCAAAACCCAAAAAGAGCCTGGGTTATGGACATTCAGATCAAGGGATTTCAGTACTAACCAATGTAGGGGAATCGATGGAAGGAGTTTCGATTTCAAAACCTAGCCGGAAAAGAACAGAAACCGATTGCTAGAAACAGAAACCCTAGATTCCAAGCAAAAAAAGAGAAACGAGTGAGAAATGCCTACTTCCGACGAATCATCTGCTCCTTGTGATGTCTCTCTACGGACGCCATTGAAGAATCTCCTTTCGCGTTTATTCAATGCGAATGGCGAGATTTTCACCTTTCAGTACGAATGATCGAAGATTGGAAAAGAGAACAGATGCAATGCGAACCCGCGAATATTACAATTTTTTTCGTTCTAGGGTTCCTTCACGTCACTGGGTCTGGTTCTAAAAGAGGGTGAATTTGTAGGCTGTATGTAGCTCACGGGTTGCAACTAGGCGGGCCAGTTCGAGTCCAGACGCAAAATTTATTAAAGGATCCGAATCCAGATCCACTGAGTGGGATGGATGCAACTTCACTTTTTAGGCTATGGTGTCAAACTCAGGAATTCTCCAAACCCAGCCAATTTGAGTGTTCACCACCTGAACTCCTAGGGATATCTAAGTTGGCGCAAGACCATGGTTTGCACTCGAAGGTTGTATGTTCGAAACTGCACTACTACAAGGGGGCTATAGGGGAGTTTGCCCGACTTTCCTCTGACCTCAGTGAGTTTAGTCTAGCCCAAAGGGTTGGAACCTCCGATAGCCAAAAAAACAAAGAAGAGAGTATTCACCACCTCCCACAACTTGCTTGAGTTTCAACCTGAAGCATAGACTGGAGCTTAAGTCCATTGATATTTCTTTGTATATATCACATTGAATGTGTGTCCACAATTTCATATATTTATTTCAATTTGAACATGTAAGTCCCGAGCCTAGCTCGAGTTCTTAATAACCTACAAATTAAAGGGTCCATTTATTTCATGTAATTGAATTCCTAAGATTTTTAAAGGAAAAAAAATTAAAAAATAAAGATGAATATCTGAGAATAACAATCAAATAGTCTTTCATTTAATGAAAAATGTTGGGATAAGGTCAATTAACATTTTTACTGATCCATGTCCAATCGCGTGTTTATTGTCTATTTGTAAATGCCTAACCCAAGCCCACTACAATAAATATACACAAATATGTGAAGATAAAGAAACCCTAACAAAATTTGCAGAGACTTGGGCTTAAGTGGAAGGTCATGGAAGTGGAAGTGGAGAATTCTAGAGATTGAGTATAAATACATACGTTTTGGAGATAACCTAATATAGGGGATATGTGGGTCGGTAAAACACAATCCATGACCGACCTGTATGTTATGTGGGTCAGGTTTGTGGGTTAAATGTGAGCAAGGTACGGCTGGCCCCGGCTGGGTTGTGGGTCAGGTCAAATTTTGTACACCCTAGCTGTTTGATCCAAAGTTTTTTGAACTTGGGTTCAGCTGTGCAATGCAGTGGTTTGCTGCCATGAATTAGAGGCCGCCACTTCTTTTAGAGCCCATTTGGCACTTTATTAGATTAGTAATTAAAAGTTAAGTAAAGCCTATATTTTTCAGATAACAGTTCACATCAATAGTACTTTAACTCAAAATTCTTGCATCATTTTAATAAAAAAAAAGAGTAAAAAACAACAGTAAAAATAAAACACTATTGCAACCTAACTATATTTTATTCTCTTATGATTTGATGCTTTACTACACTTTATATATATTAAAGCAAATGGGGAGAAGCACACCAAGCAATGTCGCCAAATTAGTAACCTTTCACAGTCTCAGAGGTGCAATTCAGGTTTTTTAAAGGGTGGGGAGTGGATGGGCTACTGGGGGCCGAAATATATCTAAGGCTAAGCCCGGATAATTAAGGGTTAAAGAAATCTAATCAAATCATCGCAGCTAATTATTATGTACGAATCAAAATTCAATCTAAAGTGGGTACAATACAACTGAGATTATACATAATATCTCAGAGTGGGCTTTGTTAGTTTTTTTTTTACTAAGACTTGAAAATCATATTATTATCTATTATATTGGGCATTTTCGTTCCTTTGAATTTTTTGGAATTTGTTTTTCAAAGATATTTTAATCACATTTTGTGAATTTCATTGAGTTTTTTTTTTTTTACATTATTTTTTTTCCAAGGAGAGCAAGATCTTATTTTTATTAATTTGTTAGGGGTTTTTTCCCAAATCCACTAGCATATGGTTTTTATTTATGTTTCTATTCTAAAAAATAAAGATATTATTTTTAGTGGATTTTATAATCCATCATAATATAATTCCTTTCATCTATTCTTTATAATATATTATTTTAGATTTACTTTGCATTAATTATATTTAAAAACTCTTAAATTTTTATATATCTTCAATTTTCTTTGCTGCTAGTTATTTTACATATAAAATTACCAAACGGTAGTTTTGTTTCCCTTTTTTTATTCTAAACTACAATTGACAATTCCTTAACAAAGCCCTGTCCAAAGCTATCTTTCGTGCTAGTCCTGTTAAGTCCATCTCACAGCAAAGTTCTTAGGCTTTTCTTTTGAGAGTGGCTATATACACACTGCAAACTGTTCTCTACACACTGCATTTAAAAAAAATCCCTAAACTACCCCTTGCCTTCTCCTTCCCTTTCTCTCCCTACTCATTGTCGTCCACCGCCCGCCCACCCTCTCCCCTTCCTCTCCTCTTCGTCTTCCTCTCCCTCTTCCTCTCTATTTCCATCTCTTTCCCTCTCCCTACTCGTCGCCGACCGCCCGCCCACCCTCTCTCCTTCTCCCTCTCGATTTCCCTCTCCCCGCTCATCGCCGACTGCCGCCCAGTCACCTTCTCCCCTTCCTCTCTCCCTCTCATGGTGGACAAGCAAATAGAGAAGAAGCAAATGCTTTGGATGTAAAAAAAATTAAAAATTTTGCCGTTGAGTTTGTTCGGCCACGTGTACAAACTCGATTGTTTAGCCCTGTGTCGCCAAATGAATAGAGCAGGCGACGACGAGCAGGGTTTAGGGTTTAGCAGGGAGAGGGACATAGAGAATGAGAAGGGGAGGAAGAGGGAGAGGAGAGGAATGAGAGAGGGTGGGCGGGCGGTGGATGGCAACGAGCAGGGAGAGAGAGGGAAGGAGAGGGCAAGGGATAGTTTAGGATTTATTTATTTATTTTTTTTCAATGCAGTGTGTAGATAGCAGTTTGCAGTGTGTAGGTAGCCACTCTCTTTTCTTTTTGGGGAGAGAGGGTCATACATGGAAAAAAAAAAAAATCTTAAAATCTCATAACTACAAGCAACTGACATTTTCATGGCACAGAATTCGCATTTTGACATCCATGAGTAACCAGCAATAATACATCAGTTTCATCAAGTTTCCCAACAAAAGTTCAAGTGACTTTATCATGCCAACGTTGCTTGTTCGAAGGGACACGTTGTCCTTTTCAATCGCGTGAATAACTGGTTTGCTGCAGCCTGCAAGTAGCAAGCTTAGGCAGGTTACTGGAAAGACCCAAAACGCATAAAGAATATTCTACCATGAATTTTAAAGCTAATTCTTATCTGCTGCTGATGTGTCACAGTGCTTGGAGACATAAACACCCACCTCCAAAGGGATGGGAATATGGAAAATAAATTCACCGTTTTCTGCATATACTCATCTACGTCTCTCCCAATGCTAGGAGAATCTAGACTCTTGCTACATATGGGAGGTTATGCACCATTTTTGTTGAAGTAGGGAACCAAACATAAGTTTCTTGTTTTTTTTCCCACAAAGTTACTCCTTCGTAGATGATCCCATACAAAAGTTGATTGCTATTTTTCATAAAATGATTATGGTATAGGTCTCACTCTAGTTAAAGTGAAATTTGAATGAGTGTTAATTAAAATAAAAAAAATGCCATGGTCAACAAAAATATAAGCCATGGGTGGTGTAAGTGCAAAAAATATAACTCACAAAATTAAAGGGAGCTTTACAGGACTTATCCAAATGACTGTGGAGAGCTAGCCGCTTCGAGGACCTGAAATAGGAGGAAGAACAGTTAAAGGACCCTGACTGTGAGCAACGTAGGGCTCTCTGATGCCTCAGTTAGTACAAGGACTGAATTATGGAATGAGAAGAAGAGAGGCAGAGTAAGAGTGCATGTATGTCCGCGTACCTAGGTTGGAACATGTCTTTTGTCTATAGGAGAGGAGTCTCTAGATATTTTGTGGTGGTCCTGATGATCTGACTGCTAAAGTCTCATCGGCTCACAAAGTAATAAATGAGGATTCATCATAGCCCACATTGCATTAAATGATAGTCCGATCAGCCCATACTGCATTAAATGTCAGTCACATTGGGATTGATCTTGTCTTGATTTATTGGCGGCAAAGGTCCCATCGGACCCTTTCTTGGGCCTCGCCCTGATATGGCTGTAGCCACTGGATGCCGTTTTGTCAGAGATTTGACGAGGATTCTGGACAGCTGGGATGATGTATTTGTCTCATTAGCGCGCTCATATCCTGCCACATGTCTGAATATGAGAGAAGGCTGTCAGTACCTGTCTCGGTTGACGGTTCATCATACAGTTGCAGTCGAGGTGCGCGACTGAGGCCAAGGCACACGGCTAAGATCGTGGCGATCTAAGGCCGAGGTTGACCGAGATGATAATACTCGTATCGGCTAGCGCATTAGCATCCGAGCCGCTGGAGTTAGCATAATCTTTGTGTCTTAAGGATTGCTCTACACAGGTGGATATCACAACTAACCCACCTAATGAATTCATAGAAGAGAAGTGGACATTTCAAAAATGGGGCAAAAGTATGCTTTGTTGGAATTAAGGCTACAGAATTGATGAAAAAAAAAGAAGAAATTGAAACAATCATACCGATCTGCAGTTTGTGGAGAATGCTGTATAGGCAAAATTTAATTGAGATTCGCGCTCGCGGCCGAGGCACGTATGGTGATGAAAAAGGATCTCTACAGGAACCGCCCACATGATACCTCACAGATGATCAGGCTTAGTCACACACTAAGTCCAGTTCAACTGCATAATGCTCACGAGTAAGGGAAAAGAACAGATTTTATATCACAAAATAATGTCGTTGAGCAAAACTCCACGCTAGGTTGAGTTGGATTTGCACCCCTCGCACACGATAATCATGCAGGATGCGCGTCGCGGACACGTGCCCGATTAAGCGGTTTCCAGATCCAACATTTGCATGTGATAGTGTAGATATGTATGTGGGAATTGAGTAGGGGTGTTCATGGCCCTAGATGGGCCAGGGTGAGTAATTTTCAGGACCGGCCTGATTTTTATACCATTGGCTTGGACTAAGGCCAGAGCCCAACCTAGCTGAAAAATGTTAAGTACAAGAGCGAGTAGACACGGGATTTATAATAAAAATGGTTATACAAGCTGCATCGAACTGTAATTCAGGTGGTGGGTTGCGTGTGCATTTGTAACAGGGCATGTGTTTGGGACCCATTCTTAACAAAATAGTTGTTTTTTGCTTAAATTTGGGTTGAGTCGTGCTCGGGCTCTCTACCATTGAAACCAAGCCTAGCAGCCTAAATTTTAGGTCCATGCGTGGTCTGTGCACCAAATCCCAAAGCTCAAGCCTGGCCCAAAGCGAGCTGGGCTCTGATTGGGCTTGGCTGGGCCCTGCTCATGAGCACCCCTGTGATTGAAATTTAAATAAGTTTTCCTCAATCCATGGGACCGCTTGCATAAATGATGGTTTGGGTAATCATCGTCCTCGCCATCATTCCTGGAAACATCTTTGGTCGCGTAAAACAGCCTTGCAAAATGAGATTTTTCAATCTACAGGCTTAAAGGTCACCTTATGCCAAGAGGCCATTGGTATTGCTAGTCCTCTCTGTCTCTCTCTCTCTGCCCCAGATTGCATTTTGTTGCCGTTAAACTATGAAACAGAAGATCATCTATTTTCAAATCTAATATGCTCCAAAACCTATTATAACAATATTTAATATCTACATACCTTTCAAATTTAAATTCTGTCATCAGTCGTTTTAATTCATTTAGGGCACATTTGGTAAAAGATGAGGGATCCATTAATTTGAGAATCCCCCACCACCGTACATCTCCGAGGATTTCACATCATCATAGTGTATATCAATGCATATAAATGAGAAAAATTAGTGATGGTGCGTAAATTTGAAGAAACCGATGGTTTTCAAATCCTATAAAGTAGACGGACATGAAAATCCTTAATATTTGAAGGGCCGTCTGGCAATTTACTAGGTTTGTAAAGTAATATAAATCTTCAAAAGTATACGCCTTCAAAATTTTATTTCACTTTTTCAAGAAAAAGTAAAAAAAACACACATTTCTCCACTAAATGATAAAAAAAATTACCTACTTTTTTAAATAAAAAGTCAAAAAATTCCCTACCAATCCACTAAAGAAAAAAAATACCCTCATAACTCCTTATATATTATTTTCTATTGATTTGATTATTTACATCACTTTTACTTTAATAGTACATTGCCAAATTGACCCGAACTTTTAATGGTCAAATGTATATTTTTCTAACTCTTAAAGAAAATCGGTGAGGAGCTCCTGAGGATTTAGTTGTCAAACGTTTTCTTGCTTGTTATTTAGCCATATAATACGGATGTTGAAATAGAATATAAAGGCTGCATTTTCTTTTCACTCAAAAACCATGTTTTGGAGAGATCGCAAGGGACACACAAAGATAACTTTTTGACAACCAAACATGCTTATACAATACATCCTAATTTTTATATATTTCAACCGCTGTGTTTTATTTCAATCCTCCTTTACTCTATTCAATGCCCATGCCAAACAAGCAGGCCGGGCCATGGCCGTGGAACTGCAAAAGGGGGCACGATCCGAATCCTGACCCGAGTCTAAAGCCTAGAGTCGCTGTTTCTTATTTTACACGTTTTTTTAATATTTGATCTGTCTAATAATGCAGCTACTACTACGACGTTTCGGTTGTCTCTTTTTATTACGTTTTTATAAAATTTTCATCACGCAATCGCGAAATGCTCCCCTGCGTCTTCCCTTCCATATCTGTTTCGCTGTAAAAAAAAAACAAATAATAAAAATAAAAAACCACGAACCGACCCGTGTTTTCTCGACTTTCCTTTTTTAATTTCCCCTCCCTCTCTCGTCGTCTTCCTATCAATAAAAGTCTATCAATTCATTTTCCCATTTTAGTATTTGTGTGGATCTGGGGACTCTCTCTTTCTTCCCCATTTCAGTTTGTGGTTTTCCTGTTCTCCCTCTCCCTAAGTCCTTTTATTCTCCTCTCTCCTAGCGTGTATGTGTTTTTTTTAGCTTTCAGATCTAGTGTTTTCGAAGGTGCCTTTTTCTCATAGATCACAGACTCTTCTTTATCTTTGACTTTGATTTTGATTTTGATTTGATTTTTTTTTTTATTGTTTGTCTGGCGTAGAAGACTTGGTCACGTGAATGGGAGGGAACTGGATGAAGTTATGGATTTGATATTGGGAGAGTAAAATGCTATATCTCAAGCAACCGAGCTCTGTTTTAGGGTTTTGGAGCTTGGAGTTTCGGTGATCTCGCTCGTTTTCGCGTGTCCATCTTAAATCCAAGGAGCCTAAAGGCTCGAGGATCCGAATCATGGACGCAGCAGGGAACCAGCCTGATCACAGGAGCTTCTACTTGCAGAAATTTAGGCTATACGAGACTCGATCGGTAAGATCTCTCTCTCTCTCTTGTTGTTGTTGCTGCTGCTGCTTAGTCTGCTGGTGTTGTTATTTTGGATTTATGGCTCCATCAGGGGCGCTTTTAGCTCTGCTTGAATCAGTGGTTTCTTTTTGGTTTTGTTTTGAATTCTCTCGTGTAGTAGTTGTTTTTTTTTTAGGGTTCTTTATATTTTTCCAAATGCTTAGTTGTAATTTTGAAGAGAAGTTTTTGACGTGTTTCTTCTAATGAGTTATTGGATTGGATTCTCTGTGTAAGAAGTATTGGTTAGCTTTGTTTTTGCATGATTTTAGATACATGGAAATTATTTACTTTGTTATGCTTAGAATCCTCAGCCTTGCAATTAGTTTCTGTTTTTTCCCCTCCATTTTATGCTTGATTATGTATAGTATTGTTGTTACATGTGGTAATTTATTTAGTTTAGTGTCACGCCTCAAAAATCCGATCGGAAAGATCCTAACAGCATCTAGGGCGTGAGAATTGGGGCGAAAAATCTTTTCCACTAAATGCATTTGTGACCTCAATTTCGGGTGGTTCAAAGTCCATTGTGAGGTTATGAGTGATGAGCCACGATTCGTACAATCTGCGCAGATGGTCTCCAATATAACATGTAATACAAATTACAGAAAGCCATTTATTTAAAGTTCAATTACAAAATGGATTAGAGTTTTAATGAAGGTCCAATACTACCATAATGACCTGTGCAAGGTGCACCTTATACTCATATAACCATATAACTGAGATGTGAAGTGAGGCTCTCAGGTACTAGCTCAACTCAACAACACCACGCTGCTGCTACGCTCCACTAAGGGTCATTCCTCTACCGGCAAATCCTATGGGACCACCTTAGCCCCCTACACAATAGGGCTCCACTACCTAAGCACTAAATGTATCATCATCAGATTACATAATCTGATTGGTAAATAAATATGAGTAACAGGTATAACATGTGACATAAATGATAAATGAAGGGAATCACAACTACACATCGAAGCAATCGGGCTCTCCTCATAGTCTATCAGAATGAATGTAACCCTGGTGAAGCTCGGTCAAATGATGCAACTCAGGTGAACCCAGTCCAAAATGATGCAACCTAGGTGAACCTGGTCAAAATGATACAACCCAAGTGAACCTTGGTAATCCATATAAGCTGCTACAGTGGCATACGTCCACCTCCTGATTTGTAGGCAGTAAGTACAAATGCATGCATAGCCCTATCCATAGGGAGGCACCCTAACCGTGGGGGCTACATGGGCATAGTGGTGCTTGACTCAAAGATCCAAACCACACGCCCACACACTCCCATACACACACATCCCCTGAACTAGGTGTCCAGTTAGTCTCACATTGGGTGTACCCACCGCATCGTCAATAGAGCCACAAGGGAGACCACCCCACGAGCATATTAATAAAGGGCAATAAGCCGACGAATGAAATGGGTATAAGCTCTAGTCGTGTAATATTCGAAAGGTCCTAAGCTAACCATAGCCTATCCATATTCTATAGTTAAGGGCCAAGGGAGTAGGCACTAACCAACCAAGGACTAGGGTCGCTCATTACATGCATGACCCATACCATGTGACACGGTGGGTATGTGGGTCCGGGATGTCTTTTATAATCATTTGGTGCTTCTGAAGTTATTAACGTCCCAGGGCCCACTACGCCACACATATAGCCCAATATGGGTCCCACGGGTGTGACCGCGCCACCTGTAGGTACATGCTAAGCCCATACATCCCCTTGCTGTAGGTCCAATTCATATTCATTAGCTAAGTAGGTCAAGGGTCATAGTTTCAAGGGTAATGTGTCCCATTTCCCAAAATTCAAAACTATGGAAAGTGTAGTTGACTGTGACTCCATGAGCCCTTCACGGTCAACCGTGGACTGCTACAGTGAGCTTCACGGTCGACTGTGAGCTCACCGAAGGAACAACCTAACAGGTGACTGTCCCAGGTTCTTGCGTTCTCGAGACAACGTAGTCTTCACGGTCGAGGGTCGGGCTGGGGTGTTTGGGGGCTATTTTTCCCCCATTCCCAAGGGGGTTTCCACCACTTCCTAAGGGCAGTTAGGGCCCTATTCCATCCATTTTAACACAATTTCAAAGCCCATAAATAGCTCCACCATCAATGCGTTATAAACCCTTACCCACCAACCCAACATCATAAATGAACTAAAAGGGAGTATTTAGCAGAATGTTTAAAGCAATAGAAACAACCAATAAAGCATGCACACAATGTTATTCATGTCTATTTACTTGCCTTGATTTGATTGCACAAAAATCCCTTCTTCTTAGTGCCTAGGGTTTCCAAATCTAGGGTTTCCAAATATTGCTCTCCACCACAATCCATTCTAATCCAATGCTCAATAGCACTTTCCTACATTCCAAACAAGAAGAAAAACATATCTAAGACATGATTGCATGATTCTAGCATGGATAGAAACAAACTGCATGAAGATTGGAAATGGGTAGCTTACCTAGAAATGAAAATGGGGAAGGAGATGATGAAGAAGGTGGAGAAGGCCTTGGGGGCTTGGAAACCCTTGAGGAAGAGCTTGGAAGTCCTTGGATAGCTTGAGCTTAGTGATGGAGAAGGAGGAGTAGAGAGTGGAGAAGAGAAGTGGAAGAGGAGAATGGAGAAAATGAGGCTTAAAGGAGATTATTAGGTTTTTATAGAGATAGTTTAGGGATTTTGCAAATAAGGCCTAAGATTTTGGGGGATTTGCAACAAGGTCTTTGAGCCATTTTGTAATGGATTTCTAGGTGGGTTTTGGGTCATGGGTCATGATGGGTTCCAAACATAGGGAGGGTCATGCATGACGAGGACTACTCAAGGCACCTGACTATGCTACAAGGCTAGGTTAATTAACACTAATCTTAATTAATTACACCAACCTGCCTAATTAAGGCCAGGGCCTTACATTTAGGGCACCTTCCATATGGTTCAGATGATTGCTAACTTGTTTGTGTTGAAGAATTTACTATTATGATTACTTGCAAATAATTAGTTTCTTTAGTTTTTGATTCATTTGTTTAAGAATTATACTTGGAAGTTCAGTTTGAGGTACCATGTGATGCTTGGGTGAGCAAGCCAACATTTTCTTTTTTGTTCCACTGGCAATGTTACCAGTTTATACATATATATAATACTAATTATGGTCAAAAAATACTGTTTTTCTTTTTGGCAAAGAAACTGTGTCCCTTCACGTACTAGACTCAGAGTTTGATTTTCCACAGTAGCAATGATGACATGGTGTTCTGTATGTGCTTGTTTTGTACATCTAATTGGGATGTCTAAAGTATCCAACTTAAGTCTACCTTCTGTCTGCAAGAATTCTTTTTTGTTAAACAGATCTACAGACACAGGACATATGTGCACGCACACGTGCACACACACAGAAACTCGCTGTTGACACACACACATGGATGCTCTTGCACACATGCCCTCATCTGCATGTGCACAATCTGATGTGAGATCCTTCTTGTCATTTAGTCATTTTATCTAGTTCATTGTGCAACAGAATTTTTGTATGATTGGAAAACAGTTGTAGACAACAGTTGTCATTTGGATATTTATCTAACTTCATTGTGCAACAGAATTTCTATATGATAGGAAGAAACAAGTCTAGAACATCGTGGAGAGTGTTGAAGATTGACAGACTAGAACCTCTTGAGTTAAACATTAGTGAAGATTCCACAACGTACTCTGAAACTGAATGCTCTGAATTGTTAAAACGGATACATGAAGGAAATAAGTCCACGGGTGGGCTGAAATTTGTCATCATTTGTTATGGCATTGTTGGTATGTATATTAAAAGTGAAGCCTTGTGCTACATTACTTTAGTTGTCCTTCCAACAATTGTCTAACTGACATAATATGTTTTTCATTTGCAGGATTCATTAAGTTTTTAGGGCCTTATTATATGCTACTCATAACAAAAAGAAGGAAGATAGGAGTAATTTGTGGCCATGACGTATATGCAGTCACCAAGAGCGAGATGATTCCACTTCCAAATGCTTCTGTGCAATCCAATATTGCTAATACTAAGAATGAGAACAGGTCCTATGTCCATTCTACATGTAAATGTGAAATGTTGGGGGTACTTCTAAAGAGATTTGTATCCAAAGGGGTACTTCTAAAGAGATTTGTATTCAAATTATACGCTTATCCGGTGTATTCAGACATAAAGTTATTCAAATGTGAAATTTTATCTTGTTATTTCTTCTTCCAATTGTCTGAAATGAATCATTTGGAGTCCAAAGCCAATAGGCATTTTCCGTGCTCTTTGGCATTGCCCTTTAACTGTCCATTACCAATTGATGATTTTATTTGTGTTTATATGGGCATTGCCCTTTTAGATTTCATCACTAATTGATGCTTCAATTCGTGTTTAGCACAGGCCCTTCTCTACTTTTCCTGATTTCACATGCATATTGAATACAATTCTGGTAGTTTTCGTTATTTTTTGTAATGTTAATAAAAATTGCTTGTACATTTCTTTGCATTCACCAAACTGAGTTGAGACTCGAGAGTGAAGGATTTCAGGCCATTTTTATTCTATTTAGAGTGAAAATACTATGTTAGTTGCTACTCATGCTACATCATTGTCTTAGTGCTGTTTATATCTTCAATATATATAAATTTATTTATTTTGTTTTTTGTTTTTTTATTGATGACATAGATACAAGAAGCTTCTATGCACAGTGGATCTTTCCAAGGACTTCTTTTTCAGCTACTCATACCATGTTATGCGTAGTCTTCAAAAGAATTTATGTGATGATGAAAGAAGACAAGTTTATGAGACAATGTTTGTTTGGAATGAGTTTTTGACCCGTGGAATTCGGAATAATCTAAAGAGTACTCTGTGGACAGTTGCACTAGTATATGGGTTCTTTAAACAGGTAAGCTCCATAAAATGAATGACTCAATGGTAGTTTGGAATATGTTTACTTCTATCAGATAATATGATTATTCACTTTCCAAAATTTATTTTATTGGTTTAAGCAAATATTTGTATGTTGTTGGTGTGGCTATTTGGAAGTTTCACCCTCATCAATCATCCTAGGGTCAGTGTTTGAGACGAGCATTGGAAAAAAAAAAGAAGAAAACAGTGGTCAATGTTTCAATCTCAAAAATACAATCTCGGATGATTTAGATGTGGGTGAAATTTCAATTGCTCCCTATTTATGTCCTCTAATCTTTCCAACCAACACTGTGAGTTGGTGTTGGTACAGTTTTTATCACACTGTCATTTTATTTTGACCAATCACTACTTTGTGCATGTATGTGTAGTATAATTTGAGTGAGAGAAAGCACTTTTATGTTTAAAGAGCTCAATAGAAGAACACTTACAACACGACAATGTGAACCAGTTCTCTTGTACCTGCATGAGCCTGCCCTCATGTCAATCGCTCGCTGTCTCCCCATTAATTTGGACTCTTATAGCTATCAGAATGATGGGATGATTCTCAAATGATGGGGATGATGAGCCAGTTCTCCTGTAGCTATATGTGTCTACCCTTATCACACTCACTTTCTCCCCAATGAATTGACACCCACCCCAACTTGAGACTCACCCAACTATTAACTCACCATTGGATTGAAACATCATTCTCCTCCAAGCTATCACTGTCGATCTTTGTGGATTTTCTTTTCTCTGATTATATCTATATGTTTACTTTATTGACAAAAAAGAAGAAGAGAGTTTTGTTTACTTTGGTTTCTAACCCATGCATGGACCTTTCCAATCCTCCATTTCCTTAATTACCAACATTCGTCTATGTGGGCTTCACAAGCTGTTTATCAAATAGAGTGAACTCTCTCTCTCTCTCTCTCTCTCTCTCTCTCTCTCTCTCTCTCTCTCTCTCTCTCTCTCTCCACACACACACACACAAATGATCTAGTGCTTTGGATCCCCCACCTTTCCCTTGATTGGTGTGGGCCCCACAACGAGGTGAGCACGTGCGCGAATGATAAGAGGTGCGCATGTGATCAATGCTGATACACAAGTGATCCAGTGCTTTTCCTCTCTCTCTCTCTCTCTCTCTCTCTCTCTCTCTCTCTCTCTCTCTCTCTCTCTCTCGTGTACACGCACAGATGGTCCATTAAGTACCACCCATCTAGGTCTCGTGATGATCAGCCCAACCACATTACCAAGCTCCATTCTACACTAAATTGTTCGTTGTCTCAAATTGACATCGGTTCCAACTTACATCCACCATTGGAGTGATTCAAACAAACACACTTTTAATGGTATGTTTGTGCAATGATAGGATTCTAGGATAGAGAGGAAAATTGTCTTCATTTTTTCCTGCAGCCCAATATTTTGTTGTTTGTTGTGACACTTACATGAACGGAAAATGAAAAAATGAACTGATTTTCCTCGATAAAGAGGATTTCTATTTCCGATGGTAGAGGTAACGACGTAATGCAGTATTTCTCTCTATTGTGGAAAAGGAAACGCATAGGATGTGTAATCCTCTTCTCGCACAAACACACCCTAAAACAGAGAAACTTTGATGGCTATAAATCATGGTAATAGCAATCCACCAGGGCTAATTTTTATGTTCAACCCAATATATTGACCTCATGCATCTAGGTGACCCCAAATGATTAATACTCTTTACATAAATTACTAGAGCAAATGGAGCTCTTTTCAGCTGAAAGAGATTACCTGTTCCCATCTATAATTAGGGTGGCAATTCATGATCTGACCTGCTGACTCGACCCCCAAACCCAATGGGTTATTTTACGGTTCAAGTTGACATTTTTGGCCTATTTAGCAAATGGGCTAGGTTCAGGTAGAACCTGTTCTCACCACTTGACTCACCAACCCAACCTGAACTTGATCCAACTTGTTTGTTTGCTCTATGACCCACCATCCCAACCCAACCTCTTAATCAAGAATTCAGTTTACCATTTACCTCTTGGTTGGGTTTGGGTTGACATTTTCAACCTTATTATAACAAATGCATCGGTTGGGGCTAAGCATACTATGTTGCCAACAATTCTCTATCAGAAACTGACCTTACCTGATCCATCCCACTCCTAGCTATGATCCATCCAACTTCTCACACTGCAAACAACTTTACGTGGTTCTTATAATGTGAAAAGCATAATCAACAATGATGTGAGGTTTTTTTTTTTTGAATGGTAAAATACATATTTAATGACAAATCAATGATGGTGTGCATGGAACCTTCAATTTTATTATGTTTTGATTGGTAGGCATAGGAAAATAAACATTTGTAATATATTCCCCACCTCACACTTATTCTAAATTCATAATTGTTCTTCCTCATTTTGTAATGGTTTCCATCAATTATTTCTGTTTTCTTTGTTGTCTTATAAATGGCCAATTGTCTTAGTTTGGGCTTTGAAAAATTAGGAAACCTTGCATGGTTGGTTGTTCGATCCAGGATAAGGTGTGAACCTTTGTAACTACTTGTGGTTGCAAATGAGTCTAAACACCTTCAATACTTTTTAAAGTTGAACTTGATGAACTTAAAAGAATTAGATAAGTGGTCATACCAATTTGGGTGCATCAAAAGATGAGAGAGAATTTCTATGGCAAGGCATGGAGGAGAGCTTTCTCGTAGTCAATTTGGGCACAGTGTTCCTTCTGAAGGATCAAGGTGGAATTGGTATTGGACCTCTAAGAAAGCTTATTAATGCTCTGTTGGTAATTGGTACATGGCCATGGAGGCTAAGAGTTAAATCAGAAGGCCTCCCGGAGCAAATCCAAGTTCTAAATACAAGGTTGATAACAATGGTTGGGAGGTCAAGGTGGCGGTTCTAAGAGATTTGGCCGTGTGGCATATAAAATGAAGGTGAAAGATAATTTCTATTGGCATATTCTTTTCTAAGTTAGAAAAGGAGATTCAGTGCAGTTCTAGTTGGATGTGTAGCTTGGGGAGACAACCGTTAGTATCAAATGTCTAGCATTCTACCGTCTTGAGGTGAACGAGGAAGCAGCGGTGGAGCATTACCTGGACAACTTTGGTACATCCACAGCCCACAACTCCTTGAGGCATGGCTTGACAGAAAATGAGATGAACCGGTTTACGGTCTCCTTCACATGTTGAGCAATGTTTAAATCCCTGGGCAAGGCATGGACAGGAGAATTTGAATAGTCACTTCAAGCTGGACCTTTTTAGTTAAGGGTGGATGTGGTAATGATGAGAATGCCTCGACTTCCACGTGCAATATTGAAGCCCCTCAAGGATGTTTGAGTATCCTCACTTGGACCATCTCTGCAATAGAAAAATTATAATCATTAATGGGTGCTTCATGTGCTTGGAATGGAGGACATGGAGACTGAATTATCTAGTATTATCATTAATGGGTGCTTGATGTGTTTGGAATGGAGGACACGGAGACTGTGAATCATCTAGTGTTGTGTTCTAAGGTGGCAAGGGAAGTGTAGAACACTATGGTCATGGTTTGGTTTCAGCTGGATGGTCTCTGATGACCTTCTGGGCCACTCGAATCTTCGGAATTGTGGGTCAGATCTTGGAGGGGTAATGTCCTTTGGTTGATGGCATTTGTTATGACAATGTGTTCTTCGTAGAGGTAGAAGAATGGTACATGTTCTGAAAATATAAGGGTTAGTGTTGAAACCCTTCTCTCTTTCATCCAGCGTCATACAATCTTGTTTGACTAAGCTCTGCAAAGAGTCTATTGCTTTGGTTGATCAATGTTGTAATGGGTTATTAATGTAATGACTACAATCAGGTTTCATAGCTACTTTAAGATGGTCCCTCCTCCTCTGGGCACGAACAAGAGTAATTTTGATTCTAGCATGGAGAGTAGTGTTAGATTCTCAAGAGTAGGCGGAATCGTTCATGAGCTTAATGTAGTTGTGGTGACATGCTTTAGGGGTCTGACGGTTCTTTTGGTTGCCAATTATGCAGGATTGACGGCAGTAGTCATTGGTTGAGCCTCCTGGGGAGGTTGTTCTCGCTGGTGAGTGCTTGGCCTTGGCCTCATAGATGAAGTGAAGGATTTAATTCACAAATTTGGAGATGTTGTTTGTGCATGTTTTCAGAAGTGTTAGTGATTATATGATGCAGGATCAAACAGACCCATTAATGAAGATCATTTGACAGATCGAGTCCTAAAATATTTGGGGGAAATGGATCAATTAAATGGGGTCTTGATCCACCTTACCAAAGGTTTAACAAAGAGGAATGGGCACATAATAAATTTCAAAACAAACTGTAAATGTTCTGAATTAAATGGGGAACAAGTTAGAATACTAGTGACCCATCTCGATCAGTACCTGATGCTCGTCCAGGCCCATATAGGGCCGGCCCACAAATATTAGACAGCGCTTAGTTTGGAAGTAGGTCTTCTGAACTGGGCTCAAATCAGGTCCGGCCCAGCAGAACCAATCAGTAGCAGCCTGATCATCTAGACCTGGCAACCAGATGGGGACGGGCTGTTGGTTCCACCACGGCCTTACGTGGGGCCTACAGTCCTCAATTATGCAAGACATCCAAGATGTGTGGGTGAAGTTGGGATTTATTTGTTTTGGTGTTTTTAGCATTTCAAGTTGCTTTCTTCCCTATTTTAAGCCAATTAGAATGATAAAGACATCACATTGTTTAAGAACTCCATTACCAAGTGATTGGGATTGGGTTATTTTAAAGATGGATTCCATTAGCAAGTGATTCGGATTATGTTACCTTAAAGATAAGAGCAAGTGGACCCACATATCCTGGAAGAGCTCCTGCCAAGAGAAAGCCTCCACACATTCCTTCCTGAGTTTTGGTTTTTTCCATTCTTTGGTTCTCCCCTTATTTGCATGTAATTAGGTTTCTTAAGTTTGGATTTTTGTACTTTTCAAAAGAATTGATGAATATCTGTTATTAAATCATATATTAGATTTTCAAGGTTTTAAGTGTGTTTGGGTTGAGGTTTAAAAACTCAGACTCCGGACTCGACTCGTTCATGGCCGAGTCCGAGTCGACTCGCATGGGACTCGGCCGAGTCGGGCCGAGTCCCATAGGGCTCGGTTGAGTCGCATGGGACTCGACCGAGTCACATGATTTGAGTTCGAGTCCCATGAGACCCGACTCGGACTCGGCCGATTTTTTAAACCATGGTTGGGGCATTATTTAAAGCCATGTAAAGGGACTTTCAGTTCAGTTCATGTTATCTTTCAAATATTATCAATGAAAGCTGCTAGTTTATGCAATTTTGAGATTTTTTCTCCCTTGGTTGAGTTTCTCCTATTGGACTGAAGATTTATAAAGTGGATTTTCGTCATCCACACTAAGCGAATTTCTACTTTACTTCGTGTTCCAGATAGTATTTTCAGTTGATTGAGGATATTGTGTTTTATGGGTTTATAACAATCAGATTTGGTGTCCCTTGACTGAGTCATGATTGATGATGTGGCTTGCAAAACAGGGAGTATTGATTCAGTCTCTTTGGTGGGTGATGTGATGCTATAGTCTCATGTTATTTGCTTTTGGTTGCGGGCTTCTGTTCTTGGTCTTTCCATTATTTATGAGGGGGAAACCTTGGAAGCGTCTATTTCTGCTATTATTAATAAAATTTACCTTTACGATTAAAAAAAAGAAAAGAAAAGAAAAGAACAAAGAGAACACACTTTGGTTGAGATTCGAACATGACGTAGGTATTTGTCTTGTATCAGAAGTTTGTTGTGTGATTATTTTATTTTCTAGTTCTATGTTTCTTAGCAGCTTGACTTTTCTGATCTCAGCTATTGAAGTTGCATTTGTTTCCTTCTTTTTTTTTTTTTGAATACCAATAAAAAAGTCCTTATTTTCTATTATATTAGTGGTTTATTTTTAGAGAAATGAGCATATGTTGTCAGATGGAGTGGCGGAGCCAGGATTTTCTTCTAGAAGGGGCAAGCAATAGTTAACCAACAACAAGCAGAATAAGGATTTTTTTTTATAGAGGCGATCGATAATTTTTTTTTAGATTTATTGTTTTTTACTTATCATTTAAGGATTTATTATGTTTTTGCAGAGTTTTATACTTATATCTAAAAAAAATTATATATTTGACAATACCCCAATATTATAAAAATATAATTGTTCAAAACTATGAGGATATTTAAAATATAAAAATAAGAGGACTATCATAATGAATATAAACTGCTCAAAATAATCCTTTACTCCTTGTTCTAGGAGTGCGAGTTGTATCTCACTCTAATCAGAGTGGGGTCTATATCGGATTGATCAAGCGCAAACCAATCTGCCCATAATTAATTAATAAAAATATGCTAATTGGTCACTTGTGATCATTTAATGGGCCACAATAGTTGCGGTAGACATGGATAGTTTTAAATCCATTGATTAGTTACTTGTGATCATTTGATGGGCTACGATATGTGTGGCAGACATGTGGTTGTGAGCACACCATTGATAGCCATTAACGGTAAACAATCAACTATCCATGCTACTTAGAATAAATGTGTTGTTCTTAAGTGGACTTTCCTCAAATTTTATTCTAATAGAAGTTGGTCCCGCCATAAGATTGAGTACATGATATTTTAAAATGTAAATGCAGTGGGACCAAATGCTCTGAGTCAAATGCTCCCTAAAGCAGAAGAATGCGATCTGATTAGAGGTTTTAAGCCCTCTCCAAGTGCTCCTTCAGTTTCTCACCTTCAATATGCAGACGATACCCTGCTCTTCTGTGATGCCATAGATGACCAAGTCAAAAATATGGTCGCCATCCTCAGATGCTTTGAAGCTGTCTCTGGTCTCAACATCAATCTTCCTTAAGAGTGCAATTCTAGGGGTTTCTGTCGACGCCTCCTCACATCTTCATTTGGCCGACATTTTGGGGTGTGAAGTAGACTCATTTCGATCCAACTATCTTGGTCTTCCGTTGTGCCTAGGAAGGGTGCCAATCTCTGTTTGGAATCTTGTTCCTCGAAAGAATTGAGAAAAAGTTGTCGTCATGGAAAGCTAGGTACCTATCCTTGGGCGGCAGGATCACCTTGATCCAATCAGCCCTTGCCAACCTTCCAATCTACTACATGTCGATCCTTAAATGCCCCACTGTCATTAATCGCATCGAGAAGCTTCAACGTGATTTCCTTTGGCATGGCCGCGAGGATTCAAAGAAAATTCACTTGGTCAATTGAAAATCGGTATGCTCTCCGAAAGATTCTGGCGGCCTAGGTTTAAGACCCTTAAGGAAAATGAATCAAGCTTTGCTGGGAAAATAGCTTTGGAGACTAGGGGAAGACTCAGATGGCTTGTGAATAAGCATCTTGATAGCCAAATACAAAGTGAGGAGAAATTGTTGGGAGTTGGGACACCTCCCCTCCTTCCCAAGGATGCTCTACCTTTTGGAAAGGGATATGCTCTGCTAAAGTTAACTTCGATCAATCCATTCGCTTCCGTGTTGGCAATGGGGAGATAATCTCCTTTTGGCATGATGTTTGGGTCGGGGACTCCCCTCTAGCGCTCCAGATCTATCTAGGGACAAACTGGAGGATTGATCATTTGAAAAACATATTATTAACTCCACTAGAACTAAAATTGTGCTTTGTTAATGAAAGTATTAAAAAAAGGAACTAAAAATGTGCAAGGTCAAATGTTTTTGTGACTAGAAGATATTGATTGTATGTCCTTTTTCTTGGTCAAATTCATTTTTATGTCAAATGTGAATTAGGTTATTTGATACAAAAAGAAATGCTGCATTGAAAGTATGTAGCCTTAGATCTTTCATTCAAATGTATGAAATGGGTTCAATGGGTGCTGGATGCTTATTTGCTGGTTGCTTGTGCTTTAAAATAGCTATTGTATAATTAGGAGATTTTTCTCCTGTGAGCAAACTGCTTGTACAGTCCTGCTCTTTGGGGCCCACCTTTGATTAATGCAGCTCTTTTTGCACTTATCCCTTCATGATCTGGCACCATGTCCAGTTTTATGCTCATCAAACTTTTGCTTACCATTGGATTGAATCTCAAAACTCTATGGTTAAACACAATTAAACTTCAAGATTGTTGAATCAAGGGCTACGATAATCTGATGGGGGTATTTTTACCATGAACCTTATCCGTAAAGACAGCTTTCTAATAATAGGAAAGCATCCAAGTGGGCCCCACGATCTGGACTGCATGAACACTGTATGTGGTCTGCTCGTAGGTGAAAATCTTCCTGTATAATTACTGTTTTGTCTTGTAACTATTATGTTTCTTTGTACTCTCTTCTCGCTTTATTTGGTTGAAAGTGTTTTTTGTTACTCCAGGCAAATCTTTCAATATCGGGGAAGGATTTCAAGTTGACACTCATTGCCAGACGCTCACGTCATTTTGCTGGTACAAGGTTGGAATAAATATGGCGTAAAATATATTTTAACTTTCCTTCATTGAACTTTCCTTTCATTTAAACAGTCCATTAGCAGGTTTGGTTTGTTCTTTTATTCGGGATTTGTCTGTTGGTAATGGTAATGGTCTTAATGTTCTGGCATCTCTTTGTAGTTGCACTGCCTTTTTCCCCTTGTACTTATTGCATTTTTTTCTTTCAAAATATTGGGTTAGGTACTTGAAACGAGGTGTAAATGAGAAGGGTAGGGTGGCTAATGATGTTGAGACCGAACAAATTGTATCTGAAGATGTTCCCGAAGGTTCTCTGGTGCAGATAAGTTCTATTGTGCAGAATAGGGGCTCAATACCCCTTTTCTGGTCCCAAGAAACTTCTCGCCTGATTATTAAGCCTGGTATCATTTGTAAGTTCCTAATGGACTAAACTTCATGCTCTTGCCTCATATATTTACTGACATTGCTGCCTCCTTCCAGTGCTAAAGAAGGACCCTAACTATGAAGCTACTAGACTTCATTTTGAGAATCTTGCGAAGAGATATGGGAATCCTATAATCATTTGGAACTTGATAAAGGTAGATTGTGAAGTGATTCTGGAAAGAAACGCTTTCTTTTTGTGTGTATCTTTACATTTGAGAGAGAAAAAAGTAGGGGTATTTTTAATATAGATTACTATGCATAAATGCGTTGGGCTTCATATAATATTTGTCGGTTTTGTCCTTGGTTTGTCTCCCCTCTTTCTGTGCAACCATCGATGCTTTTAACTAGGCACGTGAGAAAAAGCCTCGTGAATCTATACTCCGGGTAGAGTTTGCAAATGCAATTGAACAAATTAATAGAGATCTACCAGAGGAGAATCGCCTGAAATTCCTACACTGGGATCTAAACAAAAACTCCAGAAGGTATTTAATTGTGGGCTCTTAATATATACTGATGCTCGTGGCAATGTCTCTTAAAATCTGTTTCTAAACTGTGAATGTTTTAATTCTGCAGCAAAGCTAGGAATGTGTTAGCATTACTGGGGAGAGTGGCCATGCACTTTTTGGACTCAACAGGCTTCTTTTACTGTCAGTGATGCCAACAGTGAGACTTGAAGGATCTCTAAAAGCACAAATGTCAAAGTATTTTGTTCATATCCATCCTACGTATTAATTTTTCATGTCACATATCTACCGTATCTACCCTAGCTTTAACCAGAAGCTATATACCTTATAACAATATAACATTCATATATAGATTCTGGTTCGGATGTCAATCTATAGTGTTAGAATAGTGGGACTACGCCTCTATTGATTCCTATTTATTGTTGACACATGTTTCAGGAAGGACGAGTTTGGTGATTGTTTACCAAAGAACCAGTACAACAATAATACAAGCAATGATGATATCTCAGACACTGTAGCACAAGAAGACAATGCTGATAATGAAAAGTACTCTTTCAAGCCTCCCTTGTTTCAAAAGGGTGTCCTCAGAACAAATTGCATTGATTGCTTGGATCGCACAAATGTTGCACAATATTGCTATGGTTTGGCTGCTCTTGGGCATCAACTTCATGAATTGGGCTACATAAATGTTAAAACAATTGGTCTGGATGATCCTTTAGCTGATGAATTGATGAGATTTTACGAGACAATGGGTGACACACTTGCACTCCAATACGGTGGTTCTGCTGCCCACAACAAGGTATGACTGAAGTATGATCTGGTCAAAATTTTAATATGCAACTCAGTTATGGACACTTGTCGTTTGTCTCACTCGATAATGGTCTGCAACTATCAACAAGCCAAGCTGGCTTTAATGGCTCGATTGGGTTCAAAACTGAAGCTCAAGATTGTCTTGGTTTTGTCCTGCAAGGAGAGGGTAAAAGGAGGGAGGGTTACTGAGAGAGAGGTTCTGCTTTTCTAGGCTTGTTAAGGGCCTGGACTAGAAACAGCATCGACGGCGAAAGAGAGGTCCTTTCATAGTTCATTCCATGAGGGGCGATGAGGTGGGGTTCATGAGAAGCTTTTTTTTCCCCTTGACACTGCCCTCTCTCTCTCTCATCCAATTTGTCCATTCAAACTTTCATCCAATCTATCCATAAAGTAGTCTGGCAAAGTAGATGGTTGCCTTGCCTTCCACACTGCCAGTTCATTCTCTCCAGCACTGGATTTCATAGAGACTTGGATGCTTTGCCCACAGAAAGAGGCATCCGTAAGTACATCTCTGGCAGATTTCTGCAGAGATTTGGATGCATTGTTGCCGAAATGTCATGTATGCTCATTCACTCAATGCACAGAGCTCATTTTGTCCACTTTAGAATGATATTTTATTTTAGATTGATGGGGTGAGGCTAAGATGATGATGATGATGATGACAAATATGACAATACTGCGCACAGTTCTCTTTTATGTGTGTACAACAGACAAATGCGTCTTGTATATACAGGCAGCTTTGTGCAGTCCATCAAAAAAACATAACATTGCCTTGAGGAAGTTCTGAAAATTAGATAGACAGGATAACACTTTAATGATAACAATGAGTTAATCTTTTTTATATTAAGAAATATTTACTTTTCTGATTATAGTTTATAATGGATCCTTTCTTCTGTTGTGGTCTGTCTCCAATTTCTTCTCTTTGATATTGTCTTATCTGATGAACCTTTGCAGATGTATGCACGGTTCTCTAATTCGCTGTTCTCATAGTAATAAACTTATAGCTCTGGCATATCTGCTTATCTTTTCCTTGTGACACTATTCAGATATTCTCTGAAAGAAGAGGCCAATGGAAACCAGCAACCCAATCACAAGAGTTCTTTAGGACCCTCCAGCGGTACTACAGCAATGCCTACATGGATGCTGAGAAGCAAGATGCAATAAATGTGTGAGTTTCTGACCTTTTTTGGAAACATTATTGTCGCTTGCTCAGCTGGAGCTTGTGCCCACTTCCAATGGACTCAAAGATGAATGAAATTTCAGATGGCTTCATTATCAAGTACCAAAGCATTTATTTATTTTTCCTTATTTTTTCTTTTATTATTTTTTTGACTAAATAGGTTCTTAGGGCACTTCCAACCCCAACAGGGTAAACCCGCACTTTGGGAGCTAGACTCGGACCAGCATTACAATGTTGGGAGGCGTGGTTTTAACTTTCCTGATGGAAATGCAAGGTACTGCTATTAGAATTTTGGATTCATTCGTCTTTTTTGCCCTGCTGAAACATTTAAGCAATTCAATCAAAGCAGGCTTCTATGAGAAGTCAATCTTCAATGAAAAATCGCATTGACATTTGAAGTAGCAGTGATGATGTGAGGGTGGACCACTACTGTAGTATTGTTAATGCAATTTGTTTACAGGTCTTGTAGGCTTTTCTGCATAAGAGTGCAATTAGATGATTTTTTTTTATCGGTATTTTTCTATTTTTTTCTACACTGGGAACCTCGAACTCATGCACTCTTAACTCACACTCATGTGGCTCACCAGCTGAGCTACATCTTGGGTAAAAAAATGCAATTAGTTACTCAGATCTCAAACCTATCATATTGCTTGCACTGGCAATTTCTTCAAGCCTATGTGTCTAAATTTTTTAGGGGTTCTTAATCATGTTCCCCATGATTTAGAGGATGAAAAAATTTGTCACATTATAGATTGGGGGAGCCCGAGAAATTTTGTACAGTTTGCATCTTGATCAGAAATGTTCATGTCCTCTTTCTTAACCATCTATACGTAGGCAGCCACCAACAAAGGGTTATAAAGTTATAATTGTCTAATTTTGATCATTTAAGAAAAAGGGGAATTTTTTTAACTTTGGAGGCATCTGGAGGAATCCAAATCCAGCTCGAAGATCATCAATTTCATATTGAGTGGTAAGGGTTATTGATGATGTGGCCCTGAGTACAAATTGCGGGTTGAGGAAATGTATTATTTTTAAGGTTGTGGCTTTATGGTTTCTCTGTAGATTATATCAATCATCTTGCATTTCCTTCAAAGATGAGGGTGTTTAAGTTTCTGGGAGGGTTATTTTGGTGGTTATATGAAAGAGGAGTTAACAATTTCTTTCTAGTGTCATTGGATTCAACAATGTTGTTTTTGTTTGTTTTTATTTAAATTTAGGACATGGAACACAAGCTAGTTGTTTGTCAAAAATTCATATCAATGCCTTCCTTTCTCATTCGAGAAATTGCCATTTTCGGATAATAGTTGTGATTGTTCGGTGAAGAATTTTAGATGGGAATCCATTTGTTTGCCTTACATGCTTTCATATTGTTTGTATCTTGATCAATGTGTCTATTTCTATCCATATAAAAAGACTCTGGTATAGTGGTTTTACATGTTTCTCATTCAATAACATTAAGCAATCATTGCAGGTCAACAATTAAAAGATCTCTGTCAGATGGAAACATTCTCTGTGAAAACAGTACACCAGTATCAGGCACAGATATTGGACAGAAGAACTTGCCGAGTTCAGCATTGGCTGAAAAAACACTTCAAGATGGAGCAAACAAGGATCTGTCTGATTCCACCTCTGAAATCTCGACTTGTGAAAGTGACATATCATATGCAAGGTTGGCTTGTTTTACCCCAGATATCATTTGTTAAAAAAAGGAAATTTATGTGTCTGGTATTTAGCTTATCAGTGCTGCTTTTGTAGGTACACCCCTTCAATGACTTGCAGACAGCTTTTTGTGGATGCACAAAGAGATAGATGTCCTGAAAATGACCGTATTTTGTACAATGGCAATGGTGCCGGGGACTCAAATTTTCTTGACTTGGACTGGCTGTCTTCTTCTGGGAATTCATGTGAGGAAGAAACATACGAGAGGTAAGTTCAATGATTCATAGTTGTATCTATTCCTTTTTCCTTCTTTCTTTTCCTTACATTTTTTTTTTTTTTTTTTTGCTGAAAACTCTTTCTTACATTACTCGTACTACTTTGTTAATTAAGAAAAACGCAATACTCGTTTCTTTGATTAAGTGCAGAGTGCAACTACTCTTTGCATGGATGCAGGTCTGTACTTCTAAATTCCCCAAACACCAGCCTATCATCTGGAAATGTTATCAATGGCTCAAGTGTGGAAATATCCTTGCCGCCAAGTGCACATGGATCCATCGATAAGGTCTCTCTCTCTCTCTCTCTCTCAAAAAGGGGCAGGCTTTTCTATGCCTTGAGCTGCCCACCTGGATAGCCACCTGAGTGGGGCTGAGTTTTCCAGACATGAGCTGCCTGCTCTTGTATGCATTGTATATGCACATGTTAATCTTATTATATAATAAACTATATATGGTATTGTTATGATCTTTGGAGTCATTTGACATTGGACAATTGCAGGGGATAGGGCAGATGGAGGCAGCCCAGAATTCAGACAATGTTGGTGAATACTCTGATAACTTTGCGGATTGGGTAGCCCATGGAGGGACCTTATGCCATTGACTCGGGTTCAAATTTTTCTTACATCTGACTTCGGTTCAAGGATGCCACAGCCCGCGGGCTAAACAAAACAAATAAGAGGAGAGCATGGAAATGATAGCAGAGGCACCGGCATTCCTTTGTAAGATATCTTTTCTTTTATATTCTTCTTCATGGCTCATTTTCAATTACTCCACCCATGTAACTCTTGGTTGGAGTGCTATATAATGAGGAATTTTGCATAAAGAAAATTCTTTCAGGGGCTCTAGTCTGCTTTGAAACATTTATGGATCTCATCATGTATATATATAATAAATATTTATTCTCGCTGGAGCTTTACTTTGAATCTATGATGCCTAGATATGGATATGGATATGGATACGGACATGGATACATGGATCGGAGATGTGATTTCTCACTTTTGAAAATTTAGGACGTGCCCTAATTTTTTTTATCACTTTTGAATCAATGAAATTATAAAATAAAGGACTTATACTTTATAAGTAGGATATAATAAATTTGTTCACTAGAAGTATCAGTGTTGTGTACCAGGTACCAATAAAAATGTCTTATCGGTCCAATAGGGATACGTTGGGCATGTGCAAGTATCTGCTATTATAGCTTTGAACCCATTTATTTTGACTGTCTAAGACCGAGTCTAACGCCGAGTCGTGGAACTAAAGTGCTGTGGAGCTATAAATTCCCAACCGTAAGTTAACACACTGGCTTGACTTGGGCCGGCCGAAATGGGCTGCTATAATGGGATTGGTTAATGCCTGCTGTCAAGGCCCAACTTTGAAATGATCAGGTCTTAAGCTGTGGCTATTAATTACATGTGGAGCACTCAGAACAAGACAATATTGCTTTGTGCGTGCCATGGTTTGGGTTTAAAATTCATGCCGATTATCTGACTGCAGTTTGTTACCTGGCCTAACCCTATGTCAAGTCAGGATTGCTATGGTCTGAGCCAGTGTTTTGTACTCCACAGGCATGTGCTGGCCCTGTTTGGATCCTTTGGAACTAAGTCAATCGATTTACTCCTGTGAATCTAATTACCTTTCACTCTATGTTGAGTTAAATAATGATACATGACTAAATGTTATTTTTCTTCAAAGTGTCATTGTTTCACTTAAACAAGAAAAGGTAGTTTCTATATTAAATCCCTAAAGCCTTTTTCTAGGATTATGAAATATGAGGTGGTAAATTTTTCCTTTTGCTGCGACTGCATTTTTCACCACATACATGATTTATAAATTCTGTCCTAATGTTTATGTGTGAACACTTTTTTTCGGAAAAGCAAGGTCAAGCTGGCTTGCGTGGCAGAGTGGGTATCACAATTTCACATCAGCTAGTTGGGTCTGTTATTGCAGAGCATCTTTATCTGAAGCTTACTTATCTTAACCCCACATCTTTATCATCTACGGTACAAATCATCTCCTTGTTCCCACATGGAGGATATTATGGTAAAAGGATTTAAGCAAAAAAGAGAGCTCCTTTTATTAGAGAGGGGAAAGAGATCCATATGATTGTGGGGTCTCTTCCTTAGTTGGGGAGGAGATGGAAAAGGACTCATCTTGGATAATTGTCTTAGCCGACTTAGACTTAGGGTTCAAGTAAAGGGTTGCATTTTTCTAGAACTCAATCTTATTGGTGAATTTAGGAGGATGGGTATTAAATTGGAATGCACGGCTATTCATTAAAATGGTTGAATCCATCATAGCTAGGTCCCTTTGCACATAATTGGGAGGGATAGGCTTATATTAATTGGGTAAAGTTTTCTCACGCATTGTAGCAAAGAGAGTTCCTTTGGAGAGGAGAAGAGATCCATATATTGGGTCTCTTCCAGTTGTGGGGAGATGGAAAGGACTCCTCATGGATAATTATCTTAACCAACAACGACTTGGGGTTCAAGTAAAGGGTTGCATTTTTTTCTAGAACTTAATCTTATTGGTGAATTTAGGTGAGTGGATATTAAATTGGAATGAATGGCTATTCATTAAAATGGTTGAATCCATCATAGGTCAGTCAAGTGCACAAAATTAGAGGAAAGCAGCGAGGATAGGCTTACATTACCCGGGCAAAGTTTTCCCCAACACGTGGATGTTCTCTTCTAAAATCCAGAATCTCTTGAATTAACGACGCTGTTCAAATAGTCAAAAAGGAGAAAATTTCACAGGACAATTATCGTACGAAAATAGTAAAATGGAGAAAATTTTACAGGACAAAGTCAAAAAGGAGAAAATTTCACAGGACAATTATAGTACGAAAATAGTAAAAAGGGAGAAAATTTTACAGGACAATTACCGGAGCTAAACCTAACATTTGTCCGATAAAAGATGAGAAAGCAGAAATTACCGGATAATTGTTCGCACAGAAAAGGACACCGGATTATGGCGATTTTGCTCTTTACTATGTGATATCATAAGGCTGTAGGATATCTCAGGATTCGATATTTTAGAGATGTAGGATATCTCACCGTTACCTACTCCTGCACAAACAGAAAGTACATATTTTCATTACGAACTGTAGAATTCTGTTTCATCTTCTCTGTTTTTACTTGTGTGTTCCTATGGGATTTGACCATTCTATCTTCTTAAGGTATGTGGTCCCACATCCTAAGGTATATGGGCCCATATCATTTCTGAATGCGTTAAGTATTGATAAACATTTTTTTTCTGTTTTGATTCTTCTGATGGAAACTATAAAAACAAAGTAATTTTTCAGTTTAGTATAACGAATCCTGGGATATCTTACAGCTCTAGGATATCGCACGGACGATAAAGGGTAAAATAGCTATAATCGCAGCCTTTTTTTTTCCTGTACGAACTGTTCTCCGATAATTTTCACTCTTTCATCTTTTGTAGGAAAAATATCGGATTTAGTGCTATTCCGTATGGTAATTTCCCCAAATTTCATTGCTATAGTATATTTGACAACAATTTATTGAGAATTCCTCATTGCCCTTAGAACAGAAATTAATCATTGACGAACTATAAAGTTGTGGATTTTTCATCAATATCCCTGTATATTGTTTAATTGACAAAATTTGATTTTTATATACAAATTCATAATCCATAAAAAAGAAAAAAATGAGACTTTCAAAATCATATGGAGGAGGAGGTCTATCTGAAAGTTTCATTAGTCCAATATGATCTTTTGAGATTTACATTAGCCAAACGTGTGGGGTTTTCCATGACTGTATAGAAAATTTAAAATCCTTTTCCCAATAATTTGGTTTGCAGGGACGAAGGATGGGACAGTCAGCGTCTCATGGATTTATACAGCGGGCAAAATCAGTGGAACCGGTCAGATCGAATGACGTCAATTACCAAACCATGGGGTCGCTTGTACACAATCGTTAATTCTGGAAGCCTCAAATCATTGAAGGAAGGGACTGGGTCCCACGTAAGACTTATCATTGAAATTAAATTTAAGATTGGCTGACCACAAACATCACATCCTGTCACTCTACAATACATATAATAAAATTTGAGCGTACATCTAAGAGAAACAACATACAACGGCACAGGTTTCTTCTTCTTGACCTGAATGAAATGGCGATTGCGAATATTCCGGATTCTCCTTTTATACCTAACATCAGGGGAAGGAAACTCCATCGTTAAATGTTATAACCCTTCTGATATGGACACTCACCTGCACCCATTGTGGGCGTCAACTGGAGCCACAATTCATGTCTAGTAGTTAAAAAGCTAGGGAGTTTAAATATCTCTGCCTGCTTATCAAAATTTTAACTCGTTTTAAGTTAAAAGTTCTTTCTTTATATATGACCATCGAGTTTAATGATTTTAGATGATGACCGATTTTTTCCATAGTCAAATTAGACTAGTCCCATTTTATAAGAGTGGGTTGGATGATAATGATGAGTCCAATGAAAAAAAATTTTTTTTTTTTTTTTTTTTTATCATGAATGGTAAGGTTGCAAACAGGTATCTGACTCTTCGATTATCCGGAGAAGTTTCGATCAACAAAAACCCGGATCTGGAACTTATTTTAGGTTCCGATTCATAAACGGATCCGGAATCTAATTTAGGTTCCGATTGATAAATGGGTTTGGTTCCGAGTCTATATAGATTCCAACCCGTGGATCCGGAACGTGGCATATGAGTCTTTGATATTGCAATTTGTATTTTAAAATAAACTCTTTTTTAGCATTCTTATATATAATACTGGATGAACTTGATGTACTGTTATAAGTTATAAATTGAATGGTATACTTATTTTAAGAAAAAAAATGAAGAAGAATAAAGAGAAAATAAAATTGATTTTGAAACTAGATTCGAGTATTCTAGGTGGACTCAATTTTGGAACTGAATCCATTTGCAACCCTATAATAGATGGTGCTCGCCTGAAGACTCTATAGAGAGTATTAACTAAAAAGACAAAACAAAACAAAAAAAAAAAAAGAAGGGGAAGTGCACCACAAGAGTTGCCTTTTTCGCCACCATGTTATTAAGGCACGTTTTTGAAATGCTGTGAACCCACAGATTCGAGGGGCTGCACAACAAAAGAAATGGTTGTAGAAACAACACCACCACACAAGTGTAGCACAGGTGCCAGTTGGAGTTAGATTAGATGTAAAAAGACAGAAAAAACGTGTACATATATAAATATATTTGAAAATTCTACTGTGCCAACTTTTCTCTTTGTCCAAATAGACCCGAAAAGTTGATATGTGACCAATTCAGAAAAAGTGGTCACGTTCTTTTGAACAACTAAATATAAATGGGTTAGGGTGAAGAGTCCCTGCTGGACTCGACAAAAACCCAACCTGTTCATAAATCATAATTATACTGATTTCCAAAATTCAAAAAGAAAACAGCAATATGTACTCTTCTTAGAGATGAGAACTAAAATGTTGGATTAGTTTCATGAAATGAAGGTTAAATGATGGCACAATAGAGTAAAACTTCTGTGCAAGATACCTCTTGATATACGACATGAAATAGATGAGTAAACGGTGACTGGTGAGCAAATGAAACTATGTTGTTCTTAACCTATGGCATTGGCAATTATAATAAGTTAATATGATATTCCAAAGCAAGGGGTCTATAAAAGGGTAAAATAAGCAACTTCTCTAGAGAAATATATAAAAATCATGATTTTAAAAAATAGGGAATGATTGGTTGATTGGTCACCCAATATGAAAGGTTCCACCTTGTCCATTTTCTTTTGTTAGAAATCCAAATATGAATTGGAATTCTATTCTCACCACCTTTTGTATTAACGTTTTGTTGTGGGTTACTCATAATCAATTTAAAATGAAGTTTCAAAATCTTTTCATATTTCTTTCTATAATTGTATGAAGTTTTGTTAAAAACATGACAAAAGCCCTCAAAAAGCAAAGACATCCTTTTACCTGCTCATGTAGCAACCAACAATGTTGAGAGTGCTATTTTATCTCTTTTACTTTTTTTTTTTTTTGCAGTTGTATTTGTTATGCTTATGACTGTAGTTGTATATCAATGCAAAGCACAATTTTGCCGTCTCATTCGTTTGCATGAAATTTAATTGAGGTTTTTTTTATTTTTTTTTATCTACAACTTACCTCTAAATCTAAAGATGACTTTTCCCTCCATTTTTCAAAAATTCTGATTTTCCCTAGGGGAAATGACAAAATAGTTTGGACCTCCTCAAGTGTGCACCTCAGGGGCGGACCTACGTATAGGCCTAGGGGGGCCATGACCCCCCTTAAGTTTTCAAAATTTTATTTTTTACCACTAAATCTTTTGTAATTTTTTATTTTGATCACTAAATCGTTAAGATTTTCTTTTAATAATTTTCATTTGGCCCCCACTAGTTCCATTTTCTGGGTCCACCCCTGGTGCACCTTATTGTCTGCATAGGGCTTTTTGATTGTTGGATTGGTTGGGTAGATCCAACGGCATTGTTATATTTTAGAAAAAAAATATCCCCTAACGAAAAAACAAAAAATAGAAAATGAGGGACCTAGGTTTTGCTACTTTTTATTGGAAATCAAAGGTGCACTAAAAGAGAATGTGTTGATATGGCTGAAAAAGTTGAAAAACCTATGTGGGTGTCTTTTTTTTCCTTTCAAGCAAATTGATTGGAAAGAAAGTGTAAGATGTGGGTTTATGTTAAATTAGAAAAAAAGAGAGGAAACAATAATCGATTTAGCTAAATTCCAAAAGAAAAATATTGGAGCATTAGCATTCATATATGTATTTTAGAAGAATAGATTAAGAAATGAAGAGGTACATACGGGTTTTGTTCAGGTAATGCCACGGAAATATGCAGAAGAGAGTTTAAGGTAAATGATCAGAACTACTAAACAAAGCAAATGAGAGAAGTGGGTTTTGCTTCTTCAAAGCAAAAAATGGAGATCGACTTAGCTGGAGAAATGCTTTATAAAATGTGAGAATGGATAAAATTGTAGGAAAATCGATGTGGGTGTCTTAATTTTTTCTCAAAGAAAAATGATTAGAAAGAAAGAGCAAGCATCTTCTGCGATATGACCCTTTCAAAAGAAATTTTTTTTTTTTTGAAAATAGGCAGTCTGTTTCACTCTGCATGATTCTAGGGCAGAAAGTGGACACCATAATCATGGAGTAAGATGATAGAGGCTTGGATAAATCTAGATTAGATCTATATCTCAATCTAAGAAGATATCTCTCTTTCCTTTCTTTCTTTCCTCTACCATTGGGACTTGAACGAAGTTTTCTTCTTCCACCTTTGAGGTTTGTTCGATGGTAGGAATGGTAGGGATGAGAACCCTAATTAGATTTAAATAAGGAAACTCATCCTCATCATAGTTGACAAGCAGTCTTGCACAATAACTTGTTCTAGGCATGGGCATGTCCATCTACTATATTTGTAGAAAGAAATATAAAAAAATAAATGATAAAAATCATATGATTAAGAAATTAACTAAAAAATAAAATGAAGTCAGAATCAGTACAGTCTTTATAAAAGCTTCATCCAAGGAAACATACATCACCAATAACCAAATCCTTGGTAAAATGATTTTTGATTTTCACAAAAGTCATGAAAAATCCACTTTGGATAATTGTAAATTCTCTATGATTTTGAGCAATAGGAATCCTCATTTTGGGGATTTTCAAATCTCATGACCTCCCTGAATCGGACTTAATTGGAGATCCTCATTGTGAGAATTTGTACATTGAAATCAATTTTTCTCACCTATATGCATTATATGCACTTAGATCACAAAGCGAGATCCTCAGCTATACAAGTCCTCAACAAAGAATCCTTCTTTCAAGGGCAATAAAAAATCCTTAGATATGTTGATTCCTCTCCTTTTACAAAGCGTCCTCAAAGTGTTTAGTGCATATACTTTTACTATAATTTCTAACAATAGTTAGGTATGTTGGGAATTCATGGAGATAATATGAAAGTTTATCCCTGACGTTTGCAAATGCCATATTTCTTTACCATAATCTCAAAATCATAGCAACCTAAAAAAGTCTCAAATGACCTTCAGAATCTCATCCTCTTCGATTTTTGCTAGAATCTCTGGATGCTTAAGTACAAAGGAGGATTTAGGAATTCCACATATTAGAAAATTTCTAAATTCTTCATACAATAATCCTTTGGATTTTCATAAAGAAATTGGCCTAACAGAGTAGGAAAAGGAGACAAATTGTTCCTATGTTATAATTTATAATAATATGATTTAAACTGGTGATACCACTTGAAGTTACGCAACACTATTATTAGGCAGCTCACCCATCAAGAAACCCTGACCACATAGTCAAGTGAACAAGACATGGATTGTCCCCTTAATCCCCATGTAAAATATCCATGATATAATCCTACATAGTTGTTCACATATGCAAATGAGTAACCCCCATGGGTAGCTCAATTCGCCTAACCGTTTACTCCAAGAGGTTGATGGTTCGAAACTACGCTATCACACTAGGACCACAGGAGATTTACTCGGCTCCCCATGGGCCCGTATGGATTAATTCGGCCTAAAGGGCAAAGACACCCTCTGTTATAAAAATATATATATTCAAATGAGTTAGGCTATAACAACTTTACCAGGATTCTATATGTATTATTGTATTATATTAACTAATTCTATAGAATTCATAAAATGAGTGTTTTATGATCATGTTCATATTATGTTAGAAGTGTCATAGAATTACTATAGTAAGACAAAATAACATTTATACATGATTTATAAATGATTGCACAATACTATATAAACTGCATCTTTCATTATTTCTTACATTCTAAAATACGTGTTCAAAGAATTTGAAGGAGTGAGATAACAAATAATTCCAAATAATTATTAGAGAATATTGAGATGTTGGAAGAAAACTAAAAAAATAAGGTATTTGTTATATTTCAGATTTAAAGTTTGAATTATTCGGGTGTTTTTATTTTTTTATTCTTTTTAATATTTTTATAGTTTTTATGTAGATATGAGGATTTATAAAAGCCATTTATATCTTATTTGTTTTAAAAATAATATATTTTTTTATATTGGCACATTTGTTGGAGATGTTTTTTGAGTGATCATATTTGTTTGATTTATGCATGGAAGGTTTTGGAGATGTTAAAATTTTGATTTTTTTTTTTGTTTGGGTACGTAGAGTTTTTTTTTGTCATTTTTAACATTTAATATGATTGTATGGTTTTTGTTTTAAGTAGACAAATGAATGATATATATGTGTATATTAAGAAAGGTATTTTTGAAGATTATTTTAAAAATTGAAGGTAAGTTTTTTAAATGATCATAGTGGTTGTAAAGGTAGAGATTGACGGCGGTGCCTATAATAGTAAAAACTAAGAGATAGATCATAATTGAATTTAAAAGCTTCCACTATAGTATGTAACTAGCACAAAAACCCATAAGGGTATGCACATTCAATTCAAATTAAACAACAATTGAATAAAAAAATAAAGGGTATTTTACTAAAGAAATAACTTTAAGTGGCCACTGTACCAAACAAGAAACTTTAGCCAGTAGTGCACTAAACAGGAAATTCGTAAAGAAAAAGTAATTATTTTCACCATTTTTTTGTGTGGGCGCTATCGACCTTTATTTTATGTGTTGAGGGTCGACGACGACCCTCGCTATAACAAGTGAGAGTCACCGTCGACCCTGTGCAAGCATAAACTCTTCATCTTCTTCATTCTTCTTCTTTTTCCCGAACCAATCCAATCAAATCAACGTAGTATATATAACAACATTCGGTATACAACCCGCGTCCCCCATTTGAGATAAAATCTTAAAGGCCTTGCCCAAATCAGGCATCTCACAACAACCTCTAATCATAATACCAAAACTGTAATTATCCAATTAAATCGCATTCTTTGAATCCTCAAAAGCCCGAAAAGCCTCTTCAAAGCGGCTAGATCTCAATAGAGAATTCATCAGATTGTTGAAGGTGTTTGAATTAGGTCGAACTCCGTGAGTAATAGCCTGATCGAAAAAGGAGAGGGCGGCATCAGTCATTTGAGATTGTATTAGAGTATTGATGATGGGGTCAAATAGAAGCAAGGTAGAATTGTAATTGGGGTCCTTTTGGGTGGTCAAATGAAAGAGGAAAGAGGATGAGGTGAAGGATAAAGAGTGCTTGTCTGAGAGTAACGGTAGAAGGGATTGAGCCTGCCCTAACATGCCTGAGGAGAGGAGAAGATGGAGGATGACAGATGCAGAGAAGGGTGTTTGTTGAATTGCGGAAGAGTTAAAAAAGGAAAGAGCTTGAAGTGGTGAGATTTTCACCATTTTTTGTATGAGATGGAGATATTTTGGTTTTGTGGGTGTTTGAATTTTCGATTAAAGGAAGAGAGGAAGAAAGAAGAAGATGAAAAGTTTATGCCTGCTCAGGATTGATGATGACCCTCACTTGTTATAGCGAGGGCCGCCGTCGACCCTCAACACGCGTCCTTGTAGGCTTGTTTGTTTGCATTAGAATACCTATGAATTAAATCCCTAAGATTTTAGGGGGTGTTTGGATAAATGTTTCATTATCATAGAATAAAATAATGTCATATTATTATATTGTGTCACTTATGCTGTTTGACAATTTTTACAAATTTCAATATACATTTGAAGTGTTTCGAAATTTATAAAAAAACTCACATGATGTACTAAATAAGAAATGGAATGAAAGTAATCATTAACCCGATGCAGGACCCACTAATTTGTAATCACATGTGTTAATAATCATGGTATAACCCACTATTGTTAATAAATCATAGGATTAAAAGCTAAAACCTTGAGATCCAAGCAATTTTGTTAATTAAGGTAGGTCCATCAAATGTTGATAGCCATAGTGTAATACATCTAATGGTGATTATCACAAGTGGGCCTTTCTTTTCTTTTTTTTTTGGTAGAACCTTATCTAATGTCAAGCATCATTGATGAATCCATCTATAAGAAATCATTGTGAGACCCTTTTGATATTGGTAGTCATATTAATACAAGGGGAGCTATCAAATAGTGGGACCCATTTAATGACCACAAACTTTTAACTGCAATCACACAATTCAATCTTGGTAATTAATAAGAAATCCAGCTAATTTTAGTAGTATGAGACCCACCTAAAGTTGGTAATCACGATGAAGGGTCCCTAGTGTGACATTAGTAAGACTCTCTTAATATTGATAATTAACAAGGGCTATGTAATTGTGATATAATTATAAGACCCTGCATTAATTTATAAGCATTGTGGGGCCACTCTAATATTGGGAGTCATAGTTGCAATAAGTATCATTAATGTTCAAACTTATAGTGAGCCACTATAATTAATGGTTGCCCATGAGTTCTTTCATATATAGAAAAGATTTTGTAACAAAAGATTATCTTTTACAGCATATTCTTGAATAATGTAATATACTTTCTAAGTTAATCCAAACATCTCCTTTTTTTGTGTATAGATTATATTCTAAACTAGTTAATATGACAAAATCTCTTAAAATATTTTGTTTCCAAGCACCCCCTTATACAATAAGCGGTTAAAAATGAAGAACAAAGGTGTATCTTTTAAAAATAATATCAGATAACATTTCCTTTTATGAAAATAGGGCCAAAGATAGGAAATGAATACTTAGCAATCACCTTAATAATTAATTAAGGGAGATGCTCCTATGAGAGCATCTCTCACCTTACTATAAGAGATAAGAAGGTCAGTAAGGGCCTCTTCTGTTAATTAATACATAGAAAAGCGAATGTCTTATTTACATCTCCACTTTATGTTTTTCACTTCTCACCTCTTTAGTAATAACATTTGGGTTAAACCATCATTACATAGGGGTGCTCATGGGCCAGGCCACCCTGAGCTCGATCCGGGCCCATCATGCTTTGGCCCGGGCTTGGAAATGCCCAAACAAGTGATAAAAGGCCTGGTTTGGCCCTGCCCGATTGATTAAATGGACAGAGTCGGGCCTGACTTTTATTGCCCGTGTCAGTCTTGGGCCGGGTTGGGCTTGTGTTTTTAGAGGCAAGTCAGGCCTAGAGATACCTTATCCTGGTCGAGCCCTGCCGATGAACACCCCTACCCAAGAAAGAATGAGATTGTGAAAGTAAAAGCCATCAAATGACCGACCAAAAGTATTTAGAAAGACAAAATGAAGTTACAAATTCTTCTTTTTTTTTTAAGCTGAATGTTGGTTGGAAAAAAAAATTCAATTATGTCATTAGGAGAAGCCACATCAGCTTTTTGGGGCCAATTTGTGAATGTGTCATTTAAAAAACACATAATATTTGCCTTTTCAATAAAAATGTGTCTCTTGGGCTATATATGTGCCTATTCAATAAAATGTGTCTCTTGGGCCCATTTGTATGGATGTGATACAATTCAAATGGATGCCTTCCAACTCTATAAATTTAGCTTATTATTTTCGAAGTTTTGATATAGTATTCAAAATGAGTAGAAATGCATACGAATCCTTTATTTTTTAGGTGAAACGTGTATGCTGAGGTTGATTAAAGGAAGAAATGTTTTGTTTTCATAATTTTTTGATTGATTTGAATTTTTTAATTATTTTGTTATAAATAGATTTATATGAAATGGATATTAGTTTTAATATATTGTTTTGGTCACACTATAGATTAAGCTTATTATTTTCGAAGTTTTGATATAGTATTCAAAATGAACAAAAATACAAACAAATCTTTTACATTTTAGATAAAATGTGTATGCTAATGTGGATCAAAGGAAGAAAGATTTGGTTTTCATAATATTTTGATTGATTTGAATTTTTTAATTATTTAAATAAATTTATATGAAAGAAATATTTTAATATATTATATAGAACGCACTAGACATAACCTGTGCATCATAGAGGGGCCCTTTATGCTCCACAGACCGTAAAATTGACCTCGTGGGCTCGAATCGAATTCTGGCATGTCATGAAACGTTTGGAAAAATAATTGAACTGGAACATAATGTAATGTGACCCAAACACGGGGGACGCAAAACTAACGTGGGATGTATTTTTTTAAGTCCCAAGTCTCCCATGTCAGCTGGGCCTTACTATGCGGGACCCAAACCTCATACCAGGTTTTGATGGACCGGCCTAGAGCTTCATCCAACCGTCAATTGCTGGGCCCCACTGGACAATATTGACCTTTTGCACTATTTTTTTTTTAAAAAAAATTTTAGCCCTCAACATCTAAAAAAAACTTAAAAAAAAAGAAAAGAAAACCAAAGACCAGCTAAGACAAATCCAAATTTTCCATTTGTTATTTGTGTGGATCTGAAGCGTCCTCTTCTCCCCCTCAGGCTGTAGGCGGATTTCAGCTTCAATTTCTCTTCTTTTTTCTTTTTCTTGATTTGATTCCTATTTCTCTCTCCTCTGATTTCTATTCAAGAAAGGCCTTTTTCAGAATCGATCACAGGTAGGTCGTTGTAATAAGAAAAAGAGGAGAAAGAAAGAAAGAAGGAAAAAAAAAAAAGAAAGCAAAAATCATTTTCGTCATTGCAAGTTGTGGTGGTTTTCTCTTCTCTTCCTTGCTTTTTTGGCTTGTTGTTGTTTCTTTTTTCCTTTGATTCACGTGAATGGAAGAGGAGGAGTTGGACAAGTGAGCGGAGGGGAGGAAATGCTATATCTGAAGCAACCCCGCGAGCCATTTTGGTGGTGTTTTTGGAGATCGGAATTCTGGTGATCTTTTGATTCTTCTCGTATGCGCGTCTGATCTCCCGAGCCTAAGGCTCGGGTTTCTAACCATGGACTCGGTGGAGAACGAGCCACAGGGCCAGCCTGCAGATCGTAGAAGCTTCTACTTGCAGAAATTCAAGCTCTACGAGACTAGATCGGTATTATCACTAATGTCCCCTTTGTAATCTCTGTATGTAGAATTCAATGCGATTTTTTGGGATCTCATAGCTTGATCTGATTTGGTGATCTTGTCAACCATGTACATATATATGTTTCCTGTCTCAATCTTTCTCTTTCTCTTTCTCTTTCTCTTTCTCTTTCTCTTTCTCTTTCTCTCTCCTATTGATTTTAATTGTTTGGTGTGGGGGCTTCTATCTGAAATCATTTATCAGTTGTTTTTGTTGCTTATTTTTAGGGTTCTTGATCCATTTCCAATTTTATCTAAGTTTGCATTTAGGCGAATTTCTGATATCAGCCTATATATAATATACAGATACACATATCAATCACTCTTCTATTTTCATAAACATCTTTTGCTCCATTGGATTATTGATCTTGGATGGGACTAGACTTCAATGATTTTGATGATGAGTGATATATGTCAGACATTTTTCTTTCTTATGGGTTTTTTTTTGGCAGCTAAGAGTTGGTAACTTTGTTTCTTTCTCTTACCTTTTCTTCTACTTTTAACAAAAAATATTGATATAGTTTTCCGGTTATAAGCACCATTTTCTTAAAAATCACTTGAGAATAAATCTTGGGTGAGGTAAGTGTTTCGAGAGATTGTTGATGAAAAGGCCATGGTTGATACCCGATCGTACCATTTTGACAAAATTTATTATTTGAGCATTTATTTGAGGCATAGTTTTCCCTAATAAGGGCTTTTGAACTCCGAGCACTTCATTTTGAACAATTCACTGTTTTGATTCATGAACTATTAGTAAATTTTACTCATAAGGTTTGCTAAACTTAGTCCTATAAACATTAGAGGGGCTTACCTGAAAATCCAACCTTCTCAAAAGCACTGCGCCCTTATGTATTAACACATAGTCCTTGTTTATCTCTAATTAGAGTTGGCCCCAATTTAAGATTGATCACCAGCGAAATGTGGAATTTTACACTGCTCTTTTTTTTTAACAATGTGTTTTGCACATGATTAGTTTGATGGTGGGCCTAACTCTATTTGAAGAGAAATTTGGCCCAAAGTGAATGTAAAGAAGAACAATTATTTATGGATTTTTGATGTGGAACCTAATGATTGGCTTATAGCATGGATACAAATAAATTTGTTCATTGAACTTGTCGAACTCAAACGAATCAAATGAATTGAAAAGCAAATCAAGTGAACCTAATCTATCAAATTTATTTATCAATCTAAAGTCTTGAATTATGAATTGCAAACTTGCATGCCCAAACAAATTGCAAACCTGGTAACTATGATTTGAGGTTTCTTAGTGCACGGTGCTGAATCTTCAATTCAATGATTTCATTTTGTTTTATATTTAATGAAAATTTATTGTTTTCCCTGTGAGCAATGTTTAATTTTTCCTAGTTACAATGATGATATGGTGTTCTTTATAATGTTAATATTTGACTTTTAAATGGCCACATAAAAGCCTCTTAGGTCTACCACTATGTATCTTCACAATTTACCGACATTGTATATACTGTATAATTCATGACCATTGGTTATCAATTATCATAGTTGTGTATTGAATGCTTTACTAATTCTGGAATATTACTTGTCATCCAATGATTATTTGATTGCATTGTGCAACAGAACTTTTATATGATTGGAAGAGACAAGACTAGAACATTGTGGAGAGTGTTAAAGATTGATAGGCTGGAGTCATCTGAGTTGAACATATCTGAAGATGCTACTACATATTCGGAAGGGGAATGTTCCGAATTGTTGAAGCGGATACATGAAGGGAACAAGTCCACGGGTGGGCTGAAATTTGTCATAAATTGTTATGGTATTGTTGGTATGTAATATTAATTTGCATTTCACATGCAACACTCTGGAAATTGCTTCGCCTTTTTGGAATCCAAGTATGATCTATTTCTATTTTGCAGGTTTCATTAAATTTTTAGGGCCTTACTACATGCTGATTATCACAAAAAGAAGACGGATTGGAGTTATATGTGGCCATACAATATATGCAGTTACCAAGAGCGAAATGATTGCACTTCAGCATTCTTCTATGGATTCCAATATTGCTAATTCTAATGAAAACAGGTCTTTCGTCCATTCTACATGTAAACGTATAATGTTGAGAGTACTTTAAAAGATTACACTATCCAAACGCTGATGTATTATGGCAAAGAAATTCGTTCTGATGTATAACTTTCTCCCTATTATTTTTTCCCCTTAATTTTCATAACAAATTATCATGAGTGCCAAGGACTTCTATTGTCATGGATGATTTCTATGCTTTACCGTGTTACCATTTCAACATTTTAGATTGAGATGCGGGCTTCAAAACTCAATTATATTTGCATGAATAAACAAAGCGTTTCACTATCAAATTGTTACTATGAACCATTCTAATTCTAATTAACTGACACATGCAGTTGACTGTGTTTCAGTCTGCTCAATGTGCTTGAGAGGATATCTTGCTTTGATAAGGAAAATGGATGTTTGTAGATTAAAGTTTATGGGCCAATTTGGCATAGACTGAGTCATGGTTCATACAGTTATGATGTTATTTTTACTTTTTTTTTTTTTTTAAATATGGTTACAGTTATGATGTTATTTTGTTGGAGTTGAGCATTTCATTTCATTTATTTTTTACTATTATATGCAAAATTAAAATTATATATAAGTTGCTGCCCATTTATGTTTTGTTTAGAACTTTTATTTACATATATTCATGTAGTTCTTGGGTGTTTGTGTTTTCTATTTTCATTGATGACATAGATACAAGAAGCTCCTGTGCACAGTGGATCTTACAAAGGACTTCTTTTTTAGCTACTCATACCATGTTATGCGTAGTCTTCAAAAGAACTTATGTGATGATGAGACAGGGCAAGTTCTTTATGAAACAATGTTTGTTTGGAATGAGTTTTTGACTCGTGGAATTCGTCATAATGTCAAGAATACTCTCTGGACAGTTGCATTGGTCCATGGCTTCTTTAAACAAGTAAGTTTCTTGAAATGACTTAAGGGTATTTAGATATTAATTTTTTTTTTTATCATATATTAAATTGTTAGTTTCGTTTAATCTATTGCAATTTTTAAGCAAAGTTTGTTATGTTGGTAGTGTAGCAAAAAAAATTTTGTTGGAAAAAAAAGAAATCAACTCAATTTTTTGGGTTTCATTTCAGCTCTTTAAAAACTATTACATATGTTTCACAACAATCAAGGGATGCCTTTTTTTAATTTCCTACGGATCAAAGAAGAAAGATGTTTTACAACAGTATAGAAGTCTAATGATAATGTTAGCTTTCTTAAATCCTAGAGAGAGTTTGTGTCATACTTGTGCATAACAGGTGCCTTCTTCAGACTTCAACACACCACTGGCTGCGTCATAGATGATAATACCATTCCACACTTATGATGAATGCATGATAATACATGCTTTTTTCATAATGGGTCACATCTCTTATCTCTGTCTCAGATATCGTATGAATGATCAATCGTTTTGTTTGACATGTTATGAGTTTTTACCTCAGTAAGATAATGCACACCTGGATAATAGAATTCTCAATTTGGTTTTGATCTTTCCTTTGTCTTGAATGGGGAAGAAAGAAAACAAGGGAGAAGAGGAAAGAATAAGAAAAGAAGAAAAGGATGTAGTGCTCATTGTTACAAAATCCATAATTTCCTCTTTTAATAACTTAATGCAGTCCCTAGAATTTACAACAGAGTCGTCGACCATAACAAGAAAATACACATACCACCCCAACATGACTTGATGCATTTTTCTAGAAGTAGTTCATTTGTTCTTGTTTTTATTTCACCAGTCCTCCTTGTATATTTTGTTTAATAGTGGAAGTTTATGATTACGAAATTAAAATGGTCATTTGTCTATAAAAATGAATATAAGTACATTATGAAATTCAATCTCTCTCTCTCTCTCTCTCTCTCTCTCTCTCTCTCTCTCTCTCCCCAAGATGCTCATAGAAACAGGTTGCTACTAGGAAATGCATGATGTTAAAAGTTCGTTATATCTATTATCCTAGCAGATTATTTGTTGGGTGATAATTCTATTTGTTTTAAATGAGTTTACCTGTGTATTCTCTCTATCTATTTTGGTGTTGGTTGTTTAAAGATTGCTGATGGTTATATGTTTTGTGAATCAAGGCGAAACTTTCAATATTGGGGAAGGATTTTAAATTGACACTCATTGCTAGACGCTCGCGCCATTATGCTGGGACCAGGTTGGAATCAATTTGGCTGCTAAGATTTATCACGTAGTTTAGCTTCTCATGTTATCTTTTGAAGTAACTATATTTTTTTATATAATTAATCTCTTTCACATTTCCTTATTTATGTCTTTTTCTGGGATAGGTATTTGAAACGAGGTGTAAATGAGAAGGGTAGAGTGGCTAATGATGTGGAGACGGAACAAATTGTGTTTGAAGATGTTCCTGAAGGATGCCCAATGCATATAACTTCTGTTGTGCAGAATAGGGGCTCAATACCCCTTTTTTGGTCTCAAGAAACTTCACGCTTGAATATTAAGCCTGATATCATATGTAAGTTTCTGAAGATGTAAATTAATGATGTAATGTGAATCATCCTAGGCTGTTGCACTGTCATTTTACTAAAACATATTTTTTTTCTCCTTCCAGTGCAAAATAAAGATCTTAACTATGAAGCTACCCGACTTCATTTTGATAATCTTGTGAAGAGATATGGAAATCCGATAATTATTCTGAATTTGATTAAGGTAGATTGTGAAACTGGTTGTGGAAAATTTATGTTATCTTTTTTTTTTTTTTTCCTGCAGTTTAAAGATTGTATATATTGTTGCTTTTGTTTCATAATATCTTATGGTTTTATTGTTGGGTTTGTCTATTTTTCTTTGAAATAATGGCTGCTTCTAAACAGGCACATGAGAAAAGGCCTCGTGAATCTATACTTCGAGTGGAGTTTTCTAATGCAATTGATCATATTAATAGAGATCTATCTGAGGAGAATCGGCTGAAATTCCTGCACTGGGATCTGCACAAACTTTGTAGAAGGTATTTGAATTTTTAGATTCTCATCTCCTAAGGGAGGGTTCCATATAAGCTTTAATAGGAGACACTTGCCACTACCCCCTTTGGCCGCCGCCTCCACTCTCTATACATATCCTCTATTGTCCAGCCTGGTGAACATTGCCCAGCCCTATTTTTCTCCACATTTTTTTAGTTGGGCTATTTTTCATACGTTTTCACCATTGATCTTTAGGTCCTTAAAATCAACACCCTTGAACATCTGATCAAGCTGATTTTTTTTTTGGCGGTGGCCCCAAGTGGACCCACAGTCTACTTTGCACAAATGAGTCTTAGAGGAACATGCCTCTCTCATACTGGTACCATGGAATGATGATTGCAATTTCGATCAAGATCAAGTTTCATTGTCACAACAATGCAAGTGTGCCCAAGGTGGGGGTTGTGGTTTAAGAGATGGTGCAAGATGCACTTAGGAGTTCACCTCTCTTTCTCCCATGAATTCATGTTGAGTTATGAGATCATTCACCTCTCTTTCTCTCATGAATTCATTGTGATAATTTATTGTGATAATATTCAACATTTTGTCCATATTACTGTCAAACTAGTTCTGTTGCCAGTTCAAAGGGGGTAGATGTTTGTGAAAGGATGAATTTATCACATGTGGTTTATATGTATAAACAGAAAATGGAGTCAGTAAGCATAGTATTTCTGGTTATATAAATGGTAACTTTAACAAATAGCTTCTGGTGTGGTGGTTAACGTGTTGACTGCTTTCTCATGGGGCTTGGTCCAGAGTCCAGACCTGGAGATAAGTTTTTTAATGTCTTCAAGATCCAAATGTTTGAATTGGCTGATACTAACAATACATATCATAATAGTATTTCACCAGTTTCATGTATCAACCGGCCTAAAATCTGACTTTGAAACCATGGAGTTGCCACTTCCATCCATGGCCAACCCAGTCCTCGATTGAATTGGTATGCATCCCAACCTGACACTGATTCAGCTCCTATTCATGACTGGTTGAATCCCAGAAAACCAACTTGTAGGGCCACAAGATCATGGTTGTCATGATCCAACAATGCTCTTCATTTGCCCCCTAATTCACATGTTGAGACCTTTTCCCCTTCCTACACCTGTGCTGGAAATGCATATGATTGGCCATGCTGGGGAGGTGCGTTCCGGTCACCACCATGTGCATGCAGGCATTCGTGTGGGGTGCCTTACCAATCTTCTCCTTGTGTTGATGATAGTAGTAATAGTTGGAAAGTTTTTTGACTTGCGATCATATTGTGTTTTTCAGCAAAGCCACAAATGTGTTGTTGTTGTTGGGCAAAGTGGCCACATATGCGTTAAGCTTAACTGGGTTCTTATATTGTCAAGTATCACCAACAATGAGACCTGAGGGAGTTCTAAAAGGGAAAATGTCCGAGTAAGTACACTCTATACTATACAGTGCATTAATTTATCATGTCTTGTATTTGTTTATCTAGCCTAGCTTTGACCAGATTCAGAATGATTGTTTTTCAACTTTCAAAATCAATATTATTTTATTGAAATCTCGTATTATTACCTTGTCCAAAGATGATGTCAAAATTTCATAATTTAGATTTTTTTTTTTTTTGCTTGAACTAAAAAGTATTTAGTTTTATACCCCTAGTTTATCATTACCCAATTTTTGCATGATTTTGGTTATTTCCTAGTCGATGAGACATATACAGTATGGACTATGGACATCGTTCTGTTAATTTATTAAGGAAGAGCATCCAACATATCTGTACAAAGTGATGCCATTAAGATAAAAATAACACAAGGGCCTTCATTCATCTGGTTGTCTTTAAAGGGAATCTTTCTTTAACCTGCTGTTACCAATTTGAAATGTATATGGATCCTCTCCATCTCTTGGTGAAACGAGCAACAAAAGTAATAACATATGGGACCGTAACAGGACCACTAGTCCCAAAAAGTTCAAGTGCTGTAGATTGTGCATCTCCCAAAGTCCATTCTTTGTTATGTTGTCAGGCTTTTGATTCAAGGCCATGGCACGGATGGTCAAAATAGAAGCTCTTGTTTTATCTACTGAAAAATGGTCTTGGATCAGATAGTCAGCAGTATCGGATAAAGTTGGCTTTGGTAGATGGATAATTAAAAACAACCAATCAGAAACTGTGCGGCCAGGGGGGCCCACCAAGATGCCATGCTATCCATGTGTTATTGCGGATTCCATTTTCTGTCCAACACTTCCTGGATGGTATCTGAATTCATGGAAACAGAGAAACCCAAATCCAATTTGATTATTTTCTATGTAGGTTCCATTTGCCTTAAATGAAGTAATTGTGCTGTATAATTCTGATGTGTTGCCATTATGCAAGAAAACAATATGGGTCAGTGCGTCTTTATTGATTTTGGTTATTATTTTATCTGGTTGACATGTTACAGGAAGCATGATGTTGATGGCACTTCTGAAATTCAGTGCAACACAAATGTAGAAGATGATGGTATCTCTGAAATTCAGTACGACACAAATGCAGGAGATGATGATATCTCTGAAGCTGGAACCCATGAAGCTGGAACCCAACAGGATAGAGCCAATGTCAATGATAACTACTTGGTCAAGCCACCTATGTTTCAAAAAGGTGTCCTGAGAACCAATTGCATTGACTGCTTGGATCGCACAAATGTGGCACAATATGCCTATGGTTTGGCAGCTCTTGGGCATCAGCTTCATGAATTGGGCTATATCGATGTTCCAAGAATTGATCTGGATGCCCCCTTAGCTGATGATTTAATGAAATTTTATGAGACAATGGGTGACACACTTGCTTTCCAATATGGTGGTTCTGCTGCCCACAACAAGGTATTCTTGTATTTTTCTTTTTCTGATTAAAATTTTAATTTGCTACTTGTTACATACTTTTATGAATTTGGTATTCATGATGTTGCTGACTTTCCTTACCTCATAGCCTGAATCACTTAATTGATCTTTTGTTGATCATTTGATGAGTATGGATCAAGGCTCATATGTTGGAAGTATGTGCATTATTTAGAGTTTCTTAATCTTTCAATATTTTAATTATTTAGTGTTTCTTAATCTTTCATTATTTCAATGGTAAAATGTGTGCATCTGGATTTTGGGAAGGTTAAATAACCAAACAAAACCAAGCCTTTTCCCACTAGGTGGGGTCGGCTATATGGATTTGACGACGCCAATCAAATCTGTTTAGGGCCATGTCCTCCGTTAGATCCATGTAGGCAAGGTCATTTTTAATAGTTTCTTTCCAACTTCTCTTGGGTCTCCCTCTCCCTCTCCTACTCCTGGCAATCTCCATGCTTTCACACATTTTAACAGGTGCCTCCGTTGGACGCCTTCTAATATGGCCGAACCATCTCAGTCGATTTTCTCTCATTTTATCTTCAATCGGTGCTATTCCTACTTTGCCCCTAATCTCCTGGTTCCTAATCCTATCTTTCCTTATGATCCTGCATATCCATCTTAGCATTCTCATCTCTGCAACTTCTATCTTCTTAACATGATTATGCTTTACTGCCCAACACTCTGATCCATATAACAACGCTGGGCGTACTGCCATCTTATAATACTTTCCTTTAATCTTGAGGGGGATTTTCCGATCACATAAGACGCCCGAAGCACTCCTTCATTTGGTCCACCCGGCCTAAATCCTGTGACTTACATCAGTATCAATCCCTCCATCCTGTTACACCATAGATCCAAGGTATCTAAAGTTTTGTTTCTGTACAATCTTGTGTGTGCCCAAACTTACTTCTATGTCACTAGGTGTCCTACTTTAACTAAACTTGTATTCCATATATTCCGTCTTGCATCGACTTAGCCTAAACCCTTTAGTCTCTAAGGTTTTCCGCCACAATTCTAGCTTAGCATTCACTCATTCTCTCGTCTCATCCACTAAAACAATGTCATCTGCAAATAGCATATACCAAGGCAGCTCATCTTGGATATGTCTTGTAATCTCATCTATAACTAGGGCAAACAAGTACGGGCTTAACGCTGAGCCTTGGTGTAAACCAATCGTGATAGGAAACTCTTTAGTCTCTCCGCCAGTCGTTCTTATAGATGTCACGACTCTATCATACATATCCTTTATCGCCTCAATATATGCAACACACACTCTTTTCTTTTCCAGTACTCTCCATAGAATCTCCCTAGGAATCCGGTTATAGGCCTTCTCCAAGTCGATGAACACCATATGTAAATCTCTCTGACCTTCTCTATACTGTTCCATTTAACCTTCTCAGGAGAAAGATAGCCTCCATGGTTGATCTCCCAGGCATGAAACCAAATTGATTCTCTGAAACATTTGTTGTTCTTCTTAGTCTTCTCTCAATAACTCTCTCCCATAATTTCATCGTATGGCTCATCAATTTAATCCCACTTTAGTTCGCACAGTTCTGAATATCTCCTTTGGGAAGGTTAAATGCAAAATCATTTTTTATGGTAACTATACACAAAATCATTGTTATCATTCTTCCATTGAAGACCTAATTGGGTTGATATTGGCTTTACAAAAATACAATAATTTAGAGCCTCAATTGGAACTTTATTTGGAATCTCCTTATGTATTATCTTGTATTTTTTAATATTGAACTTGTAGTTTGTTTTCTATAATCATTATTCATGTAATTATACTAATCATTTTCATGTCATGACCTACTCTTATTCACCTCTCCATTTGTTGGAGGGGAGTTCATGGGGGGCTTTGGTTTGGTTCTAGGCTTATTAGATTGATCATTGGTTGAAGAGGGGGCTATGAATAAAGCGGGTATGGACTATGGAACCTATTTCTCAGTTTATTTGGTTTTTGGTTTGAGAAACAATTATTTGTAATTTTTGGTTGATGGGCTAATTTGTAATTATGAGAGTAAGTTTGTTCTAAATTAGGATTAGATTACATTTGACTTATATTAGGCTAGTGTTATGATGTTATTAGGGCTTCCTATTATTATGTGATTAGGTTTCCTAGTATGGTTATGATTAGATTTCCTTTTTTGAGTTGACATCTTTTGTTATTCTTTACAAATATCCATTGGTTATTTTCAATGATATAGATAAATTAGTTATGTCAACATGTAGCTGTAAAATCTCAACTTGGCATCAGAGCATGAAGTATCAGTTCTTCATCCGAGTATGAAGCTTCAAGAGTTGGCTTTTTGTGGAGATTTGGATTGGTTCTTGCGCAAAAGGTATCACGATATGATTCGAGATACGATAGTTTTCTTGAAGCCTGACTGACTGTGTTTGGAAGTTTATTATTAGCGTCGTTGCATTCTGCAATCAGATTTGGAGTGTATCATGACTAATTTATGCGATCAGAGTAATTCAGTGGAGGTGTGGACCATTCAGCAGACTTGTTAAGGACTTGGGTTTGTTCATTTCAGAATCTATAAGGTTGTTCAAGCTAAAGGGAGAAAACTCTCTGAAGACTCCACAGTTACTTGGTAGAATTCAATTAATTAGTGAATTATGGGTGAGTGTTCATCCATTGAAGGGCCTACATAGCTTGGGTCATATTGATATTTGAGTCCAATCATATACCATTTAATAGCCCACTTTTATATTAAAAAAATATTTTTGAAGCCCTTTTAGCAATGCTGGATCCGGATACAACACAGATTCCATGTTGGATCTGGATATGGATCCATTCCAGATCTAATCTAGAAAAACAGATCCGGGTCTGGATCCACCAAGGTTCTGCCTCGTATGCAACCTTTCTGCATCCTTAGGTGTGCCCCATAGGCTTGGATCATTCCTTAGCTAGGAACAGCCTGGTGGTTTTTGAGAATTTCTCGACCTTATAGTCTACAAATATAATGCAATTCTCAATGAATTATAGATCGGTTTTGTGGAATTCTCTCTTAACAAGTACGAAAAATAATTGATCGGTTGTGTGTGCTCATGCTGTTGTGAATGAGTGTGTAAGGGGTTGGTGGCAATGAGGAAAGAAAGGTAAGTACTAGAATAAGAAAATGTGTGCAACACTCAAAAAGGAATTACTGATATCCTATGAAAACCCTCAAAAGCAGGACACCATAAGTGGTATAGCCTTTCTATATAGTGTTTGTAAGCTCTGGTTAACCTACTTCAATCTCGTCAATATTCATTCAAGCGGTTAGCAACTTGACTGCCCCCATATCCTTTTCATACCTATTTAAGGTCGCCTCTGTGAGTATTGATTACCGTACCACTTGGGCCCTATTCAAACCATGCCTTTTGTCACTCTGTATTCTAACATGCCGTCCCTCATTCATACAATATCTTCGTTGCACTTGAAGCCTTTTACATTCATTACAACTTTGATTGAAGATGTAGATACGTTCTCATTGTTCGGATATGAGAGTATCAACTTTTGATCCGTTTGGTATTCGAACAAATAGGATCTCAGCATTTTTCCTCTTTTTCATCACCTTAGTGGCATATTCAAGAATTCTGATCGATTTTATGATTTAAATTTTCTTTAAAAAAATTAAAAAACAATTTCCACAAGAATAATTTAAAATATTAGCTAATGTGATATGTATTGGCAGATACACATCAGATGTTGACCATAGTTGTCAATTCCGTTCCGGTGCCCGTCTAGTTTGACCCCATAGTGGAGCGTTTCGGCATTCCGGTCAATTCTGATGTTCCGTTATGGAAAAGATGCGATTGAAAATGAAAAAAATTATATAAAAGAATACCTAAAATTGAAAAATCAATTGAATGCTAAAATAATACAAAAATGCATACTTATATCACTTACATTAAACTATGCTTTACAATGACCGTTTTCTAGTTTTCACTATCTATGAATGGAAGTTCAAACATGGGCTGGAATTGGGACTGGAATCACCGGAAGGGATCAAAATGACCGAAATATATTGGGTTTGAGCTCAGAAGCTTTTAGCGGGGGCATTCCGTTCCGCCTGAGTCCAATTCCGGAACGTTCCTGCCATAATTGACCGGAACGGAACTGAATTGACAACCATGACGTCAACTTATAGTACCAATAGGTTAAATTTGAAACTGTATAAGTCAAAAACCTGTCACAGAGCTTTCCTTTTTCTTTTTTCTTTTTAAAATTTCCGACAAGCACTGTGCCCTTATGAGTCCCTAGAGGACTTTAAAATCCAAGGGACTAAATATTTGTCCCTACTCCCTAGGGACTCTATATTATATATTAGGCCAACAGAGAGAACTAGATTAAATTTTCCTATATCTTTTTATGCATGTTAAAAACTCACTTGTATTATCACCTTGGATAACTTATAGCTCTCATTTATCTATTAATTGTTGCATTAAAGATATTCTCACAAAGAAGAGGTCAGTGGAAAGCAGCTACCCAGTCGCAGGAGTTCTTTAGGACCCTTCAGAGGTACTACAGCAATGCTTACATGGATGCTGAAAAGCAAGATGCAATAAATGTGTGAGTTTCCCTGTTGATGTTGATGTAGAAAATCTTTGATTTATTTAGATAGGAGCTCATGCCTCATTGTCTTTGTGAAACAAGTTAAATTGCACATGATCTTGTTGCCAAGAATTCATTTTGTTGCTTGCATTGTTTTTTCATTTTTTATACAAGCAGGTTCCTAGGGCACTTCCAACCCCAGCAGGGAAAGCCAGCACTTTGGGAACTAGATTCAGACCAGCATTACGGTGTTGGAACGCATGACTTTAACTTTGCTGGTGAAAATGCAAGGTATTATTACATTTGAGAATTTGGCTTTATTTGTATTTTTGTTGCTCATACCCCAAAGAGTGCAAACAGAGAAACACTGTCATGAACGTACAATGCTCTGTGAAAAATACAGTTTTAAGGTTAAACAAGGATGATGTATGCGACTGCAACAGAATTATGATTTTGAACAGAGTCAGTGGGGACTTCTGTGCGCATCTCATGAAACCTGTTAACTAGGGATCACTACATTTTCACATATAGGTCATTATTATTGCCCCTTAAAAATTTCTTGTGTCACCATTTTGACAGAAAAATTTCTCCTGCACACAAGCCCACATCCGGACTGTCACCAAAGGCGGGACCCCCCCCCTGAATTTCATGGGGTTCCATGTGCTGAATGACACCAATGTGCAGTGCATAGTGCAGGAGAAAATTGGCCCCATTTTAACAATTTTAAAAGATAAATATTTATTGAAATTAAGGCCTCACTACCACTTTGCAATTTCCATGGAAGTGTTTTAACTCATAGCCAGTTATTTTAGTTGTTCTTTTTAGAACAAGTGACTGATTCCTTCAATGGTCATATCTATGGGTTTCATCGCATTGTTTGTTTGTTGGTACCAAATTTCGAATATGGAAAGTCTAGTCCAATGTAACCAATCAATATGTGAGATTTTGTAAAGAAATTGAATAGTATCTATAAAGCTTGGTGATGCACCATCTGACTTCAATTCTTATAGTGATCTTTGCCTAACTATGCCACTCCAAAAGAACGATGAAGTACTCCTTTACATTTCTTTATGCTCTCCATGTTGCTTCAACTTGAGTTTATTCATGCATTTGGCTTCCTCATTATGACGGTCTTTCTCCCCTAAAACTGTTTGATTCACTGGTTGCGGTTGAGTTCTCTCACATCTTTTTATTTATTTATTGGTAAGTGTTAAATTCAAGATTATGAACAACTACATACGAAGATTACCAAAGCCAAAAGAACATAGGTAAGAGAGTGTTCTACCATATGCTAATAAAAAAAAAAACTGCATGGTAAGATCACTTGGAACTACGTTCCTTTTAAATTACATGGTAAGAGCACTTGGAACTATGCTCCTTTCTACCTTTGCCCTTGCTTGGCCAATGCTGACCTACTCACATGCTTAAGTTTCGCGAGGATAAAAACTTATCTCATTGAACAAAAAAATGGAATTTCCATGGGCTGCCCTGAGATGAATTCATCTCGAGGAATAGCATTGGAAGAATTTCTTTCCAGGAATAAATCCTAAAGGTCTCCAAAATGACTAGCACCTCCACCTCGTTTGAATCTTTTACTCTCCCATGCTTAGAGAACATATACAACACTTCCCCCTTTTCATTTCGAAGAACACCACCAATACCTGCTGGACATGGCTTCCTCCATTCCTCTCCTTCCAAATGATCAAAGGATACCAAAAGGAATGATCTTCAAAGAACAAATCCACAACCATGAAAAGGAGCCAACCGCCTAGCATCCGCCATTCGCCTAAAGAACCTAGATTACATCATATGCCAATTGCCAGACCGCATGCACTTAAAAAACGACCCAAATATCAGAGGATATGTAAGTGCAAATAAAAATTTAATTGTCTTCCTCTCCTGGCGGCTGGCATATGGAGCAAATATTGGATATATTCTCTGTAACCATTCCTTCTGAGATTGTCCACTATAGAAACCTTTTCGGTTAGCGCCAACCAACAAACTGCATTCACTCTAGGACGACTGGACCTTCCAATTGCACACATGGAGCTCAAACAATTGGACATTTACATTAGTCGAAAGCCTCATAAAAGGACTTTGCAAAAACACTTTCCGGAGGAATTTGGCTTCCAAATATGAATGTGTGACTTTCTTGAAAAGAAAAAAGAAGTGTCAAAGCAGACTCAACAGAGTGCCTTACACTCATTACACTATCAAACTGGCAGACTCTTATGAATGACGCTTCCCAAACCTAGACCACCTCCTTGTTTAGACTTCACCACTTCACTCACAAATGAGTTTGGAATTTTTTTAAACTTATACTCACTATTAAATCCTCATCATTAAAAGTTCAGCTTGATTTTCTTCCCAAAATTTCCATATTGTTACGTGGGTCAGGTGCAGAGTGTGGATTTTCTACCTCACTTGGATGTATTGCCTTGTTTAAGTCTTGATGAATTAGCCGACATCTATTGACATCGATAAATCTATTATGATTTGCTTTAAGTGGTCTTATTTAGTGCCTTTAAGTTGTGTTTACAGGTCATTGTTCAAAAGATCCCTATCAGATGGCAATATTCTCCATGAAAACAATACTCTAGTAGCAGGCGGAAATATTGGACAGAAGAAACTCCCTAGTTCAGCACTGACTGAAAAAATCCTTAAAGGTGGAGCGAACCACGGACATTCTGATTCTACCCCAGATATCTCAACATGTGAAAGTGATATATCATATTCAAGGTTAGCTTACTTAACTTATCCATCTCTAATGAACTCCTGCATTCTCCCAGTGTCTAGTAGAAGATTGATTTTATATTTAACAACTTTGAATCAAGGGAGGTCCCTAAGCTTAACATGATTTTGTTGACAATGTATTGGCATCAGTTGTTTACACTAATCATTGTTGATTCTGTGTGATTTTTTTATGAAAGTGTTTCATTTGCTTCTCTTTCTGTGGAAGTTTCGTTTGCCCATAATGTGTCATAGTTTTTGGCATATTTCTTCTACTGTTGATCAATTCAACTTCTGATAAAAAAGATCTACCTTGTTTAATGAGCGTGACGTCATTGTTCCAATAGAGAGAAAAACCTATGAATAGCTTTTTTTGGAAATCTCCAAACGAACAATTTCAACAAGATCTTTCATTTCTTAGTTGACTGTGCTAACTCTTGTGTATTCAATTCATATGGTACATGATTATACAAGTGTCTATAACAGATTTTTTTTTTTTATTCATATCAACAACTACTCTGATTGGAATGTTCTTATATAGTGCTAAAACTTTGATTTCTATCTTTGTAGCTGCAGAATCTTTTCAGTTTATGCCCCTGTGATCCTTCTTATTATCTGGATATACCAAGAGAGATTCATGGTCTAATTAAGTTACTACAAAATATTTACTACATGAGTGGGGCAAGCTCCTCAATCATGGTTAATGGTTTCTCTTGGCTAATACCCGTAAACTTGAGCTAAGGCATAAACTGAGCCGTTATGTCCTGGTCTGCATGAAAACCCAATTTGCTCTGGGCTGAGGCTAGGGCCTTAGGTAACCAAGTGAGACCTAGCCCAACTTTTGCATTGAGTTCATATGCAAGCTCCTTTGATGGAGGGTTGGAGTAACCCATCTTTACTTTCTCCACTAAATCGAAAAGGATGTTTTGGCTAGGCAAGTGGTATTCCGTAGTTGTGTTTAAAACTAGCATCCAAAGATTAGAGATGAAAAGCAAAACCCCAAATTCATCTTTATGCCCTCTCATCCCCTTGTCCACATGTATTTTAAAATTCATTTTTTATTATTATAAAATACCAGCTTCCCTCCATGTAAAATTAGAAAGAAACCCAAACTCTGCAGCTGATCCATGCCAGCAATACCTCAACCTCATAGCCACGAAAAATCTAATTATATTCCAGCTTCTCTGTCATACAAGGTTTTTTTTTTTTTCTTCTTCTTTTTTTTTTCCTTTTCTGTCTCTCTCTAAAATATACTGACCTTTCTGTGTTCTCTTTTTCCTTTTTTCCAAACATTTTAATGCTTCCTCTAATGCTCATCTATATCTTTATATTTTAGTTGCCTACATATGGAGGCATATAGACATGAAAAATCTAATTATATTCCAGCTTCTCTGTCATACAGTTTTTTTTTTTTTTTTTTCTCTTCTTCGTTCTCTTTTTCCTTTTTCCAAAGATTTGAATGCTTCCTCTAATGCTCATCTCTATCTTTATATTTTATTTGCCTATATATGGAGGCATATATATGTGCGTGCCCTAGTGGCAATGGGAACTACCTAATAGGGAGTAATGACACCACACCCTACCAGAGTCTGAACGTGTATTCTGTACCCCTCTCCATAATGGAGGGTATCTTTTACCATTGCACCAAGCGCCAGAAGACAGGAAATCAATATATTTTGAGTGGGATTACAGCAACATTATCTCATCCTTTGCTGAAATTGTTTGAAAATCTAATAGCAACAATTGAGAGTGAATCCAAAAGCATGGCCCCCAGTTTTTATTTATTGGTAGATATGCAAGAAATATTTGGTTGTATAAGTCCACGTAAAAAAGAATGTTTGGAGAGGAAAGTATGTACTCCCGAGTGAGTCCTGATTTTATTTTATTATCATTATTTATTTTTTTCTTTACAACAAACTAGAACTCAATAACCCAAGCACACCACAGTCCCTAACCAGCTAAGCAACAGATAGGGACGACTGTTGATTTTATTAATAGGGCTGACATACAAGAGTTTTTTATTTTATTTTTTGACGTGGGTATCCTTGAGGTCTAACCCAACAGGACTAATCCCCTTGGGTGGCGCCTGCTAAACCCACACAAATCCACACCGAGCAAATCTGGGGCGGGTTTCGAACATAACTCTCAGGTGGGAACAAACACAAGCTATTATTTTTATCTCATCTCGATAGTATTGCTATTTATATGTATATAGTTTTATATAATATATATAATTGTGTTATTATTTTTATCTCATTTCGCTAGTATTGCTATTTATATGTATATAGTTTTATATAATGAGAGATGCTCCTATGAGAGATGTCTCTCGCCTTATATGAGAGACAAGGGTGGGGGCCCTCACATTTAAGTTGTTGGCATTGGATATGGATATGAGGGCCGCTACCTTATTTCTCATTTAAGGTGAGAGGTATCTCTCATAGGAGCACCTCCCTTATATAATATACATAATTATACAATATAAAGTTTTGATATCTGCTATTGGTAGCCTTACGTCCTTTTGTACTTGGAATTTCTGTTAATTGTGACTCAGCTTGATTTGGCACGAATTTTACTTAGGCTGGGGCAGAGGCTTAGTAATTCTAGTTTCATCCTGGCCCATCACGGGCTTGAGCTCATGTTTTGCTCCATGAGATTTGGGCTGGGCTTGGTTAGCTCAATACGCTATCTTGGTCTGCAGAGTTGCACCCGTGCCTATTGATATTCTTTCTGTATCATATAGCTTTACAGCATATGCAACAGCACCAATTCTGTTGGGATGATATGATCATTGGGAGATGATTATCCGTTGAGATTCTGGTTAGGATCATAAGATTCATGACAATATTAGCATCCTGGTTTACTTAGATTAGTTTGATAATTATCTATTTTCGATGTTACCAATTTCAAAAAATTAGTTATCTCATTTTCTAATCTATATATTGGATTATCATCAATACCAATGCGATTATGTTTTAGGATAAATTTGATTATATAGCAAATGCATGCTAAAAATCACTGCCTACATAGGTATTGTTAGCAAAGCCTTAATTTATATTTTATCTTCATAAAATGTAGCTTTTCTCTCCTAGAGAAATGGAGGACACTCTTACCTCATTTGACTCATTGGCTGTCCTTTTCTAGGTACACGCCTTCAATGGCTCGCAGACAGCTTTTTCTTGATACTCAAAAGGATCAACTGGAGAGTGATCATATATATTTCTGTGAAAATGGTTCTGGTGATTCAAATTTCCTTGACCTAGACTGGCTTTCATCATCTGGGAACTCATGTGAGGAGGAAATATATGAGAGGTAATCTATTTGTTCCAAAGTGCCTTTATTTATTTATTCACTCTCTTATGAAATACAAGGGTAACTAACATGTGCATGGTTGCGACCACATGCAACTTTCTGACCTTTCATGGTTGTAGATCTGCTGTCTTCAATTCCCCAGCAACCAGCCTCTCCTCTGAAAATGTTGTCAATGGATCAAGTATGGACACAAATCTCCTGCCTCCAAAGGAAAATGGATCTTGTAAGGTCAGTTGCACAGCAATTCGCCAATTTCTCATTACTCTGTTAATAATGTCTTTTCTATTGGTTAATCTTATGTAAACATTTTATAAAGGATATATCCATTAAAAAAACTTGTAAAGCTTACCTGGCTGTAATATGCAGTAAATTTGTGAAATGACAAGGCATTGAACATGTGCAGGGGAGGACAAGGACAGGGGCGTCCTACCTCGCAACAAGAAATCCTGATAATCTGAGTGAATTTTCTGACAGATTTGTGCAGTGGGTTATTCATGGAGACACCATATGCTAATGATGCCAAATTAATTATTCTTCCTTATTTACTTCTATCTCATCTAACCCTGCTTTGAGTATGTGACCCACATCTCCGGAAACAAAATAAGAAAAAAGAGAGCAGGATAATGACAGCGGTAGCAGCTGTGGTACCGGCATTTCTTTGTATGATAATCTTTTTCTGTTGCCTTCCTTTCATGTTTAATTCGCTTCAGCCGTGGAATTCTCGGTCAGAGTTGTATACAAGTATGAGAATATACCGTTAATTCTTTTGGAGACATCAGCTTCAGTTTATGAACCGTCATGTAAATATAAAATAATATATATTTGTTCACTCAAGGTACACTTTGATAATATAGCTATGGTCATTTTTTTATGGTCTTCATTTAGTAGGGCAATACACATTACTGCATTTTGGATTTAGTTTTTGATGGGGCCAGCCTTTTGTCTGAAGGCCTTAAAGCCCGGTGGTGTTTGCTTTTTGGCTGGTAATAAATGCTTAGAATGTCCGCCCCATTGGCTTATTGAATGTCTGAGAGTCTTCAAATGTGATCTTAGGGTCTGATGTTTGCACATGGGGGACTGCACTGGACCTAAGTAGTAGGGCCTGATCCTATTCTATTGTGGATCTGATTTTTACCCTGATGGACAATAGAATGAGTTGAACCTTAGACATATTTTTACGGGCAATTTTTTGCGGCTCCGCAGAAAATCAGTTCCGTGAAAATCCTTTTCTTCTTTCCGTAAAATACCCGTTCATACCCCCTCCCATGGGAAACGCTTTTATGTGGAATCATGGGGGAAAAAACTGGCTGTACCAAACATGCAATCTTTTTCATTGTAAAAAAATATTTTCACCATCTACTATTTTTCTACGGAAAAGTGGCCACACAAATGTATCCTTTTTGGTGTGTTAAATTGAAAGTGACCAGTTTCATTCATTGTCCCAATTTTAAGGAGTTCAGTGACTTTTGGTCATGTTTGGTGGTCAAATCCTCGGGGATTCCACAACAGTTCTATAAAGCTGTGGAAGCAAAATTTGAAGATTTGTACCCCATTAAATCCTCAATTCTGCAGATTCCTCCCCTTCAACAAAACGTGTACTTTTAGTACTGTCATAGCGATATCATGTAAAACAAATGGAAACCGAGAAATTTGTTTTATACAATTTTGATTCCAATTAAATGAAAACTAGAGAAAATATTAAGATGGAACAACAAAAAAATTATTCTTCCTTGAAAATTATTTTTATCTTCCTCGGAATATGCTCTGCTCAAATGTGCTCTAAGAAACGCTTTTTCTTAAAGGAAGGTAAAGCCAAAACGCCATCTGAATAAACGACAAGCATATGCTTGATACAGACACAAGTCCAATCGATTGAGATTGATCTTTGTAGTAGTTATAATAACATCAATCAACCAGCTAAGCTTTATTGACTGTAATAGTTACCTTTTCCATTTCTCTATGATAACTCAGTTTTCTTTGTCAGATTCTCCATCTCCTCCTTGTTCTTCAACGCTTTTTTTTTTTTCTTTTAAGATTTCTCCTGTAACTTTTTTCAGCTGAGTACATAAAATAATAGAGAGGAAATTACCAAAAATACCTCTTTAGTACGGCAAAATCATTTTATTAGATCGAATCTACTTTTTCGATCTACTAAGTACCTACCTTGTGTCAAAATTGAGAAATTCTATGGCTCAAATCTTTACTATTCTCTTACTTATCACCTACCCCTACTGTTTGGTCAGAGTACCGTGCCTATTGTCACTGAAAGTAACCTCAAAAAACGAAAAAAAAAGAAGGGAGAAGTGAGGAAGAAACGGATATAGAAATAGAAAAAACTTTTGAAACAAAGGGGATTAAGAAGAAGAAGAGGGGTCCATCGAAGAAGAGGCAAGAAATTTTACAGTTAGAAATACTTAAAAGAGAAAGAAGAGAGAGACCTCTTATGGTTTGAAAAACCTCTCGTCTATCTTCTTTTCAACTACAAAGAATGTAATCGTCCATTCCTCTATAACATATAAGGCCCTCCTGCCTTTTCTTTTTTTTTTTTATGACAAGAAACCCACCGACCCTGTTGATCATTGATAAAACCTAGATACACAACACCACCCACTAGCACTGTATCCGATAAGGCCCCAAACGTTTTGAAGCCAGGACCTCCAGCTCATTATGGATTTCCTAACCACCAGAACAATTTAGGTGTGGGTTAACAAAACTAGTTGAAATTGTTTGGACTTGAATCATCCAGTCAATGAGTTAGACCGAGGTCCAGGTTTTGAGAGTAGGGGGGTTCTTACTGGTTGATATATAAGAATGCAGGTTTCCTGCATTAACCAATGCAATTCCCTTCTTATTGGTTGATATATATAAGAATGCAGTTCCTTCGTATTGGTTTGATATATAAGAATGTGGTTCCTTCTGCATTAACCATCATTGAAGGCAACGCTTTATCTATCCCACTAACATACATTGCGTGGCTCCATTTACTGCCTATGAATAGTTTCAGACAATCACAATTCCTCAGAGATGAAATTTTTAGATGAGCTACTACATATTGCACCCTACAAAAACAACTTGCACAACAGAAGAAAGAACACAAAAATGCTTAGTTAAATGAAAAAGGTTTTCTTTAAGCACTGAATACAAAAGGCTGCAGGGGGAAAACCTTGAGCAATGAGAAAATAAGCCTATGGCCTTCAACATCACGTTTGCTGTAAGGGGCAGTATTGCACTGACTTTTAACATTCCACAGTGCAATCGGCACTACTAAACAGTACAGTGCAAGAGAAGAAAACAAAAAAACAAAAGTCCGCCAAGGAAATCACCAGGAAGATTTAATTGAGGATGGAGAAGATCCGAGTAATGTGCTCCAATGGGATGCTGTCAGCTGTGTTCTTCTTAAGCTCCGGCTGGTTGAATTCATTGCGAGGAAGAACAATAAGCTGGCCTCGATCATGGCTCTTCTCAAGAACCCAGCCACAGTTTGCTACCTGGTGCTCCAGGAACTTATCCAGAGAGAGACCTTCAATGTTGATGGCCTGTAATAATGCATTGCACAATTAGAAATCGCATGAATGGTCTCATGACACTACCAGTGTAAAAAAGACTCGATCACATAATTTTTTAAGTATCACAGTTCTAGTAATTAACTACACGCACAACCAACTAAAAGAAAGTTCGCAACAAGATGTCCCCTAATTATTTATATTGGGTCGGGCGTCCCCAAATCAAAATAAACTGTGCGCTCATGCACCCAGATTCACATGCACACCAAGGACAACAAATACACAGGATGGCTCAGATCTTCAAATCTAGAAGTTTTGGAGACATTTAAAGTAATGAAACATGGAATCTAGCGCTAACACTATGGAATAGGTGCACAAGTGAATAAATCATAGTGCATCACAATATAAAGTGTCATAAAAATGGCTACACATTGCATTGCAGGCCCAACATAAAATGTTGTTTAGCTAAAAGCAGCGTAACAGAGTGCAATGCAGATCTTGTTTTCAACATCATAACAGTTGCTTAATGAACCCAGATATGGAGTTCACTAGTAATTTGGGAGCCTGTCAAGTTCTAACTCAACCTAGATTAGAAAATTGAGGCTTCCCTCTACAAATAAAAAAGGGCATACCTCTGCAAGTACAGGCCTGGGCACCTTCTGGTACGTCAGGGATAAGACGTGAATGGCATAAGCTTGGATTGCCTGCTCAAAACCTGCACGCACTCTGCCCATGTCAGTCACAGTAATTTGCAAGATAACAATCTAAAACATGCTTGGCCCATCAGGGATGATCAGACTTGTATACATCATTGGTTAATAAAGGCGCGGCACAAAGCAACAAAGAGAACTAAAAAAGTAAAAGCTATAATTCAGGATGCAAAATTATTGTGCTCACAAAATTCTGATGTGGTGTATCCCATTCTTGCTCCCCAAGCACATGGTTTCATAATGGTTAAGATGAACAGGTGCATCCTTTTCTAGTCAGGTGGTGGCATAATTTAGCATGTATCAAATTCATTTTCCACGCACGCACGCAAGGAGAGCCACTCAGTAGTTCCCAGCATAGAGAAGAGGTTTCTGGTCTTAACTTGCGTGAAGTTTATTAGTGTTCAGTTAGAGTAGAAAATGAGAATACGCCTCAACACTTCCCACAACCACTAATTACACAGGCCCCCCTTTTCACTTCCAATTAGGGCATCAGAAACATTTTTTGATATTTCTGATCTAGCAAAAACAATTAGCAGAAACCCATTACATGATGAAAGAACATGAGCCAGCCCTAGATCATAGCAGACAATCCGTTACCTGGAACCACTTCAACTATACTGCGGTTCTTTGCTGCCTCATCCCAGAACTCACGGAATCTTGCCGTCTGCAGTAAATAAAGGGCTTAAGAATAGCTTGTCCAGAAAGTTTCAAGCATACAACATGTTATGGACGCCACGGGTTCATACCTCCAGATAGTGCGAAAGTACAATCAGTGTCTTAAATTGCTCCTCCATTTGCTGCAAATGAGAGAACAGTTCATGTTTCAATTTTTTAAACAATATTTCTATTTCAGGAATTTTCAAAAAAGTAAAAATAAATATAAATATGGCACTCATAATAAGCTAAGATGCATTTGAATGCACCCAGATTGCAAGTGAAATCAACATTCTAGCAGAATGGAGTGCTTCCCATTGCAGTGTAAATTTGGGACGAGGTAAAATAAAAATCATCACAAGAGTGCGTCAAGAAAAGGCTAGTCCCACTTCAAAGGTTAGCTATGTTTCAGATTCAAACCAAAATGTAAAGCCATTTCACTTGGGCCATCCAAACAAAGCCTTTATAAAATAATTAAAAATTGAAGATATACATTAAGCAAATCATCTTATAAGACAGAACAATTACAAAGGCTACAACAGCACAAAAGTCATCCATCTTTTCTTTTGACAGCTGCATCTAGTATAAAATCCATTTTACTTCAGATATCCAGAAAAGCATTGACAAAATAATTCTATTCTGAACTCATTAGGTTGAACAAGTAAACAGGCCACAACAGCATAAAGATGATCTTTTTGTCTCTTTTAGCATGATTCATGTTAGTTTGTAGTAAATTCTATTTACACAGAGGTAACTTCCCAAAGCAAGCAAAAAATGCAATATACATGCCTAAGAAAGACAGGGAAAAGAAAAATACCACTCGTTCTGGGATTAAGAAGAGACAGAGGCTAAAATCTGGGGCTGGCATTGCCATAAGCGCCTGTTGAAAAGGCAGGAAATAAAGTTAGATGACATGAAATTAAATTATCTTCATGCTCATTCCTTGTTCAAGCACAAGATTCACCAACCTTGACCAAAATCCGAGCAACAATTTGGATACTCATTCTCTCAGGCTCAAACTGTAAAGAGGAAAGAAACAGTGTAAGCATAGTGAAAATAGAATATATATATATATATATATTATATTTATATTATGTATATATTAATAGTTTAAAAACCAAGGTTAGAAAACACCCTTTATAATCCATAGAATGGGGGCTAATCTATGACCAATCTAAACGCCCTCACCTATCCCAGTGAATGGCAACTCATCCCAATTTAATATGAATCCAATCATTATCAACCGTTGGATTGAATCATGATTTTTAAAAAAATGCACTTAAGAAACCATTAAACTATGAGGCCCTAAAATCACGGGGTTATAATGATCCTATACAAGTGATATTTGGCCATCCCTTACTCCACATCATATCCCTTGCCATCCCCCAGCCCATATGGATGGGATGCATCAACAAAAGCTGGGGCATACTTTCAGGAAGCAAACATGGGTTTCTTTCATAGGACCCCTGACACATATGCTGTCTGAAAAACCGCTTTCTGTGAGGCCCACCTGAATGCATAGCAATCAAGACGAACAGGGGATGGCTAGATATGGATGTAGATTAAGTGTAGGCCCCTTATCAGTCCAATTAAACAACCCTAGCCCTTAACTTCAGGGCCTCAAAAGTTCAATAGCTTATATAATTCAGATTTTTTCCCTTTTCTTCTGGGTAATTAAATCCAACTGCAGACAATGGTAGGATCACGGTAATACCCCGGGCCGAGTTCTGATATTTAATATCTTAATTTTCTTGATTTTTCTTAGAATTATTGGGACCCATAGTTTGATGGAGGAATTCGAGTAGGACTTGTGTTGGTTATACCATAGACTCCTAGTAATGTTAGAAATAGGATTGGCATGTGAGAAGGAAATAATAAAATTAGGAAGAGGACTTTGGGTAGGATTTTAACTTTAGCTTCTATATTTATTGATCAACCCCAAGCCTCTCTCAAGCCATTCTCTCTTTCTCTCTCTCTTCCACTTCCTTTTCCATCAAGCCGAAGCCTAGTTTAGTATTAGCCTTGAAGAAAATTGGAGGAAGAACTAATTCTAGTTAGCTAATACAGGTGAGTAGAAAATTTTGACCTAATTGTGTATGGTTCTAAATTTCTGGTTTTTGCTCATCTTTGAATCCTCTATTTTTTTTTTTTTTATGGTGAGTAGGATTTCCTCATATAGAAGTTATGATGTTGTGCGTATGTGAGAATTGTGAATTGAATGTTGTAAAAATTGATGTGGTTCTATGACCCTGCACTGTTTGATGATCTCAGCATGATATGATGCATTAAAACATTAGTGAGTAAAACTTTGTCTGAAGAATTACATGTCCCAGAGTCTTGTATATGATACTGTCAACAAATCCAGGCTTTGATTAATGTTAAAGAATAAACAGATCTCCTAGATACATGATAATTGGATTCATATAATTAATATTGTCCCTAGATAGTAGTTCATGCAGAAAGAATTGGATTTGATGAAGATTCAGCGCAGATTCTGAAATTCTGCACTTTCTTCCCCGACCAAACAGTTTTTGTCGACAGGGTTTGTGGCCCACCTGATGATCAATCAGGTCCATGGATGCGGAAGGGAACCCATGGGCGACTCTAAAGATGCAGGTCCCACATGAAGTGGACCCCGTTTGGCCCACCATCCATGCACTTCAAAACCAGGAGGCGTGATTGAATAAGAAAAAGAGATTTTGGTTGTCAGCCTTTGTGGGACCACAAGGCTGACTGGATCATTGATCAGAACCCCACATCAGGTAGAGGACCCCTGAGCGACCTTGTTGGCGGGGCTGATCTTGGAGTTTTGACCGATGGAGCCCACCATCCAATTGACCCGGTAGTACTAGGCATGGAGGCCATCGTTTGATGAAGGTTGTGTGTGTGTGTGTGTGTGTGAAGGAGAAAAAAGGTTCTGTGTATGGTTTGTTGGCCAGGACACATTGAATAAGGGAGTACACATGTTCATAACATTAACTTTATGTTATAATTCTTACCTTTGCCCCTTAAGTTTCTAGAATTTAGAAAAAGGGCCTGCTATTTATTGTTTTCATAGCTGGGCCTGTTTTGATTAATTTGAGACCATTCCTTGGATTTCAGACTCTATGAAATTACAAATAAGGGCTGATCAATTGTGGTTATTATATTTATTGTTGGAGTTGTTTTCTTTATTTCATAACTAGAGTAATTATGTTTTGAAACATATTGTGGATTATGATACCTGTTGTGTGCCATTTTTATTTGGGGATCTCACATGGTAGATTGTGCGGTTTGCATATGTATATTTTGTGATTAATTTGGTAATTGAATAATTCCCTCAAAATTATAAAGGGTAAGTTATGTAATTGACTTCTCTCACCTCGTCCACCAATTTTGATTCGGATTGGGGCAGATTAAATCCACATAATTTGAGAAGGGGTTGATTAAGAAATTATCCCATTACTAATGTTGAGGACATGCTAAATATCATATTTGTGATGAAACATATATTTGCTATTTGATTGGAAAACTGAGATATGAGATGACTTTGTTTGTTTGGATGAACTTTTTGGACACCCCTAGACCACTAGCATGTATGGCCGATTTTGTAAGGGTTGTTGATGTTGGACCTTTTTGGGAAAGGTCGATTTTGTGGTACCAGTTCGCTGAATTTGGACCTTAGTGGTCGATTTTGTTTGGGACAGAAAAGAATGATTTTGAGACGTGCAGTTTTGGGAACTCCATGTACATGTGATATCTTTGTGGAACATGAACTTTGGGCTTGTGCTATCAGGTGGTTAGGAGGTTGTCGTTTGTTTGACCCGATTTCAACCTTGGCTTGAATGAGACTTTGGGATGTTATTTTAATTTGTTGTAAAATCTTATCTAAATATATGTTTAAATGCACAAATAGATTAGAATATCTGTTCACTCAGTTGTATTGATATTTTGTGGATTTGCCCCAATCCAGGTAACTAGAACTTAATGACTTAGGAAAATCTTGGTGATTGGGAGATAGACTTTGGAATGCATACTTGAGCGTCGAAGCCACATAGATGAAGAAGAATTAGATTTAATAGATTGCTTAGATTATTTCTTTTAAAGACATTGCGATTATTTTATTTTTATTGGTCAATGTTACATTTGTTTATTAGATTTGGATTTTTAATACAAGTTGGTCTAAGCTGATAAAAGCCTGAATCTTTATGTGATCTTTGATTTAACCTATGTGTGTGATGCTTACGAGTCTCGGCAAGGAATTCAAAGGGGCCCCCGGATTCTGCGTCGTTACAATCACTATCAAATTGGAGTGGGTTCCATTTCATGTATAAGGGTTTGGTTTGGTTGTCTACGATCCCCATGCATAAACATATATAAAAAGGGAGTCAAGCAAGGAGATGCTTTGGAGAATGGATGGAGAACTCTCATATTAGACCCCTCTTTTCCTTCAACACTTTAACCTACTTGCACATGCATTGACACTCACCCAAATTTGACAATGATTCGGTCACTCGCCACAGTTGGATTTAATTGTAAAAGGACATGCATAAACATATAAAAAAGGAGTCAAGCAAGGTGATGCTTTGGAGAATGGGCGTAGAATTCTCATATTAGACCCCTCTTTTCCTTCAAAAAACCAACCCTTTCACTTTAACCTACCTGTTCTTACATTGACACTCACCCAAATTTGACAATGATTCGGTCAAAGTACACTTAAAAAACCATTGATCTTTGAATCTCTTGAATCAAGTATTATGATTGTTGGATCACAATGACATTTTGCTAACAACCTATTCTCAGGATCCCTCTCTATCCCACACCTTCCCATGAATTGGATGTGTTATAGGTGAGCCTTACAAGAGGGACACATCGACAATAGTTGTCCTCTACTAATATGCCAACTTCTAGGACGCCCAGGCATGAACAACCAGGTCAATCCACCCCACCCCCCCCTCTCGGCACCGAATTCGAAGGGGCCCCCGGATTCTGGGTCGTTACAATCACTATCAAATTGGAGTGGGTTCTATTTCTTGTATAAGGGTTCGGTTTGGTTGTCTACGATCCCCATGCTTAAACATATATAAAAAGGAAGTCAAGCAAGGAGATGCTTTGGAGAATTCTCAAATTAGACCCCTCTTTTCCTCCAAAAAACCAACCCTTTCACTTTAACCTACTTGTACATGCATTGACACTCACCCAAATTTGACAATGATTCGGTCACTCGCCACAGTTGGATTTAATTGTAAAAGGACATGCATAAACATATAAAAAGGGAGTCAAGCAAGGTGATGCTTTGGAGAATGGGCGGAGCATTCTCATAATAGGCTCCTCTTTTCCTTCAAAAAACCAACCCTTTCACTTTAACCTACCTGTACATGCATTGACACTCACCCAAATTTGACAATGATACGGTCAAAGTACACTTAAAAAACCATTGATCTTTGAATCTCTTGAATCAAGGGTTATGATTGCCCACCTTTTCTACCCTTCTCACCTTGGATAAATTTGGGAGAAGTAAAATTCTGCCATTTAGTGCTTTTTCCTCTCAACCCCCTTATCTTTAGTTTTTATTCGTGATTTGAGACCTACTCCTTAGTCCTCCTCTCATGTTAAACAAACAGACGCCCTTAAGTCCCCTATGATCAACAAAAAACTATGAGAAATCAAAGTTTATCATGGGCCTTTAAGTCTACAAAAGGAGCCCCAATAAAAGGCCTTCAGTTAGGTAAGCATTGAGCCTAACCCACAGCAGGCCCACCCATAGTTGACTAGCCCATTAGACCTAGCCAATGGTTAGCCAACCCACTAAGCACATATATCCACCCTATAGCATAGAAAACTCGTTTGAGATGGTTTGAGCATGTCCAACGTAAGCCGGTAATAGCACCGGTAAGGAAAAGTTTGACCATGAAGGTTGATGGCCTACCAAGGGGAAGGGATAGGCCGAAGAGGACGTGGATGGAGGTAATAAAAATAGATATGAATAAGTATAACTTATCTAAGGATTTGGCTCAAGATGGATCGGAGTGGAGAAATAGATTTCATGTAGCCGACCCCAATATAGTTGGGACAAGGCTTTGATGGTAGTGACGATGATGATGATAGCATAGAAAATTTCCAAAAGATTCCTTAGCTTTGCATTTTTAGTTTAACAAATTTCCAAAAAGATTTCCTAGTAGGTTGAGTGTCAAATGTATAAAGAGCGATGAACAAAAGGTTTAAATCAAGGACAACAATATTACAGAAAGGTGGAGAAAATATTTAAATGAAAACTCTATAGGAGACACAAGCAAAGAAAAAGAGGACAGTTCATTGGCAAGACATACCTTTTTCCACATAATTAGTTAGTAGAAGCAAAGAAAGCATAAAAAAAAGCTATGTGGCCAAATGACATCCCGATAGAGGCATGGAAATGCCAAGGAGAGATTGGGTAGATTTGGTTAACTAGGTTCTTCAATAAGAAGATATTAATGACAGAAAATATTGGATGAATGAAGAAGAAGTATTCCAGTACCTATATATAAGAACAAGAGGAGGCATAGAAAATTGTACCAACTACTATGCAATTGAATTTATGAGTCACATTATGAAACTACATGAGAGAATAATGAAGCAAAGACTTAAACAAAAGACCAAGATATCTGAAAATCACTTTGGTTTCATGGCAAGGAGGTCGACTATGCAAGTTATTTTATCACTTCGGTAATTAACGGAAAAATACAGAGCGAAGAGGAAAAATCTAGATATGATCTTCATCGATCTAGAAAAGGCCTACAATTGGTTACCTCGAGATTGAATGATCCTAGAGATTTAATTTGGTAAGTTTTAAATAAAAGAAGTGTTCGAAGAAGTTATATTGAAATCATTAAAGACATGTATGAGAGAGCAGAAACGACTGTAAAAACTACCTGTGGAGGGACATGTGAGTTTTCAGAGACTATAGGTTTGCATCAGGAGTCAGCCTTGAGCTCTTATCTCTTTACACTGATTATGGATAAATTTACTACTCATATTCAAGAGGATGTACTTTGGTGTATATCATTTATAGATAATCTAGTGTTGGTGGATGAATCAAGAGAGGGTGTGAATGCAAAACATGAGAGATGGCAGGAGGCTTTAGAATCGAAGGGTTTTGAAATAAGTCATATAAAGATAGAATAAATAAATTACAACTTCAATGAGCATATACAAAGAGTTGAAGCTATTGTGAGAATTGAAGCTCATGAGATACCACAAAGCGATTCATTGCAATACCTTGGCTTGATAATTAGTAAGAATGGAGAAACTAAGAAAGATGTCGAATATAGGATAAAAGCGGGAAGGTTGAAGTGGAGATCTGCTTCTAGAGCACTTTGTGATTGGCAAATACCAATAAATTGAAGGAAATTTTTTGTAGGGCAACAATTAGACCAACTATGACCTATGGAGCAGAATGTTGATCAATTAAGAAGCAATACATGCACAAAATGAGTATAACAGAGAAAAGAATGTTGAGGTGGATGTGTGGTAAAGTTATTAATGATAGAATAAAAAAGAGCAATTTCAAGAGCATTTAGGGGTAGCATCAATAGGTGATAAAAATAAGAGAAACCGGTTTTAAATGGTTTGGAAATGTCCAACGCAGGTTAACAATGACACAAATGAAGAAAAGTTTTTGTATGTAGGTTGATAGCCCAACAAAGGGAATGAGTAGGCAGACGAGGATATGGTTGAAAGTAGTAACAACAGATTTGAAGAATTGTAACTTATCCAAGGATTTGACCCATGATGAACGGATACTTCAAAATGGGCAACGTGTCGTGTCGTATCGTATCCGATACTTCAGTTTTTATGTGTAAAATCCATGTCCCAGTTGTGTCCATCACGTGTCCTTGTCGTATTCATGCCGTATCCGGCTATCATACAATTTGACTCAAAATAGATCGGAATGGAGAAACAAAATTCACGTAACTGACCCCAACATAGTTGGCACACGGTTTTGATGATGACGATGATTTTCTAGATCCATATTCTTACCTTAGAAAATCCTAAGAAGATTTCTTAAATCTAGCAAGATACTTGATTAGCATGAAACAATGAAAGAGAAGAAAGAATCTTATTTAGAGAAAAGAGAGACTGGCATGTAAGTACATGATGGAGAGGAATGAAAATCCCATCCATAATCCCTAACTAACAGGATTGTCATCCCATCCTCTATAAATTCCCTTATGTTTACTCATTTACGCATTCAATGAAAATTTACTATTTCCATCTCATTCTTGTGACTGAATTATTCATTTACGCCCTTGAGTGAAACGCCTTGATTTCCAATGATGATAATTCCAAATGCCCAGCATTCATGGTGAACATGTGAAGAGTCTACATCATTGGTCCCATTAGACCTTATCCCTAAGCCCACCCTGTGGTACATGAATTAACACTCAAATGAGTTCCATAAACCCTTGGATTGATTATGCAAATTTGGCTCTCATCCAACTTTGTCAAACCTGCCGAATTTGGACAACTTCAATGTCTTCAAAGCAGTACCCAAAATGGTGTGCAAATGAGGTCTAAAAAGGTGTGAAAACAATTACAAACCTCTTTGGTTTAGAAGGCACTGATACAATGGACATATGGGACAAGCGGCAGTATCAAATCCCCTCACCTCATTTTATTTACGACTCTGATGGGCCTGACATTTTTAATCCAAACTATTCAAATTTTTTTATTGATCCATTAAACCCCAAAACATTTAGTTGCATATCTTAAACAATCATAAATTTTGAGTATACGGAGATTTTACATATGTAATTTGAACCGTTCAATGTTTACTCATGAAAAATGGTGCTTCCAAAAAAACATGTTATTGTGTTTCACATGTGTAAATTTTACATATGTAAAATTGTAAATTTTTACATATGTAAAATTCGAATATGCAAATTCTACTTGTGTAAATCCCTTTATCATGTCCCCTGCTTAAAAGACAAATGACCTAGGATGGCCCCGTCAAAATCTTCCTAACCCTCGATTTAAGAGATTCAATGTTTGAGATTCTTTTACCTTTAGATCAAATTTCAATTTCCAAATTAAAGTCCAATGGTGAATATCACTCAAGATCAAATTTGGGTCATTGAATATTCATTTTGGGTTGTGTGTGTGTGTGTGTGTTTGTGGGCGTAGTCATTGTGAGCGGGTGGACACACAAAAAGCTTCTGTTTTCAAAACGATATCACTATAACATTTGCCCCTCTCTATCCCACACAGATCAATTTAATGTCAGGATTGATATAAAAAACATAACTTAACAGCACGATTTTTTTTATAACATAACAGCACAAAGTAATTAATTAAATGTAGAAGCACCTGATGACAAAAATAGCAGAGAAGGAAAATTTTAGAGCTCATTTCACTAAGTTTATCACGAAATATAACTTTTACAAATTGAGTCATGCACTGAATTGTGCATTTAATTGTCAACGTGGCAACAAATCCTCTTTAGATCCCTGGAACTCAGAGGGAGAATCGAAGTTCTTCTGGTTGTGTTTGGAAAGGTAGGAACAAAAAAAGTATATCCAACAATCAGATAGATATCCCCTTTTCCGGTAGTCTATCAGTTCCACAAGAGGATTAGAAATCCACTCATTTTTGGAATCTGAATCATTCCATGCAACTAAAAGAAGTTCCAGAAAGCTTTGCACTCCAACCCAAACAGAACTCTTAAAAATAACTCCATCAGTGAGTGTGCATGTGTTTGTGTGTGTGAGGGGGGGGGGGGGGGGTAAAGTTAAGATCTTTAACCTGATAAAGACGAAGAAGGCAGAGGTTTGCATCCAAACTGTATGTTTGTGACGAAACCTAGATCATAATCATGGAAAAATGTAAATATTTTAGTTACAGGAAAAGAAAAGATAAAGCAGAAATACTCTATATGGAAAAAACTAGAAGGGGAAAAAAATATAAAAAAAAAAAACATTTTCTTGATTTCGAAAAAGGTCCATGACTTAGTGCATCTCAAAATGGGTTCCACGCCCATCTGAATAACTTTCAAGTGTAAATGTGAGTGATGGCATCTGTACTAAACTCAGATCAAGTAGTTAAGAAGTATTCAGTCCGTTCAAACGCAAAACATGACCCTTTTTTGTGTATACAGGTAGTCTGTTCAGAGATGTTCTCTGCAATAAATTTGGTTCCAAAATAATTCCAAACTAAGTAATGATTACATATTTACATTAATTGCCCAGCATTTGTACACAACCAAAATGATCCCACAAATACTATGTGATCATATGTAGAGAACCAGAACATTTGCAAATGTGAATAGAAAGGAAATAGCCAATAATGTTACCTAATGAAAAACAATATATATATATATATATATTTTGTGTTATCCATGGTCTTTGAAGTTTGATCCTGTCTAAAACATGCATGTTGCTGCATGCACGAGCATACGCAAGGAACAAAGATTGCTCGACACCGGAAATAATTATTGGTTTGCAAGGTCAACCCAAGGCTTGTTTAATCCATGTTTCAGCCTGGAATATATCTATTTGTTAAATAGCCATCTCCATGGTATTTTTTTTATTTTTATTTTTTTGAATGGTTCATCTCCAGGGTTTTAAAGATAAGAGAGAACCAGCTAAAGGGTATATTACACTTATGCAGGATATTTCAGGAATATGGATGCTTGACATAGCTGACTCCAAGATAAGGACATCCAGGATAAATGCCTGATTCAGGGAACACTTTGTTTATAAGCCAAAAGAACCACACAGATGGTCCAAACGGCATAATGCAGACCACTTAACCTAGTTCTTTGGAGGCGCTTTCACTTATTCCCACTGAATCAAGGGACCTTCAATCAAAAGGGTAGTTAAAGGGGTGAAGAATGAATGGTCAATGATGGAGATCTAGTGGAGTCCACCAAATTCATAAGACTGTTTTGTACAGTGACAAGTGGGCAATCATCATCACGACCTCAACCTTAGCCTTATCAAGCTGATCAAGGGACAATTAAGGTACAAACATCTATTCCCCTAACATAATTGTATAAATTGCTCTGTGTATGCATACGAATGGTGGGAAAAAACATACAAGGTAATGAGCTCAGCATTATCACCATTATTAATTTATTCCAACCTAGTCCCCAACTATTTAAGGCAGCCTTCAGTGAGTCTTGCTTTCTCACTCAACCCTATTCAAGATAATGTTCATAATCTCTCCACCATATAATACATCTTTTCTCACAGCTTCACCTAAGACCTTAATCGATCTCCCCCCCTTCAAATTCCTTGCATTACAATCCCCCAACACTTCATACAAGGGTTGATTCAGGTCTTTTATGTACTATCTAAAATCACATCAAATGATCTTCCTTGATTTCTTTCCAATTAATTAAGCTACCCTTACGTCCTCATTCCTAATTATAACCTTTTCTAGACCTCCACACGTCCATCTTACAATGCATCCCAGTTTCAATTATGTAGCATCTTCTTATGATCCAGAAATAACTGTCATTGTATAAAAGTAGTCATTCAATCAAAGTGAAACAACGGTCACATAGCCCTCACTAGCTAGTCATCACCTTGTGCACCCTAAGCTAATCCAATTCTCCATATCTAACTTGCACGCTCTTATGTTCTCTGCTTTCAACTAACTATTGCGCTGTACTAAAAGCGCAACCACACTTACCGTGGTTTCCGAACAGCAGTGCCATCCAAAACGAAGATATTACATATATGATTGGACTAACAACTATTATTGCGATTTGAGGTATATGATAATGTCATTGGATTGCCGTCATTAAAGGAAAGGAGATTGATGAATGATACCTGTTCGTGGACGTAGTTCTCGAGATCTGGAAGGATGTCGGGATTGTAAGGATTCACCGCCACCAGTTCTTCCACCGTATACGATGTCTGCTGCTGCTGCTGCTGAGTCTCACGTTCTCTGCCCATTGAAATCTAAAAGAGCTTCGATTCGATGGAGAAGGAGAGAGAGGGAGAAATCAATTCGAACCCTAAAAACAAGAAGAAAGGGAAGACAGTGTTGCGAGAGAAACTCTGTTCGAACCCTAGAAAAGGAAAAGGAGCACCTTCGCTGCGACGAGGGTTTTAGAGTAGGCATGGAGATATTTTAAGGATAAAAGATAGCCCCCTGTATGTTTCCAGAATTACATATAACCACCTTTTTTTTCCAATTTAGGCACTTTGATTAATATCCTGCCCTAAAGGATAATTTTTTAGTTGACAAAATTCAACATATTACTGTTTGCAAATGATATAGAATTCTCATGGGTTTAATTCAATTTAACATTGGGCATTAAGAAGATGTAATGATGGTTAGAGAGTGTGAATTTAATAATGATTTAGGGCAAATTGAGTTAGATGCATGTAGAATTTTATCTTTTAGTGTCTTTTACTTTAGCTTCGTCTCTTTTTTTATTTGTAATATGATCCTTATTTTCCACTTTACTCTCCCTCTCATGTAAACATACAACAATGACAAAGTATATGAGTTTCTTTAGTTGATTCAAACTTCTACACACTGGCAGAACAAGAGGGGGCGGGGCAGTGGCCATGGTGCCCCAAAATTTTAAAAAACCATTTTAAGTGTTTGAGATTTTTATAACTTTTTATATATAGCCACCCAAAGCTCTTATATATTTTAAAAACTACATTCATTTTTTTTTTAATAACCCCCCGTGCAAAGAATTCCTTAGTCCTCCCTCACTTCTATTAGTTAAAGTGATTTATTAAGGTTTTTAAACTACCAAAATATGAATATGCATGTAAAATAAAGAGGTAGTGGTTTATTGATCGTAACAAAACATAAGTGGTTACCTATAGAATTTCTTTGAGCACTTTACACGAGAAACTCATCCTTTTAAATTTGCACCGGGCTCTTGCATTTTGGCTGGAACAGGATCCCTTGTTCGGTCCAAACAGGGAAATCCTGTTTAGACTAATTAGGGGGTGACACATGGGAGGAGATGTCAAATCCCATCTCCTCCAATGAATAAAAAAATTAATCTCCCCCAAGCAGCACCTCCTGATTGGTCCAAGCAGGGATCCGTTTCCATTTTGGCTTGTGTACACGCGGTCATTAGTCGAAATTGCGGTTAAATGATGACCAAACAAACCATCATAGCAGTTTCTCAACATTTGCAAAGAATTGGCAATGTTCACTGGGTGTATCATTTTTCTTTCTTAATTTTGTATTTTATTTTTTATTTAAATAAAGATTTTCATAAATTTTCTCGCTCTAAGTTTTAACCTTTTGTTTCTCTTGCCTATAGCATAGATTTTGTCATGAGGTACCCACATGGGAGTAAAGGTGTCCATGGGTCAGGTTGGGCCAAGCTAAGTCATATTCAAGCCGGGACTGACTGATAAATTATATGCGCAAATATAAGTGGCTGGGCTGGGTCGGGTTGGGCCATAAGTGGCTGGGCTCGAGGGTAAGCCCAAGCGCGCCGAGTTAACATTATAAGAGAGAGAAAGAAAAAAAAAAGAAAAAGAAAAGCATTCTAACATTGTCCTAATTTGTAGCTAAAATGGTTTCATTTAGTATTAATGTGAGAGAGGGTATGTTGTTTTAGTCTCATCTCTGTCTTTCCCTTACCAATTTTTTTTTATAGTCGGGTTGGGTCGGGTTTCAAGCTCTTAACTATTGAGTCCAAGCCCAATCCATCTATTAAATAGGCCAAATATAACATCTGAGCCCAACCCGATTAATGGAACCTAAGTCCAAGCCTAGGCCAAAGTGGGCTGGGCCCTATTTGGGGTCGGATCAGCCCCGTCCATGAGCACCCCTACGTGAGAGTTGGTGGAGTAGCATAACATGCTCCTCACGTCTTGTGCTAGAATCAACCGTAGACTTGCCCAGTGTGCATTTGTGTGGATTTAGCGATCGCCACGCAAGGGTTTAGTCCTGTTGGGTCAAAGACCTTAAGAATAGCGACATCATCAATATATATACACACGCGCGGAAATATTCAGTTCTCACCGTTCTTCCCTGAGAACTATTGGTGGGGCCCACTTATCGACCCATCCAAACCGTGCACAAAGAAAGAGCCCCCTATAGCACTGGTCCCGAGGTTTGCATCCATCCGAATGGACTAGACTGTTAGATTGAGGATTGAATTTTATTTCTTTTTTTTAATATGAAGTCATTAAATTTGTGGGTCACGGTTGAAGAGGTTAGGAGCATGGGATTAGAGTTAAACTTGAAATGTCGGGTGGTCCTACGTAGATCTATCCATCCCCTAGTCCAATTTCTAGATGGGCCCCACAGAAAGTTCTCAATGACTCTGTGAAAATAGTTCACCTAAACAAAGCCCATATATATATATATATACTCAGCTTGAGTTGAGGATAAGGGTGTCTGCTCAATGGTCTGAGGCCCACCTAGGGACCCACATGGGAATGGGGATAGGGGGATTTGAAGAATACACAAGAGCTCTCCTCTCTACAAAAGATTAGCCCTATCTTTGATTTCGATCATTTCCATCTGGGCCACAAAATTTTAACGATGTATAGTCATTTCGGATAGGTGTCACTCGATCCAACGATCTAGTTTAATTGGATGGGGCCAAATTTTGGGTGGATGTGTGCAATTCAGGGGGCCCATGTGTGGACCATTTGGATGGACTAAACAGTGGGCCCCACCCTAGGCAGCGGACAACCCTCTCCCATCCGCTCGAGCCGAGGAGAGGGCTGGCGTGTGTGTGTGTATAATTTTCTAAAATTCCCCACTTCAAGAACTCTCCTCTGTGTCCCCTACTTTTTTGAGTCATGGAACTCATATTGAGTCAGTCCAATCTTTTTACACACACTACTCTACTGTGAATTGTCACCAGTCCAAATTTACACTCATTCATCTTTTTCTCACCGTCAAATTAAAATCATAAGAAAATGAGAGTTGAAGAAGAAAAGTTTCTTCAATGGGACCACTATTTGAAGAAGGAAATTCTCAAGCGGCCATGGCCAATGGCTCCCCTTCCAAGTCATGCCCTATTTCTATCTTATTTTCCCCTCAATATCTCCATTCTATTCATCATCTTCATCACCACTGTAGGCTTATCACATCTTTATTCATTCTGTGTTGGGCCTAGTGATGTCGACTTCTCCACCTATTTTGGTAGTAGTTAACAACCAGATACTGCAACTTCTTTTAAAAGTAATCTTTGTAGTGTAAGTTTTGCAAATTTAGATATCCGACAATGGAACTCTTATTTCTTATTTCTTTTTTTGAGAAAATAAAATAATGGTAACCAAACCTGAGGTAGAGTTTTGAACTTAGTTCAACTTGATACATGCCATCTTCTGAAAATTCCCTTTTTAATTAAGTGGCACTCAATAGTAACATAATATTTTGAAAAGAAAGATTAAAAAAGTTGATAAGAGTAAAGGTGAAGTCATTAGTCATTTCTATACTTAATCTATCTGACCTCTTAGAGTCTAGATCAGCTTTTATTTAGCACAAGGAGTAGTAAAGGTAGAGTTAAAGAAAGGCCGGAGAGTTTTATTTTACTCTTTTAGGGCGTGTTTGGTAATTTTACTAATAGAGTAAAGTGAAGTGAAGTCAAATTAAACATCCCATCAAAATCACTTTTCCAAAAAATTCCCTCCATCTTTTTCAAAAAAAGTAAAAAAGCAACTACATTTACTCACTAAAAGACAAAAAAATTCCATCTCCCCATACAAAAAGTCAAAAATATTCTTTCCCATTATCATCATAACTCACTTATATTTTATTCATTCTTTTTATTTCACTTCACTCCACTTTATTTTAAAAGTAAATTACCAAACGGGCCCTTAGAGGGCATTATTAGAGTTAAAGAAAGGCCGGAGAGTTTTATTTTACTCTTTTAGAGGGCATTATTCTTCATATGGCATGCTCAAGTGGCTGACTTGCTCTATTAGATGGAAGGAATACTTGATTTTAGCTATTACTCTCCCAACTAAGGCGGCCATGAAATGGGCATTAGAAGAGAATGTCCTTCATTCAGCTGCAGTGGCCAGCAATGTCTATTCAAAATATAGCTGGCCTTTGAAGTTTGTTTAGCGTAAGGATATTAAGGATTTTCAGATTTAGAAGCCTTCTAGCTCGAGGTAGTTCTCGACAAAAGCTTTCTAAGAGCTGAGTGAGATCTCACCCATAGGGTTCCTTCTTCCTAAGTGTGGTTATGGTCGGTCCCTCCTTGGGTTGAGGCATTTTGTTGGTTAACAATTGTAACACCTTTGTGTCATTTAATAGCATAAGAGAGTAATTTCTCAACTTGCTTTTGATAAAAATAAGATACCTTTTGTGGAATTTAATAATATTTTTAACCCACTCTATTTCTTTCATATTGAAAATTGACCCCTGACTTCACACTACTTTATAAATAATTTTCCCAACCACTCCAAAAAAAGGAATTTCTTATAAAATAGTTCCTTTTAAACTTATTTTCTACTGGTTAATGACAAAGTATTAAATATTGATACCAGAGTATCTTAATTGACCTTTTCTATTATTGTTAACAAAGTTATCCTGAACCCATCATATGATATCATAAGTCCCAGTGTCACTCAGCCAATACCAATGCATAGTAAAAATGTTATAGATGATTGCAATGAAATTTGGAGTAGGAATCTAGGACACTGATTTGTGGACCTTCCGTGTGATGTGAGAACCTTTGTGTGATAGATAATTTGTTCTGAGATCTTTTGGGGTGGGTGTGAAGGATTGATAGGGACATATGACAGGTAGGAAATCTTTGGAGATGTTTCACCAATTTTCTCTGGTGGGTGGCCAAACTTTCCACTCTGTTGAAATTGAAATTGAAATTGAAATTGAAACAAAAAAGAAAGCAAGAGAAACCTTTTATTTTTCTTTCAGAATAATAAATTATTGAATGCGCTGTTTCATATTTTCAAAATAAGAAATCCATCGTTGCTAAAGCGAATTATTTAAAAAAGGAGTTTTGACATATTAATAATCCTTAAAACTTATTTTTCCAATTTCATTACTGAAGTTCAAGTAATGTCACTAGAATCACTTGACTAGTCACATTTTTTTAGAACTTTTTTGCTTCAAATCCCATGATATTATGGCAATAGTAAATGTAATAGAAATTGATGAATTCCATGATATCATGGGTTTGTCCCATGATACCACGCCTTTTATGCAACATCCGTGGGAGAAGATTTTTTCGAATTATATAACATTAGAAATTGTGGTTAGATGTGTATTACTTCTCACAAAATGTCATTTTTCGTGTTTTATATATATAAAAAAAAGAATTCACTTATTGATTGCAGAAAGTGTATTATATAGAATTAATTGAAAAATCCCATGATATCATGATCTAGGCCAAAAAAGTTTTTAAAAAAATGTCGACCAGAGTTGTTTGAGTCTTCGTCATTAAATTGAGAAAAGTAAATTTAAGGAGGATTAATATGTCAAAACCCCTAAAAATTTGAGAAATGTTTTTTTCCTTGTTTCTTTCAATAAAAATCACTTCTTTATTTTTCACAAGAAGAGTAGTTGAGGGGGAAATTAATCTCTCTAGTAAGTTTAGATGAGGAGAGAAGCGAGCTCTTTTCAGAAGAAACCTATCATTAGCACTTATTACAATTGTTCAGAGCTCCATATCATGGATCAAGAGTAATTATGTAAAAATAAAAAAAGGGAAAATCAATTCAGGCACTCTAATGTCATTATTTAAATTTTATCATTAATCCGCTGAAGAAAGTTTTCAGGTCACATTTGGCAATCAAATCTTTGGGAAAAAGATTTTCGGTTTTCCTAAAGTTGTGGTTTATCCTCGCAATTGTAAATTCCTAAGGATTTGGAAGAATGAAAATATTCATTTGTTAGGATTTTCAGATCCGTCCACCTCTCATTAGATTTGAGAATCTTCATTTAAGCAGATTTGTACATTGAACCTTATTTTACTCATTTATATGCATCGATACAAACCAATATTAATGTGAAATCATCGACCATACAAATCCTCAGTGAGGAATCCTTGTTTTAATGGTAATGACGAGTCATCATATCTATGGATTCCTTACTTGTTACCAAACATGCTCTAGGAGATATGTTTTAGTAAAATCTTAAAAACATAGGAAGAAATTACAAGCATATGGATTATTATATATTTATATAATAACCTCGTTGAATGGAAGGGATGTTGGATGATGGATCCATCCAACAATACTTCACGTTGCATGCGAGGAGTTTGCTCTAAATCTACTTTCAAACATCCATATCCATGAAGAGAGAGAGAGAGAGAGAGAGAGAGAGAGAGAGAGAGAGAGAGCACTGTCAAGAGAGAAAAGCAGTGTATTCGATTGGGCAGAAAGTCCAGTTAAGAATTAACGAGTGATTATTAGCCTTTATTTCCTTGAACTAAAAGCAATATAACTATCTCCATTGCATTAGGGGCCAATTGCTAAGACCATCATTCATTGCTGGTGGTGGTGGATGCAATTGAGTGTGACTACCCACCATTGTTGTATAAAGTTTGGTGGAACAGTACCTTTTCTAATCACTAATCTTGTTACAGACGCAAGCAAGAAAGCAAACACTGAACATGTTTTCTTAGTGGATTGATCTTTGTAAAAACAAAGAGGTGCATAGACATTACCAAGCCACCAACCAAACACCAGATATAATCTTGCTTTTATGTAGTTGGTGTTTCATCATTTCATCTAAATACGTACTTTGTTTATACTATGGCTGTCAACGGGCCAGATCTGCGCTGGACCTACCAAGGAAGTCCGAGGCTGATGAGGATTGTAGGTTCTGGTTCCAAGTCCAAGTCCGGACATAGATCCTGAATTCAAGCTGCGTCAAGCGTGACTGATAGGGAGAAAAAAAAAAGGTGTGAGCCATAGTTACCATACTAGCAGTTCAATAAATTTGCATTGATCTCGATGGAGTAGGTTCATTTGATTTGCATATCAAATTCCAGTTCCCCTGATTGCAATTTGAGCTAAATTCGATGAACTAATTCGTCCGTGTCCATGCTTAGGCCATCACTAATTAACAACCACATCTAAAATCTGTATCACCGAAAGTAATTGTTCTTTACATTTGCTTTGGTGAAATTCTACTAATCCAATTGGGGCCGAATATATTGATTGTATATAAAATGCATTGTTAAAATAAAAGCCAAAGTAAGATTTCATGTTTAAATAGTCAGCATAACAGGCCCTTAAGGTGCACGGATTGACACTAATACCGATCTCTGCCTTTTCAAGATGGTTTAAACATATGGTTTAGACCATTAGGTCATGGGATTCGAGATATGGCACCAACAAAGAGGGAGGGAGAGAGAGATAGGCATTAATACTTTTGAATTGCTTGGATTTTTAGGTAGGCATCACAAACCAAATTTATAGGGTTCAACTTGGAGAGCTATATGAGATTAATGACAGCTCGTGAGTTTAAATGCGAAAAGTTAAAAATGAGTTTTTCAGAGTTCAAAGGCCTCGTGAACAAACTTGGTAACTATGGTCGAGCCCTCCCATTAAAGGCCCAAGTCCCATTGAAGCCCAAACCTTCTTAAGGTTGTCATAGGCCCGATTTTATTCAACGAGCAATCTTTATATATACCATCCAAGTAAACTATTAAAAAGCATATAATTTACTTCTTATAAATATATAAATATACATATACATGCATGCACACGCACATATATTAAAATCTCTCTATAACTATGCCTAATGGGCTTGTAGCCTAAGGCCTCATGTGTACGGCCTAATAAGGGTTTGGAATTGCATTATGTCTAAGCCTAATTTGTTGGTTTATTTTAGGGGCAGTGCGTGTAGGAGAGCTTTATTATTATTGTTGCTGCTGCTTTTGCTTTAGTACGTTCAATGGTACGAGGATTTTTATAGGGCTGACTTGAGTTCTTCAAAAAAGAGAGATAATTCAAATAGTTAATATAAGAACCTTCTTAACTTAATATTCCACCAATGTGTGACAGGCAAATAAAATTTCAAGATAAATTCTACCACTACCCATATGGGTATGGTTGTCTTCACAAATCTTATAAACAAGACTGAATGGTAGGCCCTACTTAGAAGGTATTTATTTATTTTAAGCTATTTGAATTCTAATTAGTGAATCGCACCGAATACTAACATTTATTCCATTCTATTTCTAGAATGATTTGGACTTTGTGACTTTTGATTTTCCATATTGCGATTTGGACTTTGTGACTTTTGATTTTTCATACTGCTTATCTCCGAACCATAATGACGCCGAGGGGTCAACCTACCCAATGGCGCAAGCAAAGGAACATATCACGTGGAAATTAATGTTAGTGGGGCCACCACTATCACCACGAAATCCAAAGGTAGGATGTGGATTTCCGAACCATCTAAATCAACCGCTCCAAATAAAGTACTAGAAAAAATGAGCTATGTCTCATGAAAATAACTTAGTAGGTGAGAAATCATCAGCCTCACCTTAATTATCATTGGAACACTGGGGGATGGGGCATCCTAACACTAGAAGTGTTAGTGACTCAATATATAGTAATATGATAACAAACAAAAGGTGGGTGTTGTGGATTATTGAAATACATGATTATACGTTGTTAAGGTGATCAATTCAAGTCTAAATGACACTTCATTTTAGCATTGGATTTGGTCACCTCCTGCATAAGGTTTCCAATTATCTGTGAGGATCTGGATCTGATCACACAAAAATGAGCTCTATACATATTAGGGAAAGTGTTCTCCCGTCTATGTACTTCTACCAGAGCATGCATCCTGGGTCCCCTCATGACAACAGCATCAATCCAAAATAAGACCCCTTTAAAAAATAATATGGTCACGCCGTGACACTGACACCGATTTGGGTGGACCACACAAAGTGTAGGAGCACATGCAAACCCTCCAATCTATATGCATTTTATAAAATTATAGAAGGTGGCCAACGAAGATAAGTGTCTAACACAATACCTCTCCGCTTTTCTCTCTTTTATTATCTCATAGTTTGTGCTTATGATGACATAAACCTTGGTTATGTATCGTGATGAATTGATGATGGACACAGACATCCATGATCGGACAATGTAGATAGACCTTAAAGCTTCAGCAACTTGAGTTCCGTCCAAATGAAAATCATAGTTCCGCCACTGAGTGCAAGTGCAGAGTCACTCATATCCGGACCAGCTGATCTATCCAGACTGGGAGAGATCATTTATCCATTACTGCAGCTTAAGTGAAAAACCCCAGTTCTAAATTAACACACATCCATTCACATTCAAGTCAGTTGTGGCCAGTCTGGATGAGATTTCTGAACCATGGGCCAGACGCAGTTCACGTGCGTGCCACAGCAAGGGAGTAGAGCGTAGACAAGGGGTTCCGATTCCTAGTAACGCGGCAAAGAGGCACAGTTCAATAGAGGAGGCGCAGTGGACCTGAAACACGTGTTGGACGTTGAACCCGCAGCAGTTTGTCCCCACAAACCAGAGCAGCGGCCAATGGATTCTCGTGGCGCGCAGAAAATGTCCTCTTCGAACGTACGTGGCGACCGATGCGTACGTCAAGTTGGCTCGCTCTGCGTCTAAGACGGTATTGCCCAACAGTCGAGGTTGGTGGATTGAAACCCATGACCCAACCACTCCAATAAAAACATCAGATTTGGATATGTATTGTATCTCCTTGTTTAGGTAAAGTAAAGTTTTAGGCAATTGGTTTTATTTTATTTGTATTTTCTAATCCTTAGGTGGAAAAGCAGTCTCAGCGTTTGGTGAGAAATGATGACATTGGGAGGCACCTCACCTGCATTCGCATTTGGAAGGGGCCGCGTGATGAGAGATGGCGTCCAGTGTCGTCGTCCTCGCCGATTACAAAGGCACCATCAACTGTTTGGTAAACAGAGTGACGTTCTAATAGGTACGGGTTTGTTTTTTCAATGACAATGCACCAACTCTCTGTGGGGCCTACTAGTTTTGGGTTTATCCAGTTAAGATGGGCCAAACTTTTGCTTTCATTATCAGGAGATATTTTAAGTTAATCTATCCCTTACCATGTGTAGTGAATTCCTTACCATTTATAGTGAAGGACACCCCTTTTTGAGGTGTTTCAAGTATAAAAAGAGGAGTGTTTCAAGTACAAAAGGAGATATTTTCTTCAAGTACAAAAGCTTTTTTGTACTTGAAACACCCCAAAAAGGAGTATCCCTCACCACATATGGTGAAGGAAAAATGCACTTGAATATTTTCCTTCATTATATATATATATATATATATATATGGAGTGTGTTTTTAGTATAGATATTGTGTGGTCCTTCTTATGGGGCCCAGAATCAAGAGGAATGTAAGAGATCAAAAGATTGAATATGACATTTATTCTATGTGCAAAATTTCATCAGGATAATTTGTATGTGTAAAATTTCCACTTTGTGGATCATTCTTTTAATATTCCAATCCAATGCGAACCACCGTTGGACAAGTGCTTAATTTAGATTTGTGTAAGCGAGTCTTTTTTCCTTATTTTAATGAATAGGGAGAGGCTATTTCATCCGATCCACATTCACCGGTTGAATAAAATTTAATACCACTTACGAATGTATGTAGATCAAATGAAAGTATGAAAAAAGTATCACCTTAAAATTTCATGCCACTGGCGGATGTAAAAGAGATGAAAGTATGAAAACGGTATCACCTTCATTTGTTGAAACAGGGGATCAAAACCGTGGATCTGGACTCTTGTGTAAATACAGGAGATATGAGTGTAATAATGATGTTGGTTTTGTCATACGATCGCATGTGCCTAAAAAATAGCTCCTGTGCAATGCTCTGGATCTTGACCTTACATCTATGTAGTGCACACTTTCAAAAATCGGTTATGTGGAAAATCCACTTTAACCCCTCTCATTGCAAATGCCCTCTTATGGTATCATGGAAAATTGAATTTATCTTCTCACTGTGAAGAAGTGACAGCACACAATATTATACAAAGCATCTTCAACTCCCATTCTTGTTCTTCATGCTTATAATACTTAAACGGGCTACTTTTAACTTGGGTTGTGATCCAAACTGTGAATGGTGATGGTGGATGTCCAATTGGATTACGAATGAAGTCCACTATGATATAGGGCAAGGAATAAGAAAAGTGAAAAGTCTGCAAAACCCAGGCTGGTCCTATAATAACAATGATCTTAATTTAGATACGTCCCACTGTGATTCAGTTACAGATCCAACGGACTAGAATGTATTATCAATGACATCCTCAATCAATCCACCAAATCGGCGGTCCAGATGCTTCCCCTGCCAATCTTTATTACTGTTTTTTTGAAAATCCGAATTTCCTTTTGAACCAATCTTTAGTACCAATCAGGAGGTGACGTATGAATTTATTGCTTCGGAAGTGAATTCTGTAGTTTAAAAATTGTATTGTATTTAAAAATCCAACTCACTACAAAATAGTGTGTCATCCTCTGGTTGGTCCACAAGGAACTTATTTTTGAATATCCATATCCATGACAAGATCATTGCAAGACACACTGTCCTCGTTCACCTTATTAAATAACTTGTCTTTTCCATTACGTAGATTTTCCCACGCAAACATCGCCGAGGAAAACTGATTTCCTACAAAAATCCCTCGTCCTAAACCCTTCCTATTCAAAAGTACCTTCATTCAAAAAGGAGGAACAGAATTACAAAAACACGAAGGAAAAATCAATAAAGAAAAATCCACGCAAGATTTGGAATTACGAAACGCATTGAAAAATGCACAGGAGAAAGCGGTTTTACAAAACAGAGGCCCCTTTTAGCTGTATTTGATTAAAGAAGAAAGGTGTGGAAAAACCCTCCTATCTTTCCCTATTTAAGCTGACTTTGGCATTCACTTCCCTTCCATCTCATCTGTGTCATCCGTTTCCGTGCGTTTTATTTTCATTCGTTTCAGTTTCTTTGTTTTGAAGGTGCGTTAGAAACGCATTTGGAAAGATTCCTCCTCCTTTTGCAGTTTCTGGTAGAAAATAGAAATGCATGTACATGTTTCAGTTTTGGAAAAAAGAAAACCATCTTCTCTTTCTGTTTTTGTGACTGAGCTCCATAAACTCCAGCTTGCGTTTTCTTTTTGTCCGCGATCGGATTTTCATGGATTCTGTTTTCATAGAAAGTGTTTTCTGAGGTCTGGAATTTCGATCTTTGGGGAAAATCTCTCAAAACTTGTGGCATTTTCTGTACTAAGGTTGGAGATCTTGAGCTCATGCTGTTCTTTCTTTCATGGAAAAGATGAAGTTTTCTTGCATTTCCTGTTGAATATCCGATCTTTATGCTCATGATTTCCCCTTCCGTTGAAAAATCTCATTTCCCGTGCATTTTGTGTTAGATCGAAGGCTGAAAAAGCTCAGGGAATCCAGCTTCCAGTGTAAAAGTATCAGTGTAGTTTTTGTCATAGTCTTTTGCATTCTTACGCTCAGATCGGAGGTTTTGTGGTTAAAATCGCGTTTTCAACAGAAAGAAAAGTGGAAAATCTTCCTTCTCTCTGAGTTCAAGATTTCTCTAGAAGCTTCACCAGTACAAATTAGCAATTCCCTTCATTTCTTTTGATCTTTTGTTTTCAATTCATTCTGAGATTTGGTTAAAAAGCATCAAAGATCATGTTAGTTTCACAGCTTGAATTGAATGGTTTGAAATTACATTGTATCCTTTACCTTGAACCAATTGCCCAAAATATTGAATCTTGATCGTTGGATCGAATCGGATTTGAACTATAAGTTTGATCTAGATAAGTTTCTAGTAAAAATGTAAACTTTCCTTGGTCCCAATTAGAAGCTGCAGGATAAATATTTGGATTTAATCTAACATTTATGTTAAAGATGATCATATCATTAATTTTTATAGTTTGGGCGTGTTTTGTGTAGAACTCGCCCAAATCTGGAGGTTCTGTTCATGGATTTGTAGTAAACATGATATTGTACCGAAATTGACGGTTGACCCATTGGATAAGGTTTTGATTTTTCTTTTTTGTGGGCCCTTTGAGGTCCTTTCTTTTGACTTTCATGTCATGAGTCCTTTAATATCTAGTTTTGTTTTTGATCGGTTAAGCTCAAAGTTTGTAAGACAAGTTCAGACCTTATTGTTAATGTTTCTTGTATTGCAGTTTGAGGCCTCTTGAATCTTGGAAGTAGAGAAACAACAAGGAGAGAAGCCATGGCTGACCACAGGCTAACAAGAATGCACAGCCTTCGAGAGCGCATGACTGACAGCCTCTCTGCTCATCGCAATGAGTTATTTTGCCTTCTGTCAAGGTTTGAGTTCTTCTAATCTTCGTTACTTTGAATGCTCTGTTAAGAGTTATCCTGTAGGTGGCCCTTGCTTGCAAAAACCCCTTGGTTCATTGAATCTAAGACCCGATTCAAGCATTTTCATTAGATAAACTGTTTGTTTCGTGTAATTGAATTCCTAGGATTGTATTTTTGTAAATGGTTAAAAAATGAAGAATCGAAGGTGATTATCCAAAAATAACCATCAAAATAGCTCCACTTTAATGCAAATTAAATAAAGAGTGGATGGGAAATGAATACCCACCCATTAGCCTAGTAATTCAAATCTGACGAAATTGAAGGTCGCATCTATGTTGCTATCTTATATCCTTTCACCCCCTCACCTCTGTAACGAGCCTTCACCTCTGTAATAAGCCTTCGGTGGAGCTTATACTTATTTGAGTATGAATTCTTATGTATTCAGTTCCATGCAAACAAACGGGCCCTAAGTATTGCTAAGAATGCTGTTGCATTGGAAGGCCTCTGCTCTATTAAACACTGAAGTTCGTCTTTGTTAGACATTTATTCAGAGAACAATTGGCTTTGCAGGTACGTTAGCCAAGGGAAGGGGATCCTACAGCCTCACCAGTTGTTAGCTGAGTTTGAAGCTGCAATTCCCGAAGGGGACAAACAGAAATTGAAGGATGGGGTATTTGGAGATGTTTTGAGAGCCACACAGGTGAGATATATTGCACCGGTCACCCACCACTTTATCAATGTTTCTCGGATTATTATTTCACTAATTTTAGTTATCTCTCTTTTAATGTGCAATACAGGAAGCGATAGTTTCTCCTCCATGGGTTGCATTAGCTGTTCGCCCCAGACCTGGTGTCTGGGAATATGTACGTGTGAATGTGACTGAATTGGCTGTGGAGGACCTGACTATTCCTGAGTATTTGAAGTTCAAAGAGGAACTTGTGGATGAAAGGTAATTTTGATATGAAGGATAAAACATCTCTGTTACAAAGAACTATTGTCAATACTAATTAATGATACACATTTTCTTTTTCTTTCTTGATTCTTTCCATATGATGTTTTGTACTTTGATGCAGCTTCAAAAATGAATTTGTACTTGAGTTGGACTTTGAGCCCTTCACCGATTCTTTTCCGCGGCCAACTTTATCAAAGTCCATCGGCAATGGAGTGCAGTTCCTCAATAGGCATCTTTCTTCAAAGATGTTTCATGACAAAGAAAGCTTGTATCCACTACTTGATTTTCTTCGCGCGCATAACTACAAGGGAAAGGTAAATCACTGCCTCTGCTTTATAATTCCTTATTCTTCTTTCATCCACATATAGAGGTTATATATAAAGCCAAATATTTAGAGAAAACCGTCAACCTGGTTCTTATGTGCAGTGTGGCTCATTTTTGGGGCCAACTTGCTTGCCTATGATCAACTCATTCCTCTCCCCCACACCCCCTATAGCCACTCGCATGGAGTACTCCCATGACTCGCCACAAGACCAAATTTGACACTCATCTAAGTATCCAACCATTACTTACCATTGGATCCATTGGATTGAAAAAAAATAAAAAATGATGCCTTTCAATGATTACATTTGAGGGCCATAGATCAAGGGGTTAGGACTTAGGATGACTTGATGGAGTTGTATTTTTCACATCCCTAAGTCTCATCATCGAGAACCCTTCGCCTCATGATGGGTGTTGGCCTAAGCCAGTCTGCATGGTCTTCTTATATGTGGGCAGTTCTCACTAGAATAGATATCTCTCTCTCTCTCTCTCTCTCTCTCTCTCATAATATAAATAGGAAAAATGCTCCTATGCATCTATCTCACATGGATCTTCTCGTGCTTATGGGGCCCACTTGATCACCTATCCAAATGGACCATCCACCCCCCCTCCCCTTTATGTCATTGGATCCCATGGGTTTGCGCCGATCTGTTGGGAATGGGCCATTGGATCAAGGGTCATTAATATTAATGTATGTATGTATGTATCTATAAAGCCATTAAACTTGTGGGCCATGGATCAAGGGATTGTGATCATCAAAATGACTTGCATTTGATATCTGAGGTGTTCCCACGTGGATCTTTCCATCATCCCTTGATCTGTGGGAGCCCAGCAACATCTACCTTGCATTGTCCCATGTGAGTATGCATAGTAGCAGGGCACATATTGTAAGTCTCGTATTATTTAGCAATATTCTTGAAAGTCAGTTGATTAATATGCTATACATTGGGATAATTGCTATTATTCTTGAGCGGGTTGTTTAACAATTGATAATGGAATGCAGACAATGATGGTGAATGACAGAATACACAATCTTAATGGCCTTCAGTCTGTTATGAGGAAGGCAGCGGAATATCTGTCAGTGCTCCCTCCTGAGACACCCTATTCGGACTTTAGTCATAGGTACTAAACATTTTTGCCTGTTTTGTTCATTTGGAATGAAGGAACATTGTTAAGGATGTTAGATAAATTGAAGTATCCTTGTGTAAATCAAAGACCAAAACAGTGCTTGTAGAAAGTGTCATGACAGAAATGCATTTGCTTTGTATTTGCAATTTTATAGATTTCAAGAGATGGGCTTAGAGAAAGGCTGGGGTGATACAGCTGGCCGTGTATTTGAGATGGTTCATCTTCTCTTGGAACTTCTTGAGGCACCCGATCCAGGTACCTTGGAAAATTTTCTGGGGAGGATCCCTATGGTGTTCAATGTCGTAATCCTTTCTCCACATGGGTATTTTGCCCAAGCAAATGTTCTTGGGTTGCCTGACACTGGTGGCCAGGTACATTTCCTGTCAAAGAACCTCTGCTCTTTCACTCTTGAATGTACATTTTCCTAGATAATCCGCCTAATAAAGCTGCTACCTTCAGGTCGTTTACATTTTGGATCAAGTTCGTGCTTTGGAGAATGAGATGCTTCTCAGAATAAAGCAGCAAGGCCTTGATATCACACCCCGAATCCTTGTGGTATGTATCATGATGACATCTTGAGTTGTTAGTTTCAGTCTCATTGAACACACTGCTTATTTTCTGATCATTTATATGAAAGGCCTTTATCCATATGAAAGTTCAAATGTTAAAAAGTTTCCATCATAAAACCCTGAAATATATTTCCTAATTTTTAAGCTCTCATTCAAGCTGTAATATTGATTTTCTTTATTAATGTTTCTTTTCTTGTTTCCTACTGAATGCAGGTGACTAGATTACTGCCTGATGCAGTGGGGACTACTTGCAATCAGCATCTCGAAAAAATCCTTGGAACAGAGCATTCAAGTATTCTGCGGGTTCCTTTCAGAACTGAAAAGGGTATTCTCCGTAAATGGATCTCACGGTTTGACGTATGGCCTTACTTGGAGACTTTTACAGAGGTACAATCTCATGCATTTCAAGCTTATTCCTGAAAGTAACTAGAGTTTTTAACTTTTGGAGAAAACTGTTGCTTCTCTTTCAGTCCATGTTACAATTATCATGATTCTTCTCTCTCTCTCTCTCTCTCTCTCTCTCTCTCACTACTTTATAATTCTATCACATTATTCATAAATTGTGCTCGCTGCCAATTTGAGTAGATTTTAGATGAGGACCTACAATAACCAGATGTGGCAGACTAGCAGTAATGCTATGCACATACATGTGAATACAGCCTTTTTACTTACAATTGTTATATGGAGCAAATATGATATTTGATGCATTACATATTTTCTTTTACATATCTAGATATCATAGCTATGGACAACTCTAATGGGTTCAGATATTTAATAATGATTTTAAACTAATTTCCTGAACCTTTTGTTCAGAACATGTAAACTAATACTTGGACACTCACATGGCTAAATTCGTACACAGTACAAAATTATTTTGATGATTTCTGCTCCTGTCAAATTATTTAGTGCTTTGTCATTCATCTTATATGAGAAATTTCCAAAACTTTTGTTTTATTATTAGGATTTTACAAATGAAGTGGCTCATGAGTTGAATTATTTTAAACCAATTGCTTGAACCTTTTGTTCGGAACATGTAAACTAATACTTGGACACTCTCATTGCTAAATTCATACACAAAGTACAAAATTAATTGATGATTTCTGCTCTTCTATCAAATTATTTAGTGCTTTTTTATTCATCTTATTTGAGAAATTTCCAAAACTTTTGTTTTATTATTAGGATGTTGCAAATGAAATGGCTCGCGAGTTTCAAGGCACCCCAGATTTGATCATTGGCAACTACAGTGATGGAAATCTTGTTGCATCTTTGCTTGCACATAGGTTAGGTGTCACTCAGGTTCGTAGAACTTCTATCTTGTTGGAGCTCAGCTAAGTTGGTGCTGCAGTACTTGACTTTTTCCTTGAATATTCTTAGTGACCCTTTTTGTGTTCTTTTGCAGTGTACCATTGCTCATGCCCTGGAGAAAACAAAGTACCCAGATTCTGATATATTTTGGAAAAAACTTGATGAGAAGTACCATTTCTCATGCCAATTTACAGCTGATCTAATTGCAATGAACCACACAGATTTTATTATCACAAGTACATTCCAAGAGATAGCGGGAAGGTATCCATCTTATTCATATCTAGATACTGCTGGTTATGCAAATAGAAATTTGACGAGTATGTTGTGCATCGGTTATACTAATTAAAGACTTGACTTTATGATTTTGTTCATTCCATATCTGTTCGGAAAATAGTTAGAAGGCTTACAATCCATTTTCAAATACATAGTTTACAGACCGGGTACTTGATCCACTCATCCAGTTCACTTGTCTCCATTGAAATATGCTCTGTTTCTAGGATGGTTTCTTTTTGTATTTTTCTATTAAAAATTTGACCTTTTATGTGTAATTGAGGAAGAAATGTTTCTATAGAGACAGACAGTGTTTTCTAACTTTAAAAAGTTGATGGCTTAATTATCTGAAGGTAAAGTTTTAAGTTTTAAACCTTGTTCTAGTTGCTCACTAACCAAATGCTATTTGACATAATCAACCAATCTGGGAAAAATAAATTTCAAATTTTATAAACCTGAAAAGGTTTTTAGATTCGACTTTGTCATCTTATATTCTATCTTCTGTTGTTATGATATTCAGTGAGTTGGGATTTTTTTTCTTTCTTCTTTTTGAAATTTATTGTTTTGCTGTCTTTTAATGTTACAGCAAGGACACTGTTGGACAGTACGAGAGCCACACTGCATTCACTCTACCTGGACTCTACCGAGTGGTTCATGGAATCGATGTCTTTGATCCCAAGTTCAACATAGTCTCACCAGGAGCAGATATGTCTATTTACTTCCCATATTCAGAGGAGCAAAAGAGGCTGACCTCCCTCCATCCTGAAATTGAGGAGCTGCTCTACAGTCCTGCCCAGAACGCGGATCACATGTGAGTGCTTTTTATTTAACCTGCCTTTATCTTCCTCTTATTCTCTGTTAACTTTCTTTTGCACTTTTCTCTGCTTTAGGACAATCCACTTGTAGCCTTCAAGATACATGTCTTGGAGGTTGGGTCCATGTATATCCTTTTACTTTAGGCAAAAGCATTAGCTATCATTTCCTGTCCTTGTTTTTATGCCTCAATATCACTGTACATAACGTATAGTTTACATGGACAATAATTGTTTCTTGGGGTTACTGCAGAGGCTTGTTGAATGACCGGAGTAAGCCAATTATATTTTCCATGGCGAGACTTGACCGTGTTAAGAATCTAACTGGATTGGTCGAGTGGTTTGGCAAAAATACCCGTCTTAGGGAACTGGTTAACCTTGTAGTTGTGGCTGGTGACCATGGTAAGGAATCAAAGGATAGGGAGGAGCAAGATGAGATGAAGAAAATGAAGTGGCTTATGGAAACATATAACTTGAATGGTCATTTCCGATGGATTTCTGCCCAAATGAATCGGGTGCGCAATGGCGAGCTTTATCGTTACATTGCAGACACGAAGGGAGCTTTTGTGCAGGTATACTATGTCCTTACCATCTATCATCAATATTATCCTGTTATGTAGATTAGTTATAAAATTGGCACATAGTCTGGAACTCATTCTTCCAGCTCCTGACTTAATCTCGACTGTGGTTGTGTGAGGCGCCATGGTTGAACCTGAAAACTAATTAGTTGCAGTTGGTGGCCATTGTGGCCTGATTTTTTTTTTTTTTTTTGCCTCCAAAAAATCTAAAAGAATATTCAACATTCCATAATGTTGATATTCTAGTATCTAATGTTTTCTTTTTCATCACATCACAATGTAAAGTAATTTGTTAGCCCTCTAAAGTCATTCATCCTGTATCGCTTTTATGCCAGAAATGATTCAATTTGTTTAAATTTACTGACTAACATATATTTGCTAAAAGTTGTAGGACTAGGAATATTAATTTACAAACCATTTATTATGAAAATAAAGTAAATATTTTAAACTAAAAACAATTAAATAAAGTATATATATGTGATAAGTTGATCATATTGAGTCAACCCAATAATATTTTGATTTGAAGCTAAAGGTTAAATTAAACATAACTACATAAAACTTAAGACTTAAAGCGAATCTATTTGGGAGTATAAAGATTTACCTGGATCAATGAATATCAATTTCATGTAGAATGTCACGCAGATTGCAGATCTTCACTATCACTCATTATTATCAAGGTGATGGTAGATCTTGGAATTACAGTCCATTTCAAAATAGTTTTAATTGCTAGTTCTATAAGTGAGTGTCCATTTCATTAGGTATTTAATAATCAATTTGAGAAAAATCAAAAGATTAAAAAAGAAAACCAAATTTATCTTAGCAGACAATGAAAAATGTTAACAAATCTTGACTCAAATCTCTATATTTAAGTTAAACAAACAACCTAAAATCAAATTTAAGTCACTCTTTGACAATTGCATGCATGTATCAGAGGCAACTAAAGTTTAATAAATTTGAGTAAATACGTGAAAAAATTGAAAAATTGTAAAATCTTCTCAGATTAGGCTTTAAATTTTCAAGTCTTTCATATAATTGGTAAAAAACTAGTAATCCATTCTAATCAATTTTTTCTAGAAAATCCAAAAGAACAGTACACACATGCCTTTATGAATCTAACTCAAACTATAGTCTGCATAATGCTTTCAATCCTATCGAAACATCTCTGATTTAGTGTTTTTTTTGCTAAAAAATATTTTAAGAAATGCAAAATGGAGGCTAGAGATATGAAGAAATGTTTGCAACATGAAAAAAACCTTAAAGAAGCCAAATGAAACCCTAAATAGCAAATTTGTTCATATTGGCCTATAATTTCAAAATATCAGTTGATAATACATCCACAAAATAACGCAATATGGTTCAATTCATGTGCAATACCAAAATGCCTTGCACTTTCGACTGATGCCGATGTATAATCAGCCAATACATATCGGCTGATATTTTGAACCATCTCAGAGCTGAATCAATGGAAGATTGCCAGTTTTGAAAAAAGAAAAAAAGAACAGGAAATAAAAGAAAAGAAAAGAAAAAGGCACTGATGAGGCAATCATCAATTTTGCTGTTTTCATAAAATAGTAATTTCATCTTTTTCTGAATCAGATAACTCCTCGGATGCTGGTCTCTTGTGTTTGTAGTGTCAAAGTAAATTTCTTTAGATCACTAGGTTCACCACTTACTATCTAATGCATCTCTTTTAAAGGAGAGATAATGAATGCTGAGATTGGAAATATTATCCTCTTCTTTCTCAACTTACCAGAATTATGGTAGTATGTTAAGCATTTCACTTGTGCCTTTTCATTGGATCCTTTCCCTTTATACAAAATATACTGCTGATTACTAACATCTTAATATTTATAAAATGCCTTTGGTTTCAGCCTGCTATATATGAAGCTTTTGGACTTACGGTTGTTGAAGCAATGACATGTGGTCTTCCCACATTTGCAACTGTTAATGGAGGTCCTGGTGAAATTATAGTAGATGGGGTTTCAGGCTTCCATATTGATCCCTACCAGGGCGATAAAGCTGCACAGCTTATAGTAGATTTCTTTGAAAAGAGCAAGGAAAATCCATCCCAGTGGGATGAAATCTCTCAAAATGGGCTGAAGCGTATCAATGAAAAGTAAGCATTATTTGTTGCTAAGCTGAATTACATTGCAATTTCATTTTTGGTTGCTACAACCCTCATTCTTGTTCAAAACTCAAAATGTAGGTATACATGGAAGATCTATTCTGAGAGGTTATTGACATTGTCTGGTGTTTATGGCTTCTGGAAGTATGTCTCCAAGCTTGAAAGACGTGAAACACGTCGCTATCTTGAGATGTTTTATGCCCTCAAATACCGTAAGCTGGTAAGCCCCTTTCCCTTAATTAGAAACACCGGCTAAAAGAATGAACATCTGAAATTGGCAGTGGTTGGGATAGAGAACTGCAACACAAACTTAAACGGCTAAAAGTCTACCCAACGACTAATACTCATATCTTCTGAGCTCAGTACATTGATGGCAGGACTTGACATATCTGGAACACCAATTAGGAGTCATTATCAGGAATGGCCAGGCCATTCTTAAACTTGGAATGGCCCAGTCTGTGGAACCGTTCTGGAAACATGAAAATCATGGGGGCCCCAGGAGTTTAAATGGTCTCAATAAGGCCTACCTGTGTGTGAAAATTGGGAACCACCTGATCAAGGGAGGTACTGTTTTGAGGGCCTCAAGATTAGATAAAGCTAGAGGAATGGAGAGGCCTATAAAATAAGTTGTGGGGGGTGGGGTCTATAAAATATCAGTGTGTCAAATCTGGCTGGTGGCAGTCCAAATGGAGAGGAATGGAGAGGAGAGGAGAGAGGAGAGGAAAGCATGGGCCCCACTTGTACATAGTCGAGGCCTGAGGATACAGAACATGTAATTCATCATTAATTAACTCTATTGCCCAATCATAAGTTTAATGTAACTGATAGTCTTTCTTATATATTCATCTGCAGGCTGATTCAGTTCCTCTCGCAGTTGATGAGTAGATCACAGATGTGTGCTTGGTTCCTCTCACTGTTGATAGAGATTGCAGTGGAGGCTCATAAATGCAGGCTGCAGTGCGATGTCTTTTGTGTTCTGTTTCATTTTTCTGTTTTTCATTTGAATAACTCACATTTCTGTGAGTATTAAGTATAATTGTTTGAGATTTCAAGAAGTTATTCTTCTTTTTACCGGCTGGACTAAATCAAGAACGATTGTATCATATTTACAACTTGATGTAATATGAACAAAAGTTCTTTTGTGGTTTTATCAATAGTGTTCCAACTTTTATCACAGATGCTTTATCTTTGAGAATGCTTCCATGCTGGTGGACATGTTGATTGCCCTTGTGTTTTAATAGATGGTCTATATTGTAGGCGAACTAAAACTCCCAATGGTTTGAAAATTACAATACTCTGCATCCAATCATGACAGGGAAACAGTTTTTAACTGATAACACTCTGGACGGGAAACATGAGAAGACTAATGCAATTGACTAATCCAGGAAGAAGAGTAACTGAATCAAAAGATTGGAAATAGTCACAGAACTGCAGAAGTATCGCCAATGATGGATGGTAAATGACCAACACCCATGTGGGCTCCACAGGCTCTCTTGTTTAAGTGTGGCCAACATGATTATCCCTTTATAGGATCAGCTCTATGCTATGGAGCTATACACTCTCCAGTTCGAAATAATGGCTGTACAGCAGGGCCACCATTTAGGAATCCAGTAATCTAAGCAGATTGATTATTTATAACTGTGTCCTTATTATAGAATATATAGATATTTATAAAATATGAAAGTGAAAATATCAAGCTCTACTAATTATCTGTAGATTGTGGAAAAAAGAAAATAAATTATGCATTCGGTGTTTTCTAAGAGTTCAAAAGTGAAGTGTTCTCAATCAAGTTGTAGTCTTAAAACTGTGAAATGGATTTCTCTGCCACTAAAAACTTGGATTGCTCTGTTATCTGGATTAGTCTGCTATCGAAAACTTGGTGCTTGATCCAAATTACTTGCAGGACATATGAAAGAAACAAGACAGTTTACTAGGTGGGTCCATCTTGGGGGGATCCATTCTCTCAAAATACCAAGGTTTAAAAGTGGACATTAGAATTTCCAAGTGCAAGATAACTCACACATTCAACAGAAAAAAACACTCTTGTATCAATTCCAAAGTCCCAAACCTTGGCTTGCCACAGTGAAACAAGACAACCGAACAAGTAATATTTCAAGGGAGAACAGAAAACCATTATAAAAGCAGAGCATAACAGAAGAGCAAGAGAACATCACATAAGAGAGACTATTGACATCACTGGTAAATTGCTACAGCAGATAACCCATATAAGAAAACCATGGCATACATCATGATCATCATCTATTCAGAAGAACATAACCCCTTTCTAACATAACCCCTTGGAACAAGGCTACCATCCATCACAGTCCTTGTAGAATTAACCGACTTTAACAAGACTATTGTTATATGTATTTCTTCCCATATCCTCTTACAACATAACCCAACTCATCTCTAACTTATAGATATCATCATCACCATATGGCTGAAATCATGGACATTCCATAAATCAAATGTCTTGAATTGGCTTGAGAAATGGAGATATGTTACTGCCACTGCAATTCTGAATACTCTTTATATAATCTATGTTTTCATATTCTAAATTTTTGTGGGGAGGAAAAGGGATGATCACACTCTAACACCATCAATCATCTGACTGTTATGCACAACTAGCATGAGTATCAGACCAAGTTGCACCGCATTGGTAGCAAAACTGAACTCCACACCTGAAATCCCACAACAGTACTGTGGTAGTTACTAGAAGGAAAGAGCTTTTACATGAGAACAAAACCATTTCTTAAAAACAAAGAACTGACCTGCAAGTGATATGCAAGCAACCTTGTGTCCTCTCCACATAGAATTGGCACCTGGGGCACCTCTTCCATCCCTTATTCTTTGCAAGCTCCATCACCATCAAATCATTCATCCCGCGATCGTCTTCGTTCAGCTTCTGATATTCTTCGCATTCGATGCCAGAATGCCAGGAGACCCTGCACTGCGCGCAAAACAGCCGTCGGCAATTCGGGCACTCCGACTGTCTCACAACCTCTCCTCCATCATCTGCCAGAAGCGCGGCGCAGTCTTTGAAAGGGCAGTAAAATCGCTGCAACCCAGGGACCAGGGACTCACAAAGAGCCTTCCCCCATCTCTCAAACACTTCAGATGGGATGATGGATTGGCAGAATTCGGGTTCCAGCAGCCCCTTACACTTGGGCTCTGGACAACCCACCACCACCATGTTCTCCTGGATCCTGGCAGCGATGTGTTTGCTCATGCAGTCGGAGCAGAACACATGAGAGCAGCTGTTGTTAGTGAACATCTCCTGTGTTGCCTTGCCATCCATGCAAATCCCACAGAAGCTCGCAGAGGACTCACCCATGTCAGGGGTGATCGACGTCTTGGGTTCAGTTGGAGTAGTCTCGCTGCTGTATGTCAATAAGAGTAAAGGTGGTTGTTGAGGCTGTTGGGCTTGGAGGGGAGGTGAAGATTCAAGTGATGACATGATCACTTCTTGCAACTGAAGCTCCAGTGCATACTTCTCATCTGAAATTGGGAGGGGTTCCTCTTCTTCATTCAACAGATCTAAGTAAAAGTCATCTATGTTTAGGAAGAGCTGGTTGGGGTTTGATGATTCTACTATCTCTGCCATCTCTCTCTGTCTCTGTCTCTCTCTCTCTCTCTCTCTGGTGTTGGGAATCTGTGTGTTTGTGGGTGAGTGAAAGATGAAGTGCGTTGTTATATAAAGGAAGACTACTGTTTTAGTTTTTTCTAGATCATTTGAAATGGCTTTATTTTAACTGCTTTCGTTTCTAAATCTTAAAAAGCCAATTCCTGCTGCAGAAGCTGGATCTGCATAACATGAAGTGGGTTTTTCTTTCCCCTTTTGATTTGTTATGTGATAATTGATCGTACTCTTGTTTGGATACATCCACCGTACACACTGTGGGTGCTTGATTCTCAAGTCTCTAGTACATGTGGAACATTGGTCTTATGGGTGTCACTCTTGATCAAATAGGAGGGAAAAGTGTCCAAAATTGGATGATTCTAGCCATCCATGTAAAAAATCAAGAAAGGGCTATTCATTTCGTAACTTCACCGGATCATTCACAGGGGAATTGATATGAATTTATCCCAGAAAAGCAAACCAAATTAGCCACTATTCAAAATCTAAGTTTTTCTAAAATCTCTAAACCACTCACAAATCAAATTTTGTCTCTGACAAGATACTGACAATCCTGGCCTAATGTTAATCTCTAACTATCTGATATTTTGATCCTCCAACTACTTCCACTTGCTTGAAAGGAATCTGGGAAGGTTCAGAGAAACATACTGTCGGTTTGCTCACTGTTTCCATTGTTTTTTTTTTAATCTTCGTCCTTCTGTTTTTCCAATGGAGCAATGTGATGTGGGGACACCTCTTTTTAACAGCCTTCTTTATCTCTTTGGTGTTCGTCTCTTCATTGGGCGAGTGAGGAAGAACCCATTCAAAAAGTAAGTCATAAAAATGACCTTAATCATTTCAAACCGACATCTATCAAGTTGGTTGACTTACCATTGGCTTAGTGATGAAGGTAATACAAGAGAGAGAGAGAGAGAGAGAGAGAGAGAGAGAAGTGGTTGGAAGGGCTTTCACAGGATGTTTTCGACCGACATCAATTTTGGTGTTAATTGACAGCGAAGTGGGGTTCTTGAAATGGTCTTTTGTATTTGAATATAAATTCTACTTGCAATTAGAGATGTAAGCAGTTTTTGGCATTTGTGATGGATCCCACTTGTGTTTACATGTGGGTGGACCTCACTCACAAAGAGACACCCCTCATAAGGAATCTCATGGTGATATGGATAAGTATAATTTGAGTTTTTTCCTACTCTCTATCCTTATCACATATCCATTCAAAATCGAGAGAGTTTGATTTAACCTATTATTTTTATTATCTCTCAATTCGAATTTGAATAGATATCTTTATCACTCATGCCCCAAATAATAATAATAGTTAGTATTAACTTTCAATAATACATCTTCCACTATACCTACTATTCCATCATCTTTTACATACAGAGTGTCATTCTTGCCCATGCCCATGGATCTTGAAGAGTGATGATCTCTTGTAGACCGTCACAGATCTCCATTTCACAGATCTCCATAATTAGTGCCTGATTCAAGCTGATGCAGTCCACAACTAGTGTCTGATTCAAGCCGATACAATCTTTATCGCGTTTGTAGTAGCCAGCTCATTTAGATCCATTCTTCCGTTGCACCAACAACCTTAAAGCAGTGGGTGGTTTGTTTAGGAATTGTGTGTTAATATAATTAGAAGTCATGGGAGGTGGTAAAGTGGGGTGTGGAATGGATGTGTTGGATAATTGTTAGTGGTCTGAGATGGGAATGAAGAAAAGTTTAGTTCCATTGGTCTTGGAATAACTTTTCTACATTTTATGTTAAATATTAAAATCAGGCTTGTGGTAAAAGAAATTGGTAAAAATCAGGCATTTTTTATACGAAGATAATGAGGAGTAGCGAGACCTTCTCATCATTCTTCCAATTCCGATGAAGACCTAATATAATCACAATTTCAGTGAAACTTGAAAATTTTCAACAATTCCATTCAAAATCAAAAGCTGAATTTACCAAGTAAAAATGTCCCTGCTCTGGATTTGTTTACTCTTTTCACACCAAAAATAACAAGTTTCTTTGTACACAAGCTCAGATTCTCTCATGTTAGGACTTTGAGAATCACCTTATTCCTCTCTTCTATTATTAGCTCTATGACAAATTTTAGTCTTGTAGTGCAATGGTGACGGATTTCGGGGGATGGGCTATGATAATTCTGTGAACTCATGACTCTTAAGTTATAAGAATACATTAAAGTAGGCCCCACAAGTTGGACTTCATAACTACAGTGTGTGGTTGGCTCATAGGTGAAAATCTAAGTGTATGTACGGTAGAGATGTAAATGGGTACTCGATTCTCCGATTATCCAGAGGTTCTGACTTGTTAAAAATCAGGTCTGGGTCTTTGTTTAGGCCCCGATAAGTAAATGGGTTCGGGTCCACCTTGGTTCGGACCGTGGACCCGAGATCAGACATATTATCTCAATTTTCGAAATTCTCTCCTAAAAATCATATTTTTTTAATATCATTCTCTACCTAAACTAGGACCCAGATCCAGATCCGTCTCATATATGGTTCTGATTCTAGTTCCAGAGTTACGGTCTAGCTCTATGGGCCCCATTTGAGCCCGTCATTGATAAGTGCATATCCTTTCACACTCTTACCCGTCTATGATTTGGCAATATGCCTAATTTTATGTCCATCCTTGTTGGATTGAATTTAAAAAAAAAAATTATAATTAAAAGGTCATTGAAATCTAAAACTGTTAAATCAAGGATGAGGATAATCTTTCGGGGCTGATTTTATGATTCCTCTTATCCCTGCCGAGACCTTTCAATTTACCCTAGAGCCAATGATAGGAATGTATCAAAAGGGAGTCCACGAGCTGCAACGCATGAACACACGATCTGCTGTTAGGTGAAAATCTTTTCAAAATAAAGCCGAAGAGTTAGGACTCATAATGCAGAGAAATATGAAAGAAAACGAAGAAGATGCTGCAATCATTGTCCTTGTCATTCCACTCCTTCATCTTTTTCCTTTTCAGAAGTTCGAAAAAACAAAAAAAAGGGTTTCGTGTGTGGTTTGCTTGGGACCCAAGTTGCTGGGTGTATGTATTTTCTGGGGAGAGAGGCATTGTAAGTTCTACAAACGAAATAGACAAAGACATTGGGACCGCAGCTAAATTGAGAAGGATCTAGGAGAAGAAATTCATTTTAAACGGTTTGGATTTTCATTAAATGTGCCTCGTTGTGAAGTTCCACTCCTTAACTCTCTTAGTTTTTCTCTAGGTCAGACTCATTTTTAATTGTCCATGAGAAGAGCTTGCAAAGTGGATGATCGTACCAGCTGACTCATGGCCCACTCATTCATCTTGCAGGCTCACAATGTACATGTAAGTGTGTTCTAATCATGGGATGAACCCACAAATAACGGTTACTACAAGAATTGAAACCGCTAAACACTCTCCTCGTCGAAGTGGATTCCACGTGGAATCCAGCTCTATGGGGCCCACTTAAGCTCACCTTTAATACGTGAAACCCTTTCCACTATGTTACCCCCACATGATCCCGCATCATACCAATTTCCATGCTCTTCTAACCTTATCATCAACGCGAGTAACATTCAATTTTGAGATTTAACCTAAAAAAAGGCTATGGTTAGAAGACCATTAAAGTGTCGCCATTTTCCATAGAGTGTTCAGATGCACCAAACAACCAAGTACAGAATTATGGAGATTTGATTTCCGATTTCTCAAAAAAGGCATGTCCTAAAGTTATAAAATTAACGATTAGAATAATCTAATGGAGTTGATTTTTGGCACCACCCTTATCCGAGATCTTTACATCTATAATATCGCATCCAAGCGAGCCCCCAACACACAAGCTGAGCTGTAGAGTGATTTCATTGTACAGTGTGAAATCTGAAGTTCATCATTTACCCATTAGCACAGATTGAGGGACTAGTAAGACAAGAAGAAAGGAAACGAAGATGATGCTGCATTCATTGTCCTTGTCATTCCACTCCATGCTTTAAAAAGGAGTTCATGTTTGGTTTGCTTGGCGCCCAAGTTGATTTCTGTTGGGGCTTCTTTCTTCAACACCCAAATATTATACTAGACAAGGCAATGAGATGGGACCCACAGCTGAATTGAGTGGAGATTAGGACATTGAAGGCCCTCTACTTCATGTTGGGACGTCCTACATCCCACAGCGCTTAAGTAATAGGCTTGACATGTCTTAATATATCTGTATGAACCTTCCACCTATCAACTTAAGCTTTTGGGTTGGGACATGGTTTATTACATGGTATCAGAGCGGGTTCCGGCCCCATTATTCTTGATAGCCCACATGACAAGCCCGTCCATGAAATTTGTTGGGCTTGCACGTGAAGGGGAGTATTGGGAAGCGCCACATCCTACAATGCTTAAGTAATAGGCTTGACATGTCTTAATATACATGTATGAGCATTCCACCTATCAGCTTAAGCTTTTGGGTTGGTACATGATTTATTATACTTCAGACCAGAGCTTGCAAAACGGACGGTCATACCAGTGCCTTCATGGCCCACTTGTTCATGTTGTTGGCTCAAGATGGACTGTCAAGTGACAGGATCATTCATCTGAATGAGATGAGAGTGGGCCTAGAGGGGTTGATTGCAGGGCCCTTGAGCAGCTTCTAATTATGGGATAAACCTATGAATTGAGGTTTAGTCAGGGATCCAACTGGCTAAACATTAGTTAAATAATCTTTCCTTCACTAAGAAGTAACAATAAACATGTACTGATTACCCAAAAAAAATTGCCACATGAAGTGTGTCTGCACTCTTTAACCAATGAAGCCACACGAACGACCGACCCAAGAATGGATATGGTTGGCTCTCACCAAATCCGGATCCTTTGAAAATGGCACTATAAAATCCATCATTGGGGATCCACCAATTAAATATGTGATGCTCAAAATCAGCTTCCCATGGTCAACAACTACCATCAATGATTGTAATAGAAAACAAATAGAGTGAAATTGGTCAATTACATGTAGATCAAAGAAAATTTTATGGCCCATTTGGTAGTTCACTTGTAAAGAGTATTCAAAGAAAGAGTGTCACTTTCAATAGACAAGGAAAGAGGAGTTGTTTTATGAAAAAAAAAAAAAGTATTACGTTTCAAAAATCACTTACTCTTTTTTTTTTTTTTTTTTAAAGGTTAAAAAGTCAATCTGCTGTCCCACCTAAACACAAAAATGCCTCTTCTTATGATCCTAAAAAGTCAAAAAAATTCCCCACATGCTACAAAATGGCAAAAGAGTAGAGAAGGTGATTTTTAAAAATTTATACTTTTTGATAAGACGCCTCTTCTTTCTTTCTTTTTTTCCTTTTTCTCTTAAAAGTGATCCTGACTTTGAATTTTCTTTACAAGTAAATTACCAAATGGGCGCTTACGTTCCACACTTTTTTCTTTTTTGGGATTATGCTCTATAGCTGAAATTTCACCTCCAGTAGTTACCACAAGGGTGGTGTAGAATTTTTAGTCTCCACGGTCCATAAAGTAGGACTCCTTGGATCAAAGACGCTAATTGAATATCCTGCATGACTTTACCTTAACCAATATGGACTAATTAAAATAAAAAATTGGACTAAGAAATAAAAAGATGCCTTTTTTTCTTTATAACATTGACTGAGCACAGACTGAGCAAGGTTAAAGACTAATTTACAGGGTGCATGTCTTTTTGAGGGGCATTATATTATTATAATTCTTGCACAATGCATTCAGTCAAGGGTTAAAAGAAAACAATGAATAACGAAGGAGACACCCAAGGGACGACTAAATAACCGCACCCACAATATATTAACTTTGGCAATGTCACCACATATTGATAGTGTCATTCACATCCCCAACTTGTAACCTTCATTCTTAAGTAAGTCTCGATTAGCCCTAAGGGTTGGCCGAGTGGTTAATTAGGATCACGGTTCCTCTTTATTTCGGAGCTAGGGGTTTTGGTATAGACCCCCGGTTCCCCCTGCTTCAGGAATAGAAGGTTGAGTCCACTAGTGCTATACCACCTTTGAGCTACAAGGGTGTTTACTCGGCTTCCCTCTAGGCCTGGATAAATTAGTTCAGCCCCAAGAGTTGGGAACCCTTTCATAGCATTAAAAAAAAAAAAAAAAAGAGGTCAGTCTCAATTCCTTTACCTTGAAAATTGAACATCAAGTAGGCAAAAGGGCCAATGAGAAAAACAAATGTTACTAGTAAACTGCCATGCCAAGTTTACAATTTGTCTCAAAATACGGTCTTCATTTATTTGGAAATGGCCAAGGTGCATTGCATGAAAGATAACACCAAAAAAGTAGTACTTGATCATCACTAAAAATCAAAAGTTTGTATAGATTGATTTGAGAGGACCGCCTCCCATGCATGTTCACAATCTCCTCAGCTGGATTCGCAGCTCGCGTGAGTAACACTCCACGCTGATCCGCATCCATAGCAAAATTGAAACCCACACCTGCAAAATAATGGCAGCCGCAGGAAAACATTTTTTAAGAAGACCATATTAAAAGCAAGAAAAAAACTATAAGTAGAGTGATGTTCGTACAAAAGATAAAAGAAGAAAGAGACACCCACTGACAGATTGTTAATTTTCTGCCCTCAACCATTTGCATAGCCCTGTTTTATTTGTGATTTTTCAAACATCCTACCCTGAAAGATGCGGAGAATCCAAGAGGGGTGGGGGTTTTAGATATTTATATTTGATCTTGATTCCACTTGGAGAATGTATGTGTGTATGTACTCCTCTTGAATTTTGGCACTTTTTGTGAGAGATCAATTTCAGATTAGCAAGGAAAGTACTTGATGGTGATTTGTGAAACTTCATTTTTGTTTTTCCTATTCTAAGATATTTTTGAGAATGCATGCCTTAGAATTTTTTAGAATTCAATTTCATGAAAATAAAAATGGCTTTAGGGACGCATTTGTGTAGCTGCATCTCCTAAAACAAGTCGAGAAAAGTTGATGACCTTATGAGAGCAAAAGGTTTTCATGTTTTTTGCATTTGAATTTTTTCATAAGGAATGCAGAAAAGTAAGTTAAATGTTTTGTGATTTTTCAAACATCCTATCCTCTCGAACACTTTCTAGTAATCTATTTTATATTTGGGCCGGGCTTGGTCTTTCTACCGCTAAATCCAAGCCCAGCCCATCTATTAAAAGGGTCTAAATCAAACGTCCGAGCCCAGTACAAGTACAAAAAACTTTGGCCCAAGCCCCGCCCCAAGTGGGCTGGGATCAGAACAGGCTGGCCCGATTCATGAACACCCCTAGATGTAAAGGTGTTCATGGGCCGAACTTGGATATGTGATTAGAGCCGTTAAATAATTGGGTCAGACTTGAATTAAGCGCAAGCCCAAAGCCCGACCAGTACAAGAAATGCACGTAATTTAATTTAATTAGTCCAAATAATTGGTCAAATGTCCACGAAAGTAATAAAAAGCTCAATTTGGCTCGGTCCAAATGATTAAATGGGCGGGCTCGGGCCTAACTTTTATAGACCATGCCAGGCCACTGAGGCACAGGATATGCTTTAGCCCGGGCCACGAACACCCCGGCCGAGAGGAGAATGTTGGATTCCTCGAGAGAAATCCACCGAATCCGGACTACTCTTGTTGCTGGACAGAAGTAAGGAGGAAGATAGTTGACAGACCGACCAACCTGCAAGTGATATGCAAACAGCCCTCTGTCTTCTCCACATAGTACTTGCATCTGGGACACCTCTTCCACTTCTGACTCTTAGCGAGTTCCATCATGCTCAAGTCATCCTTCCCTCTCTCATCAACACCCAACTTCTGATACTCCTTGCATCCCACACCCGAATGCCATGGAACCATACATTGAGCGCAGAAGAGCCTCCTACAGTTGGGGCACTCGGATTCCCTCACATCAACACCACCATCATCAACCAAAAGAGCCGAACAGTCCTTGAAAGGGCAGTAAATCCTCTTAGACCCCAGAACAATCGACTCGCAGATTGCATTCTCCCACCTCTCAAACACATCCTTTGGAAGAATGGGTCTGCAGATTTGGGGCTCTAAAACGCCTCTACATCCCACCTGGGGACATCTCACCATTGTTATGTTCTCTTGGATCTTAGCAGCGACATGCCTGCTTATGCAGTCAGAGCAGAAGAGGTGACAGCATTTGTTGTTTCTGAACATCTCTTCCCTTGGTTTTTCTTCCACGCAGATGTCGCAGGTGTTTTGTGAAGATTCTCCGATTTCTGTCTTGACTCGCGTGAGTTTTTTTGTTGGTTTTTTGGAGAACTGGTGAAGTTGAATAGAGGACATAAGCACCTCTTGGAGCTGTAGCTCTTCTGCGTATTTGTCATCTGAGATTGGGAAGAGTTTCTCATCGTTGGTCAGAGCTGAGAAGTAGAAGTCGTCTACGTACTGCATGCCTGCTGCTTCTGCCATTCTTGATGTTTCGATTGGAGATGGGTGTTTGTATTTAACCTTTCTCCTTCGTGGAGTGATTATTTATAGAGTCTCTTCAATGAAGTTTTTAGTGATTCGATGATAGAATTCAAAGGAAGAGAGAGAGAGAGAGAGAGAGAGAGAGAGAGAGTCATTACTAAAGCTAGGGAACGTAATTTGTACTTTTTTAATGAGTCAAACATTTCAAGGTACTTGTGCCCGATTTGGATTGATAAAATTCCAAGATATGGCCCATCGAACATGTGTCTTGCCAGATCAAGCCTAACAATTTCATTTTCATCCCTACAAATCCCTCTCTTTGTATGTGTCAGAATCAGGTCATGTGGCCTACTTCATTGTAAAAGCCAGCAGAGAGCTTCCCCTGCTTGAAGTGAGAGAGAATGTAGATCTTGAAGTTATGGTTGTTAATATCTTTAAGATCTTAAAGATATTAACAACCATAACTTCCATTTCTACATGATTTTCTGTCACAAGCTCTAGTTAGTTTACATGGGATGTGATCTGACAGAACAACATTTCTGACCTGGTAGCCTGTATCTACATGGGCCATTCCGAAGGTATGACTTGAGAATCCAAATCATGGGTCAGTAAGGCAGCAGGCTTGCTTTCTGCTCAGGCCTTTCATAATAGGCCAGCACAGTAACCTTTGCTAAGTACGGGTGTGTTCACCAAAAACTGCAAGATATTTTCAACGGTCAATTAAAAAAATCTAAATCACATAAAATCATTTTCAAATGCTTAACCGACAATAATTTGATTTAGATAGAGCATAAGATTTTCAAAAGAGAATAAAACAAAAGAAGATTATGAGTATACCTATTTTCGCAGTCCAAGAGTCTAAGGGTAGAAATGAGTAGGAGAAGTGGGGTATAAGGAAAAGAGGAGAATAAGATTTGGAATAGAAATGAAGTTATTGAGAGAATGAAAAGTAGAAAGAAAACTTGAGTGGTTACAATTACATGTTGGAAGTAAGAGATAAAAATGAGTTAGTTGTAGAACATGGGTGTAACTTCCGATCAAAATCAGAAGTTATGGTCAAAATCAACTTCAAAACCCTCCGCTTTAATATAGTCTAATGGGCCAAAGCCCGTTCGATAGGCCTGAATAATGGAGACCAAGAGCTCCAGGAGTTTGTACAAGTCCTTTAGGTGTGACCCACAGTAGTATGGGCCCCACAATAACTAGGTGAACCATGGCCCACACCTGTGTAAACAGAGATAATATTGGACATGCACAAGTAATAATCAAGACCAGAAAGGGTTTCGAAATTCTATCCAATGTTCAACATTGGGAGTGAAGGAAGTCATTGCCCTTTAGAATTCGCTGCCGAGTAACAAGTTGTACCTTTCCCATGTTGGGCCATCTTGGGTTTGTAAATACATACATACCCAGTGTTCAGTAATGGGGACCTAATTTATCTGGCAAGACATGCATGATCCATGCATGGGTCGTATCTGAAATATAGGGCCCATACAGAATCCAAATTAAGGTGCAAACGCAAACCCAGACCTGAATTAATTACCCAAACCCAAGCCAAAATGATTTTATACTAATGTTCATATGAATGTACACACTTTATGTACATAATACATTACATGTATAATATACAATGTAGTTGCAGTAGACATTTGGAACCTTAGGTACTCTAGGGGCCTTTTTCTTCATCATCATCTAATCAATGAAAAGATATTAGATCCTTCATATGTTTTTAGTTGTCTATCAAATGTTGGATGGTCAAAAAATAGAGAGATTTTCTCATACATGCAAATGGAGGAGTCATCATTCGTGAAACTCCTTGTCTACCTTCTTTTGAAAAATAAATCATATCTACCATCCATTTTGTGACCTTAGAATAGATAAATAACTTATAAAATGACCTTGATTTTTCTCTTCTTTGTCTAGATAGCAAGTCATGTTATATATGATAGGCCAGCTTAGGTAGGCCCCCAAAATCTTGGAAATGCCCTCAACAGTGCTTCCGATAGCAAAGACCAGAGAGGATCCATATCCATAGTAGAAAATAAGGGTTAAGAGATAGAAAGGAAGTCACCTATAGAAAGACAGTCACCTAGATAATTGGATACTCAAAGTGAAAAAGAAATGATCAAATTAAACAATTAGTTAAGACTACTTTCTCTAAGACTCCATCCTTACATTTGGTTTTCCCCTAATTCAATGATTTTTATAAGTTGAATCAGAATTGAAATATAAGCCATACTTGATCTATGAAATGTACTTCTATCAGAATTTCATTTCCTATTCAAGTGGCTAAGGTGAGCCTTACAATGTGAATACATATTTCATCTTCATAAAGTTTCTTCAGTTTATTTTTATTTAGAACTTTTAATACAAGCAAATATTTTTATAACATAAATAGAAATAACTTTGACACTTTGATTTGTAGAGTTGACTACTATTCAGTTGCTGAATCGAGTCCGGGTCATGAGTTTTGGCAAGCTATAGTAAAAACACTACTAGGGATGTCAAATGGGATGGGCTGTGCAGGGCTTGGCTGCCAGGCCCGGCCCGCCTAGGCCCAGCATGGCCCCACCAGTAATACCCTTCCCAGTTCCCCCTTCTTCTCCCCACTCTGTATCTCAACTTGTTCTTGATGTTATTAGCCAGCCCCAAGATTCACTATTCATTCTCTTGTTAGACGTAAGTGGCCCACATGACCACATGTCTAATAATCATAGGGCTACACTTTAAGTCAATTAATTTTAGATAAATTATCCCTTAGGGCCTGTTTGGATAAATGAGGAGTGAAGTAAAATAAAATGGATTTCAAATGTAGAGTGGAGTGAAGAGAAGTAGGTTGGAATTAGAGTAGAATACTTCACTTCATTCCATTTTGATGTTTATTTTGAAGTTAAGGTTTGGAGTAGAATCCACTTTTACTAAAGGAAATGAAAGTATTTAAAGTTAAAGTGAAACGGAGTACATGAGGCCCACAACATTACTTCATCTATAGGGCTAGACTCATCCAAACGGAATAGAGTTGAAATTTTAGACTGTTAGAACCCATTTAACTTCACTCTATTTTATTCTTTGCCTGTAAATATTGCTTTAAATAAACCTGACTTGGATTCACTTTAACAAACTCAATCCATTTAGTGCTTGTGTATACAAGCGAGGTATGAGAAAACCCTATTTTATAAAGACCGTTGATCGCAACATGGAATAATATAAAGATCAGATCTAAACCACTCATCATCAAAATCATGTCACACGGTACACTTTATTTAATGCGTTAGTCTAGATCCGTAGAAACCATATTATATTCAACATCTCTTCCTCTTTCACGTTGAGAGAGAGACAGAGAGACACCATCGTCTTGCCTTGGTTTATAGATGTGAAGATCTCTGTCACCGACCTTTTTAATTAATGCCGTATTCACCACCACCTTTGATTTTTTATGTCTCTCCTATATATATATATATATATATATATATATATATATATATATATTCGCTAAGGTGGCCCAGTGTCCAGGAACATGTAAGGAGATTTACTGGAAGGTGCTGTGGGAACAAGAGTTGCTATTTGCAGTTTTAATTTGGGGCTTTTGTTTCTTGATTGCTTGCTTTCAAGTGCTTGATGAATGCACTGTATTTTAGCTAGGCCGTTGAAATGGGAATAAGGACTTCGGGGTTTTAAAATGGGAAGAGGGACTATGGGTTTTGTATGAAGTTTAGCATGTTTTTGATCATTCTATTTGAAGTAGGCAAGAAGCCTGGGGATTGCAGAGAAGGGGCTTAACTTCTATGGAAGTGGAAATGGAAATGGAGGATGAAGATGAAAGAGTGTTTGGTGATGTGACAGATTTTCTAAGAAGGCCTCTATTTGAGAAGGAACCGTTTGACACCCTGAGCCCTATTTCTATGAGTTTACAATCGAATGCATGTGCAGTCCAGCCATATGCATGCAGTGGAGCCAGGATTTTTTCCTGGGGGCAAGCCATAGATGTGCAACTCATGTAGCCCATTGATGTTGGTCAAAATCAAAGTCAAAGATTGACCTTGCTGACATGGTGCCATTAGGTGCTCGACGGATTAGTAGGTCATGGCATCAGTGAAATGACCTTAACCTACTCAGAAACTTATAATAATTTATGAAAGTAGGATGCATTTAGTTGGACTATCATTAGTCATCATTCATGTAGTAGCCGAAGTGAGAAATATAAAACTATAATAGATCTTATTTATATTTACTCTTTTTTCTTTCTCTTATTCAAACCATAATAGATCCGCAACGACATTTGTAATTAAAAAAATTGGCCATGCAGGTTGTTAGTCATAAAAATGGAAATGAAGAAGTGTGAATTATTTGAGGATTTTTCTATGATAGATTAAAATGGAGAAACAAAATTCATATAGCCAGCCCCAACATAATAGGGACAAGGCTTTGATAATAATAATGATGAAATAGATGCACTTAAAATCACGCCCACGTCCCTAATATGTTAAGTATAAATGTTTTGTAGAATATATATTGAATAGAGGTTCTTCTTGTGAATCGGTTTGGGATTGGGGTTAGTGAAAACATCCAAACTCGTACAATAGAGGTTTTTCTTTTGATCAGGTTTGGGGTTTTGGTAAGTGAAAACATTCAAACTTGTATTATTACATTTTTAGGCTAAAAATACATTAATGTGACTGGGCTTAGATGAAAATGAATATCGTTAGTATATAATTAAGGAGTGGTACGTAGTCTAACATGCATTTTCTTGGGTATGTACCAACTAAAATACTTTCATATTTAAATAATAGTAGAATGAAATATTGTAATATTACAATATAACATTATTATTGAAGTTTGGCAATTTTCAAAAACTTCAATAGATTTTGAATTGAACTGTTAGTATTCCATATTATAATATATATGCTAAATTCAAAATTGGCCTCCATTCTCAAATCAAAGAAATGGTTAATAACTTTTTGGTTTTTCTTTTTTTTCAATGACAAGATGAAGGCAACATTTTTTAGGAATTCAATGCCATGAAAATAAAAAAAATCCAATTATAAATTCAAGATAGCTAAAACAAACATGTAAATTCTCAAGATAAGGGGGTTAATGGTAAAATGAGTTCTTCTAAATTTGCAGGAACTCAATTTCAAGTGAACAAATAGGTCCTATATTTCATGGCATAATGGGCTCCTTTGAGTTTTTTGAAATTTAGATCTATACTAATAGACCGGCTCAATGATATTTTAACGATAATGAACTCATATTAAAGTTGATTTTTCTAAATATATGAGAATTCAATTCTAGGAAAATTCAACAATCATAAGGTGCACGCCTAAGGAGGCCTAAATTTGGGCGATTTTGTCGTTGCTCCTAGCATGAAGAAGGCATGGAAAAAATTAGAGTTTTGAAAAGGAAGAGGAAAAAGTGATATCTAAAGATGAGTTATCTGGGTCCCTATTGAATATTGAAAAGTAAAGCCATATAACATAAAGGATGAGGGTGCTTTCGTCATACCAAAAATATATATAGGAATGTATATATATATATATATATATATATATAGAGAGAGAGAGAGAGAGAGAGAGAGAGAGAGCGCATGAAGCCGGCCTCCTACATTCATGTTCGTTTGTGTGCCTCATTACCATCAATAGAGGAAGTGGAAGTCAATAGTGGGGCCGGCCTTTTGAAAACATTAGTTAGAAGTGAACACTGATCTTCCCATGAATTCTCCAAATTTTAATTTAATAGGAGTTGCTCCCAACGTAACATTAAATATATTAATAAAATAAAAATATTACATTGAATTTCATGATACGACTCTTCGTATGGTGGGACCAATTCTTATTGAAGAACGTACTATTCTGGAACAGCCAATTAAAATAAAGGGCATTTAATTTAATCCTTTTATATTTTCAATAAATGAGTTGAATTCCTTCTCTATTTACTATAGGAAGCACACAAAAGATTCACAGTAAGGATGAGAAATGTCAGGAAAACTATGGTAGGAGACCTGCTAGCTTTGAGAGATCTCTCCTACGTACCAAATCCTCACCTACATGGCTATAACAACCATGATTGTGTTTTTCTCTTCCCCGGGGCTAATTGCAATTGCCTCCACTCGTCCCCTGCCTATTAGCCCCACTTGAGCCAACGTTTGGTCAGTTCAATCCCTGGCACATTTCTATTCCCCATGTCTAATCAGGTCCATTTTCTTAATTGTAGTATAGCTATTTATATGGGCCCACTTGAGCTAACCTTTGGTCAGTTCAGCACTGTTATATATCTATTCCTATGTCCAATCAGGTCCATTTTCTTAATTGTAGCATAGGTTGCTATATGGGGTCCACTTGAGCGTTGAACCATAATGATTAATGCAGTCCTTCTCACACTCTTATCGTTGTTACGTGATACCATGTCCCTTTCCATGCCTCTCACACTCTTATCCCCACAATTTGGCATGATGCCCATTTTATATATGGGCATTGAACCTTTATTTACTTTTATCTCTGTTATTTTATTAGAATTCCTGGCAGGAATTCAAACTGTCTGAGAATTCAGAATTCCTGTTAGAAATTTTGTGTTTCATTATTAGAATTTCTAAATATTTGAAATTCCAGACATTTGAAATACTAAAAAACTCAGCATTTGAAAAACTACTTTAACAAGAAGGATTTAGAAATCTCACTTGGTATAATAATTCTGGGAGGGGAACGACGGCATTTTGGGAGCTCAAGCAATAATTCAGGTCATGAATGAAACAACGAATTTAGAATTTCAGAATTTGATAGCATTTCAAATACTAGCATTTGAAATTCTCATAAAACCACTAGACATAATTTTATGAATTCTAGTAAAAGAATGGGGCCTTAGATTGAATAAATTTTTTATCATTAATAGAGCATTAAATTTTAAAGGCATGTTTGGTAATATGTTAAGGAATCCACAGATTTTAAGGCCCACATACAAAAATCAAAAAATTGAAAAAGAGGGATTGCCAAAGAATCTCAATTTTTATACTAGCTATGACATTTCAACAATGGTCGAGAGTTTTGCCATTTTCTTATGATTCATGATGAATCATGTACTCAAATCTTATCCGATAGCCATTTTAAGCCTTCTAAAAAAAATACAGAAGGGTTCGAATTTTGCAAAAGGAGCCTACAGAGGTCCGGATACAGTGATGCAACATTTTGGACTTTTTGACAAATAATATCTCAAAGCATAAGATGAATCAAAGACAGATATTTGACTTTCTAGCTACTCCGAACCTTCTAAACATGATTAACGGTTAATATCTTGATTTTGGAACCCATAAAAATCCAAAAAAAAAAAGAAGAAAAAAAGAGGATTCCTGAAGTCTGTCTGGGATCGTCTTTCAATGCGCGCGTAGATTTCCATGGTCTGTCGGGGATCGTCTAATTTGGGAAATACTCAAATACATAAAAAGGAGGATTCCTGAAGTCTTCCCTGCGGTTTTACATATGCTCATCCAAATATGGATTTTCTACGGGATTGGAAAAAGTGGTGAGGATTCCTTGTAGAGTACGTTTGCCAAACGTTCATAGCTCCAATAAAATTAGTGGTAAGAATCTCAAGAGAAAAAGAAATCTGAAAACAAATCAATACATGCTAGACTGTTGCTTCCATTAACTTAAATTGTATATAAGAGTCGAATTTTACTGTTGCTTCTTTCATGTTACAAACAGTGGGAAAGTTAGATGGGAATTGGGATCCCCTTTCTCTTTAGAAGCAAAAAGGAAAAAGAAATTCTGACTGAAACTGAGTGAGAGTGAATCCATTCAAAAAGTTATATATATCCATCTACAGTTCAGGCCAGGGCTGGAATTCCTTTAGTTGGACGAGTTGTCTCCCTGATCCGATTGCCTCTCCGGCACTGAGGAGAGGGAGACTGCAGCCTCTTCCTTCTATTCCTTTCCCTCAAGCAGCGTTCCTCCATCTCCTCATATTCATCCATCAACATTTGCCTGCACCGACACTCCACGCTGCAGAATCCCTGGTCACCCCTGCCATAATTAAAAAAAAAAAAAAAAAAAACACCAACACATTCTCTCTCAATCATCGTTTGATATACGCAAAACATTCTAATTCTTATTTCTCATGTTTTAGCTAGATAGTAGCCCATGTGATGAATGGAATAGGAGAGTTAAATGAATAGAATGATTTGGAGGAAATGAAAGCGTCTGTTACCTGTACATGTAGATATCTTTGTTGGGGCTCAGCTGCTTCTTGCATAGATGACAGGCTTTGAGGAAACTTGAGATTGTGGGAGATGGGGGAGATGTTTGGTTAATGAACATGAATTTATTGACGATGTTGGATTCTTTCTGACTACGGTGGATGAGGATTCGCAATCCAACAGGGTGGTTCCCTCCACTGCTCGATTTTGATTTTGAACTGCTATTATCACCACCATCATCACTACTACCACTACTATTGCCACTGTTACTTGCATCATTGATATGATTAGTGTGGTCTTCTGTTTTGGCATGTCTTCTTGACTCACCCACTCCACTCGGAATGACTATGCTTTTTCTTAGGCTTGGGGCTTGTGTTTCTGTAACTCCAGCTATTCCCTCACCTATCTTCAAATTGCTTTTGCATCTGGGTATGTTCTCCATTTCCATTCCCATTTTCCCAATCAGAGAGAGAGAGGGACAGAGAGAGTATTGAAGTGGAAGAGAGGATATGATCGATGAGTTGTGAAGGGAAGGTGTGATGGAGATTTAAAGGCACTTGTGCCCACATGGGAAATGGAGATTTTGCCCAAGATGGGAACAATCTCTGCTGGCTTCACTTTCAACACTTACTATTATTTAATTTGTTTTGTTTTATTACTTTCTCATTCTTCTTTTTCAGAAGATTTCAGATGGGGTTTGGTTTGGAGCTTGGATCTATCCGTCTCCCAACTCCCATGGCTAAGGCCTGGATTTTTCTTTATGCTTTTCTGAGTGGGGCCTGAAGTACAGACTCACCTGGCAGCTGTCTGTTTGCAAATATGTCTAATTTCACAACGACAAATTCTGTTTATTGCCAAGAAAGAGACAACCCGGACACTGCAGTGCAGACGCCCACTTGTTAATATCTAAACTTCTGCAATAAAAAAATCTGATTCGCCAACGCATACTCTTTTAAAAAAGTTTAATTTTTTTTTCTAATTTTTAAAAATGAGTATACGAAGATTTAAAATTAAAAAAAATATATATAAAAGTTTTATACAATTCTTTCAATCATGTATTTCCTATATATTTCAAATGACAAAAAAAAAAAAAAAAAAAACCCACCCCCCTTCTTTTATGATAGATTTTTTATTTTGTCATGACCTCCTTTTTTGTTTTAAAAACAAGTCATTTTAAATGTTATGATCATAACCATTTAATGAAGTTAATTTTTTTTGTCATTTGAAATCTCCTTTTCTCAACTATCCATGCATAAAAGTAGTTGAAGTGGCCCCATTACGTTTTTTTGGGTTAAATTTAATAATTTATCATTAAATGATTTATCAAAGAAGAATTTAAAAAAAAATGTTACAAGGGTGTTTTTGTCATTTCTCAAATTTTTTTTTTATGGAAAGGATTTAATTGAGAAAATTATAGAAAATTTTTATATATATATTTTTTTGAAATATGTAAATCTCCATATACTTTTTTTTTTTTAAATGAGCCAAAAATTTTATACTGTATGAAATTTTCTCAAAAATAAAATCCAACATCCTTGTTGAAGGTCGTTAATATACGAGTTGTTTGGATTTTCAATAACTAGTTACTAGCTCCACTAATTTTTATTCGAACGAGGTGCATTTGTTACTTTGTTGACCGTCAGAACCCAGGCTCCAAAAGAAAAGACACGTTTTCGAACTAGCTAATTAAATAAGTGGGAGTGAAACGTGAGAAAAAGGAGGACAGGTGGGACAGAGGACTAAAATAAAAAAAAGGTCAGAGGAAATGATCACTCTCTCTGACATACACGTGCAAAAGATGTGTATTTTTGGAAATAAATTATAGATTAAGAAGACTGGTTAACTGCTACCTGCCCCTGCCCCTGCAGGACACCGACCTTCTCATGGGTATCCAATGTCAGAAACAGGAAACATGAATTTATATTGAAAAAAAAAAAAAAAAAAAAGCCCTCAGCCAGTTTGATAATTTTATATGTAAAATAAAGTATAATAAAGTATTAAATTAAGAGAGAATAAAATATGATGTGTTTATGATTTACTTTTATTTTTAGTTGTTTGATATAGAATTTTTTTTTTTACTTTTTATATAAAAAAGTGAAGTTTTTTTATTTTTTAGTGGAGAAAAGATGTCGTTTTTTGATTTTTTTTTTTAAAATAGAGGAAATCTTGAATTAAAACGTTATTCATGTGACCCATTGTCTGAAAAATAGAAGCTTCACTTGACTTTTACTAATCTAGTAAAGTGCCGAATGGACTCTTCTAAATAGCGGCAGAGGAGATGACCCTTATTTTATAATATCTCACATTTTATAATATTATTAAATAATTCAATATTGCATAATATCATTAAACCATGATATTTGTATGTTAAATCATTCCGTGATATTATGGAATGTCCATTTTTACAATGAATTTTACATATAGATTATTTCATGATATTATAAAATAAAAGTCTTTTGCCATCATTATGAGTGTTTGGGCCTTCGCCGTATTTCTCTATTTTAAGAATTTTTTTTTTTAGAAACTCCATAAACAAAAGGAACATTACATTCTAAGATCTAATATACATATATGAAGTGTTTCCTACTTATAAAGTAAACCAGGTAAATTTGCAATAGGTTCTAGTTAAACGTACTCAGGTAGAAATTGAGCCTAAAATCAAGTTTGTATCAATGGTGATCAATATGATTGCGAGCTTAACTTTAAAAGGGATGCTAATTTTAGTGTTGGAGTTTATCCCACCATCAGATTAATTATTTTTATATCATATATTATATTGCTGTGGGCCTAATCTTTATTGGATATAATATCTAAGGAAATATTCATTTTGAACGATTAGGATTTTAATAAGTACACTCAGGAAGATATAGAGTACCTTATTTGGGGATTTGTCTGGTTCTGATATTAGAGGATTCGTACGTACATTGTACCATTCCCTTCCTGTTCATCTGTGGATGTGTATTCTAATCTGATTCATCAACGGTGGAGTTTCTGTCAATGGGCTAAATGATAATGACAGTCATGCAGATAGGTTGAAAAATGAGGAATGCATAGTTGTCTTTTGTTTCAAATTTTGGTGGCAATAGGTCACATAAATGGAAGGGGTGTATAGTCACTGAACTATGCTTAGACCACTGTTTCTATAGAACACATTTGTATAACATCAGGGGTTTTGTGTCCATAGATTTTTGTTTTCCAAGCACTAATATAAGTCATTTAAAATCTCTCTATAGGAAATGATTTCTTACAAACCTGATCAAAGCATTTTAAACTTTTCTTAAGAAAAAAAAAACGTGATAAGTGGGGTATAAAATCTTACAAACCTGATCAAAGCATTTTAAACTTTTCTTAAGAAAAAAAAAAAACGTGATAAGTGGGGTATAAAATCTTAACCTATTTCTTCACTTCACATGAATATTTGTGTCATGGGAGATTCACCGGGACTTAAAAAAACGACTTTGTGGCATCTACAATACGGAACGTGTATTATTTTCCAGAAACTCTATCATGGGGCTTATATATCGATCATTTGGACAGTTCGGTGTTAAAGTCATCCTGTCAAATCATATATCATCGAGTATAGATTGAAAGGAGCGGGTCCCACCATCAAGTTGGTATAAGATTGGAGGAGATGAAATCCACATTGAATAATGAAACCTCTATGTCGCCCCCACCATGATCCGGGTTCACCGTCCAAGTAGGCCAGGATCCAAGCGGGAGGGTAGGGAGAGAGAGATTCACGGTAGGGAGAGGATGTGTGTCAATGACGCTACTTTTATTCATTATTAAACTATTTTGGCATGTTTTGTGTTGGTCGATAAAAACGTGGGGAAAAAGGGCAGAGCACATGACAAAATGACGAATGGATTAGAATAAAAAATAGTGATTATAAATTATTGTGTGTACGGTGTAGGGAAGCGCGTCGTAAATACTCCAAAATATAAAATCTTACTTCTAGATACAACACAAAAAGAAAACAAACTCAATAACTAGGTGAGTAAGGGTCGATCCCACAGAGAGTGTTCATTATTTTTATTTATGTATTTATTCCGACCGATTCTAACAGAACACTAAATGGGGGGAGGGGGGGAGCTTTGAACAAACTGATTATGATTGATTAAGATAAAACTAAATTACTGTAACAAAAAATCACTGATGATGATTGATTAAGATAAAATTAAATTAATAACAAAAATCATTGGATCAAAGCTTCAGTTCTTCTGTTCAATCTTACCCTCACACAGTTGATGGAACAATCAATCATCAATTGTAACATTATTCTACCCTTTAATGAAATTGATAATCCTAGGTAACAACAAGCTCTGCTATCCGAAATTCCCTTTGATTCCTTACTAATGAAACAAGCTCTTCATTAGATTCTAACCATTATACAATTTAAAACAAGTTTTCTAAATTTAATATAATGGCAACATTAATATCGAGGGAATTAGACTATTTAAAGCAACAATCACGCAAGTTCGGACTGTTTAACTTAACTCATGATAATCATAGTAATAAACGAAAGCTTCTCCGCAATCATATATCACCATTTACTATAATCGATTAGGAAAAATATCAATTACGTAATATAATTCCCGAATTTAGCAATTAACAATAATCTAATCAATCTAATGGGCCCTGATTAAATCGACCAAACCAAATATCAATAAAAACAATTAAAACAGATTATCATGAGAGATTTCATAAGAGAAGGCAGAAATAATATTACTGAATCGATTCAACCATCAAACTGCAAAGAAGGATCGAAATCTCCTTGAACTGAATTGAAAAACCTAGCCTGACATGCTTGAATATGAAAACCCTAGAATAATTTTTTGTTTTCTTTGCCGTCCTCCTTATGACTCCCCTTAAAGAAGCCTTAAATAGATATATAAAACTTATGATAACTTTCCCAAAACGTGTACAACTCAAATTCCAAAATTATAGGTAATTCAAAACGGATTGACAGAAATCCCAGAAATTATGCCACAAATTGTGAGGCATTTTTATATCATATAACGGCGGAATCTTGACTTGGTCTCTTCATGAAAGTTGTAGCCCTGGATGTGTAGATGATTCTAGGGTTTTGAATCACCCAATTTGGACTTTGGAAACTCAAGTTATGGCCCATTGAAGTTTACTGGTTTGGACAGGAATCTCAGGTGAGCTTTCCAGGCCTGACTTTGAAGCAACGCTTGGAGGCCCAAACGAACTCAGATTTTTGCGAACAAGACATTTCTGAAAAGTTTAAGATGTCCTTTAAAAACTTCATGAAGACAACTTTCTCGTTCTGAAACTCTAACGCCATCTAAACCTCAATTGAAGCTCCAGGGATCAAATCTGCCTAAAAGCTGGAAACTTTGCACAATGTATTCCATATCCATTCTTTTACCTTCAATGCTTCCCTAATTCAATAAGCATATTAATCAACACACTTAAACACAAAATACGTGATAAAACTAAATATAAAGGAATAAAAAATATTAAATATTATGCTCTTATCAGTATACTACATATGTTCCCCATATCTAATCTGCTCACCTGTGGCCCAAAGGAAAAGGAAATTTTAGCATCCTGCTAAGGACCTACCATGTGCACTCTTATCAACTTCTTCTTCTACTTCTTTTTCTTCTTTTTCTTCTTTCTTTTCCTCTTTTCATCCTTAAAAAAGGAAAAAAACAAAAAACCTCTTGTAGGCAGAAATTGAAGGATATATATATACAGTGGAAGCATGGATCTAAAGAGCTGGTTGCTACAAATGCGATAAGGACATCATCGGCCTGAATCAGGCACTGTGTGGAGATCTGTGACTGTCTACGAGAATTCAAGGGCAATGATGGACACCCTGGATGTAGAAAATGATGATGGAGAATTATACATCTAGTGGGAGGAATATGAATTATTGAAAAGTTATGCCAACTGATATTTATGTTTATATATAGCACTTTGGCTAATGGGTGATAAGATATTTATTTAAATTCGAATGGAGAGATGATAAGGATAATATGTTGGATCAAACTCTCTCAATTTGAATTTTGAATGGAGATATGATAATGATAAAGAGTTGAATGAAACTCAAATTATTTTTATCCATATCACCATGACATTTTTTGTGAGGGGTGTCTCTTTGTGAATTGGGTCCACCCACATGTAAACAAAAGTGGGCCTCATCACAAATGCCAAAAAAAATTACTACATTATTTGTTGTTTTTTTATTTTTATTTTTATGGGTAAGAACTATATGTTTTTTTGTTAATTCTAATAAAATGCTCATAAGAGAGAGTCACAATTATAAAAAAAAAAAAAGAAGAAGAAACCATACATATAATGCCTATGCTAAAGTCACATGAGAAATTGGAGTGGAAATGTACATGGAAACTACTTCTCGTAGTTAAAGGATCATTGAATAGAAAATTAGACAGAGTGAGTTGGTTTTCAGAAAAAATCTGGCAATTGGTGCTATGGTTAAGGGATTGTTTTGCTATAGTTTTAGATGTAAAAGTAATGGTTGCGTATTCGCATTTTCAAGTTGGTTTACCTCTCTGCCAGTCAAGAAGCTCAACTCAAGTAAATGGATGATGATGATGATGATGATGATCGCTTATGCACTATGCATTCAGACCGTCTTAGAGGCGGAACCCACCTCTCATGGTGATGAATGGTGCATTAATAATAATAATTGTAGGAAATTATGTGGTCCGCATGCCACGGGTCCCACGTTAGATGAAACAGGGCTGATGCCAGCAGAGAGTGCAATCCCACTTAATGTAAGACTTGATCTGGTTCCACTAATAAAACTCTCAATGTGATTACTGGATGTGGATTTCTTTGGGACTATTCTATATAGGATAAGGGAGAGCCCTATAGTTGATTATTATTTCATCCGTTAGAGAGACAAAAGGCGAAGAGATCCGCAGAGCTTTTCCAATCACCAGAACACACAAAGATCTCCAGCCGCGTGTTCGAGTCTCCGCTTCCAAATCCCTCAATAATAATGATAGCCATTGTAAATTTCTATTACCACAGTTAGGCAGTTTTAGGAATTCTTATTCTGAAACATAGAAGTGTTGGGCGTGCCAACCAACGGGCAAGACATGTGGTGAGTGCATCAATGGTCTAGAAGACTTCTGTTAGACCTTTTTATTTTATTTTTTTATTTGTTCTGAAAGACTTTTGTTAGTACTTACCTCCCATTTTATCCGGACAAGAAATTTGTTACTGTCGCTACAAATTGGTCGGAGGCGATTATACAATATATCTTCAAAGTCTTTTATTTTCGCTTTCTTCACAAGAAAATTCTCTCACACCTACATACACACCCTTTTTCAGGACCCACACCATTAACGCTACATCCTAGAATTGCTCGGTAGTTGTTTCTATGGAAAGGAGCTGTCTCAACATTGAGCCACTAGTAGATTGGCTCTTAGAGCTTGCTTCTTTGTGTATAATTGAATTTCTAGAAACTCTAAAAGATGTATTTTCTAAAATGTATAAGATTAAAGAAACAAAAAGGTGAGATTTAAAATGACTATAGATAATGCCTCCTTCAAAGGACAATGAATGAAGGAGAGAAGGAAAATGAAAAACTACACATCACCCTTCTAGATCAAACATTAGTAGTTAGTTAGGTCCCAACTACTTCTTCAACTCATATGAGATAATTAGCGAAAGATCCCTCATATAGGACTTGTAAGGCCTCCAGTCCATCAATTTTTTCTCTAAGGCCTGTAGTCCATGCAGCTTGGACATATTTTGATGAGAGGTCCCTAGACACGTCACCTCATGGAGAGAGGTCCCTAGACACGCCACCTCATATATTTTTATGACTGATTTGCCCTTTCAATTGATGAGACATAAATTTTTAAAATTTGAAATTTTAAATCTTCCATTCTCCCTCTTCTTCTTCATTCCGGCCATGGACATATTTCAATCTTCTTTGATCTGTTGACACTGGGCTTAACGGGAATCGCCGAATGCTGCCGATTCCCGCTCCACAAATCCAACCACAATCCCGACTCATGTCGCTTCGGACTTGCCCTCACCAAAGGGCTCTGACACAAGCCCAAAACCCGACACGTTTTGCCCATGCTGCTACCCTTTCCATGTCGGTACCGGCACTGGTTTCTTCAAAACCGATTTCCTGCAACCCGGCGACCATTCACGCCAATGCTCATTTTCTCTCTCTGTTTCCAGATCATTCGTCGCCATCTCATCATCGAGAGAAAAGAGCCGCGATTTCTTCTTCCGAAAAGCCCTGAACTAGGAAGAAGAGGAAGCGATCGGAGCCGTTGAAATCCTTGGATCGTCCTTCTCGATCTCTCCCAATCTGGAAGCGCCGAAGAGACAAGCGAGAAGAGAAAGCCCGTTCTTCGTCCCGTTCTTCTTCTCGAAGGTTGCAAGGCCGATCTGCGGAGTGCTGTAGAAGAGTTGGTGCTGGTGAAGAGGAAGCCCAGGTTCTGTCTAGGGAAGAAGACAACGATTTGGGCTGGGTTTGGTTCCGGGTTGGTCCAGGTCAGGTCAAGCCTGACCCGTTTCAGAAGTCAAATTTATCTGAGTTCTATATTTTCTGTCAAATTTATTTGAGTTTTGGACAAATTTATCTGAATTTTTGGCTATTTATCTGAGTTCTAGAATAAATTTATCTGAATTCTGGTCAAATTTATCTGAGTTCTGTACAAATCTATTTGGGTTTTTAGCTTTTTATCTGACTTTTTGAACAAATTTATCTGAGTTCTGGATAAATCTAACCTAGTTTTTGTCTATTTATCTTAGTTCTTGAACAAATCTATCTGAGTTTTTGACAACAAAAAAAACTTGAGTCTTTTGCCACGTTGTTCGCTAGTTTGGAAAATTGTGTGTTATCTTAGTTTTGGCAAATGTATTTGTATTTTTTTAATTTTATTTTCATTTTTTTAATTTTATTTACGTCTTTTTGAAATTTTATTTGAGTCTCTTGAAATTTATTTATATTTTTTTTAAATTTATTTGGATCTTTTGAAATTTATTTTGGATCTTTTTGAAATTGACTTTCATCTTTTGAAATTTATTTGTATTTTTTGAAACTTATTTGTGTCTTTTTTAAATTTTATCTGTGTTCTTTTTAAATTTATTGCTTTTTTTGAAATTTATTTGCATTTTTTGAAATTTATATGCATATTTTGAAATTTATTTGCGTTATTTTGAAATTTATTTGTGTGTTTTTAAAATTTATTTGAAAATCTCATTAATGAGATTCCATTAATCGTGGCCCATTGAATGATAGTTGACTATTATTAAGGGGATATCCCATTAATCATGGGATATGATTTAAAGAAAGGGTAAATTAGACATATCAGGTATGAGAATCTGTTAGAGGACTTTTGGCGGCATGACTTTTTTTTGTGGACTGTTTGCAACAAAGTCATACTTTGAGGGACCTCTCGCCGAATCCCCCAACTTATATCATCTACCTTTCACCTCTTTCATAGTCCTTGAGGTTGTGCTAAAATTTGTCGTAGTTAGAGATGGATGTAAGTGTGTTAACCCAAGTACTTCAATTTGACCATGATAATGGCTTGACCACGATCAAATTTTGAGCCAAAGTTAATACACAAGAGGAGTTTAAACCATCTTATTCGTCGAAGTTAACAAATTTGACCATGCTCTTCACGAGAGCACATTAATAATATCTAAACTCAATAAATGTCTTCATTTGGTGGGAGCTCTGCTGTAGCTTCATTCAAATAAAAATTAGGCCTACATTCAAATTGATCATGTAAGTATAGAATTTTTTTTAAGAAATGGCCGATTGTACTTGATGGGGACCAAATCAACATCTCATATTAATGTGTGAGGGCCTCATGCAAGTTTTCCTTTTTCTTTCCTTAACTCTTTTGCCCTCATCTGACAATATCCATGGATGTCGCATTATCTGGCAATATCGACCGATGTCGGGGCATAATTCCTTAACAGAAACCACTTTCTTCCTTATCTTTTTCCGGTCGCTTTTCCAAAAGTTGTTGAGTTTCTTTCTCACCGGTGGCCCGAGTCCTCGATTTTCTTTATTTACCTTTCATTTGTCTTCTTCTCCGAATTGCTTAGCTCCACTGATTTTATTTGTGGTTGTCATTTTCTTATTTCCTTTGGAAGGTTGTGAATGTTTACTAACAGAGATTGAATTAGTGAATCGAGATGAATGGATATGGAATGTGATGAATGGAGATGAAATATTGTACTAGTGAAATGTTAAATTCTTAGTGCAAGTGATGTAATAAAAAGATATTTTGTAATATCTACAAAACTTTCTTTTTTTTATTATAAATATTTATGGTGGTATCATAGGAAGTGAGGAAGGTTTTACATTTTGTTTTGCAGTAAACTGTCGAATATCACCAGCATATGGAAATATAGGAAGATATTGCCCGCCGTATGCTGCTAATATCCCATAATATATTGCAAAACAGATCAATGTAGTACTTATGTAATTAATTCAAAGTAGATGTTTTTTAAAAGCACATTTAATAAGATGTACATGTGTTGTATGGCTTCATGAATTCCTCCCTACTAAAACCATAAAAAGAATGAGACGCGCAAAAAAAAAAAAAAAAAAAAGTTAAATAGAGATTTTATTATTATATTATTTTAAGAACCCTAGAATAGCCGAAGCAGAGAGAGAGACAGGATAGTGTTGTGTAAAAAAGAGAAGAAGAGAAATGTATGGTACAACCGAGAAAAGAAGCAACAAAATAGCTAGAGATAACCATCAAAAAAGGTTAAAAAGAAAGGATTTTTCTACAAGGAATTTATGTTCAACATCCAACGACATCACCATATAAAGGTTAAAAAAAAAAAAGAGAGGAGATTTTGTGAGAGAACCACACCTATTAATATGAGATGTTTATCTCCCCGCCCTTGTATACAAGTATAAGAGGCTTTTGCTAAAAAAAACGCCTAAAACCTATTATAAGAAATTTACAAATATACTTGGTTAATATGATAATGGGCTCAACTCTGATTGGAGTTAGATTTAAAGGCTACCCATATTAGATGGAGACATTTTTGTTTTCAATGTTTCAAACTTTTTTTTTGTAAGTGGACCCCTTTGAAGAGTATGACTAAATTTTCTCTAATTGCAGGGATCTAGACACTACAAAAAGGGCATTGAATGCAAGCGAGTTGAATTGATGAGAGTTTGAAGTCGATAGAAAATATCTGACCTGAGCTTGCTCTTCCGAATGGCCAGAAAATGACTTTTCAAATCCTAATCGCCGGATATTTCAAGGACTTTGTCTACATATGTAACAATATCTCACCAGTCTTCTTCGAAGGGGCCCATGGAAATTGATTGCATTCCTCTATTCAACTAAACGAGCAAACCTGCACACCTGATAGTAAACAGAGAGATAAAAAAAAGGGGAGCGATTCAAAGTTATGTTGGGTCTTTAGTTCTTCATGTCACACTTTGGGATGTCGTTATAGTTGCTCTGGCACAAAGAAGGGATAATGAAAATCTTGCCTTTAGACTTAAAAATGAACACAGGCCCATTTGTAACATTTAGAAGTAGAGGGCAGTGAAAGTAGTATTGCAGAGGTGAAGATTCAAAGGGTCAAGGTGAATGGAGATCAAGATGAGAATAGAATTTAACGAAGAGTAGTTCTGTTGGCACAACAAAAATTGCTCTTCCCACCGAAAATATTATGTTTTTTTTATTATAATAAATTAATTAGTTGAAATGACCAAAATGGACATCTTCCATCCAACAAAAGAACGATGTCTCTCTTCCCAGACAGTTCTCCTTCTCTTCTCATTCCTTCACTTTCAGTCTCTTCCCACACAACTCTCGTTTTAATCACAACATACAGATCGAAGACCACTGCATTCCACTTACTATCTTCCCACATTTCCTCATTCCTTCACATTTCCCATTTATCGAAAGTCTTCTTCCTCATGGTCAAATCAAATCCAAAAAACTATTGTTGTAGTTCTCTTGATCAGAATATTGCAATAGAGAAGGAAATTAAAAAGGAAATCATGCATTTGATTCATAATAGCAGCGAAAAGGTTAGTCTGGTTGATTATTTGATTTTTCTCGCCATTTTTTGCTAGTTCTGTATAACAGTCGTTCGTGTTTTGTTCGGACTGGTAAGGCCGCACATATTTGGAACGTTTGACTTTACGAACCCGAACAATTTTCATCTGTTTGGAAATTAAAATCCGAACATAAAATATATGTTCGGACATTTATAACTGAACATTCAAGATATGTTCGGTAATAATATGTCGAACATATGTCTTTTGTTCTACTATATTATTCCGAACGGTTTTGAGACATTCAGATTTTTCTCATTGCAGATATCCATAGAAGAAAACCAAGTTCAGTCATGCTATTCAATGGACTTTACAAATGTATTTACCACTGAAGAAGTAAGACATATATTAAATAATGATTTGAATAAATATTGTGTGTTACTAATGTCTTATTCAATGGTATTATGTGTTTAGATATTTCACAGTCGTGATGCATTAGTGAATTGGGCTTGTGATGTGGGTAAAAGAATCGGTTTCGTCATTGTCATAAAGGTATCAAATGCTGCAAGACCTGAAATAAAAGCTAAAGTTGTCATAGCATGTGAGAGAAGCGGCCATTACAAGCATTGTAAGACCATTGATGATGGTCCTACTAAGAAGAAGATAAAGCAAACAGGGTCGAAGAAATGTGGATGCCCTTTTAAATTAAAAGGTAAAAAGTTGGACACTTCTGATGATTGGATGTTGGAAGTTGCATGTGGTGTATATAATCATTCTGCTGCAAAGTATCTAGAGGGTCATTTATTCGCAATATATTGATTCAAAGACTGTGGTTCGGTCCTTGATTCAAAGATATCAGTGACGTTGCCTTCTTCATTGAAAATGACCGCAACAAGTTGATTCAAAGACTATGATTCGGTCCCTTCACTTGCCTAATCGTCTAAATGAATGTGTGACAGATGAATCAAGGGGCTGGAAGCGTTAAGTGAAGGTGGAGAACGTCTATGGGTAGAGAGGAGAGCAGGTCAATATGGCAGGGGTAGTTTGGGTATATGGATGGGTGCGGAAAGTAAAACCAATAAACATTCAAATGTTATACATGGGTGTGGAGAGAAATTCGGTGGGAAGATAAATTTTTGTGGTGCCAACAGAACTCCCCTTTAACTAACCTGAGTAATAATTGTTTTGTTCCAAAGCTGAGGCTCCTTAATGGTGCTTTGAAGGTCCTTCAGAAACATAGTACCATTTGACCAAACAGGCCTTGCAAAAGTTGGCTGCAATGGGTAACACAGTTAGTTGGCAACCCCACATCTCACGTGGATAAGGGTTTGATCTGTGGATGTGCCACTCTTTCTACTTTGTGGGCTCGGTCTTCCCACTCGTCTGAGCTCTCTTTTTGACTGTATAGGTTTTTCCTCTTTCCATTTGGGTAGACTTTTGTTTCCATGGTATAGACTCTCTTGGTCCCAGTCCCTTGGTTGGGATAAAAACAAAAAGTGAAGTTGTCAAGTGGGTTTATGTGTTTAAAAAAAAAATTGCCCAGATCGAATGCTTACAAAGAGGTATCTTTTTGAACCCTACTTCATAGGAGATAGATTACCCCATCCATTGGAAGAAATGTTCCCGGCATTTTCTCATCAGATGGTAATCATTAACACATAATTAAAGTTATTCTTCTGGAATTGGCAACTATCTATACTAACATGGATTCTATCAAGAAAGAATACGGGGATGTACATGGGTGGTTTGGTTCGATTTAGAGGGGAACCATCAACTAAACCTGCCACGTCAGTTTTCTATTTTCTCAAATCGAACCGAACTGCCCATCTGCTCAAACCGAACCTATAGGAGATGGTTCAGTTCGGTTATGGTTTTTTTAATTTTTTTAATTTTATATTTTTTTTCACAAAAAAAATGGCGGTTCAACTGGTGAGAGTCATTGGACTTCAAGTAACAGAGTGAGGGTTTGAGTCTTCTTCAAGTAATTTCTCATATTTCTTTATATATTTTATAAAAATATATATTTATATAATTAGTTCGGTTTGATTTGAGCGGTTTAATCGCACATTCAAACATACGAAAACCGAACCGAATTGAACAATTTGAAGGAAATCCAAACTGATCTACTACAAAACTAGTTCGGATCGGTCCGAATCGGTTCAGCTGTTGAGCAGTTTTTTTGTGCACTCCTATTTTTTTGTGTGTTTCAGTTCAACAAACAGTAAAAGTCAGACCAGTGCCTAACTAAAGGGGAGGGCAGGGCTGATATTGAGGAAGTCGCATCATTCAAAGTTGGCCCAAAAAACAGAAACTGCACCTTTCCCCCCTGCAAAGAACAATTAGATCACTCTAGATAAATCATCCAAAATTGTACTTTTCTCAAGGGTAGTCCTCAGATTATAACATAACAGATGACGTAACTCTGGCGCGTTTAAATATTATAAATCACTTCATATTCCAGAAAGGTTGTGGTTGTGAGATTTCTTTATTCATTGATGCCCCAAAATAATGTGGAAGTAGAGTTGACATCACACACCAATCAGGAGTACTAAGATAATGAATAATCGGGTCCCATGTTAGTAGGAAGGACATAAAATATGTTTCAAAAGCAAATAAAAGCTTAATTTATTAGAAATAATTAAAAAAAAAATGAAGAAAGATGACCAATGTAGACAATTCACAAGTGCCTTGGGCTCTGATTTAATTCCTTCCTTTACTGGCTGTGTATAAATATCTCTCATTTTTACAAATTATATGCTAGGCACGACCAATATGGGTAGGATCCAAGATCAGTGTGGTACTTATAATTCACACTGATTGAAAAACATTGAAAAAAAAAATTTTTCCAAAATGACAGGCCTAACTAGACCTCTCAACAAATGTGCAGGGTAGGGTGTTCAATTTCACATTTCTCACTTGAAGAAGCTTTACAATCTGTGATTGATCAGACCATACACCACCACTAGCCCCATGATAAAGCAATGGTCTATGTTTGGCTCCACCACCAAACTCAAAACATCATCTCCCAATGACACACCTGAGCTTGACTGCTTTTGCTTCACCTGTCCAAGTAAAAGTAACAAAAAAAGATCAGACTTTGAAGGTTATTTACCAGCATCAGGTAATTCATTTTGATTGCAACAATAATACACACACCCATGAGCCAAAACCACAGAAAAAATGAAACTCACCTCTGCAACAAGTCTTCCAGTTTGATCCACTATTTGGCAGTCTGTTTTCCCTGCTGCTGCTTTTATCCTATAGCAATTTGATTGATCTTTATCCCACCCCATAGTAACTTCACAAGGTGACTTTCCTTTAAGAAATTTCCATGGTTTTCTTACTCTAAACCAAGGCTTCTCCTCCACTAGCTTGAGATCACTGCATGTGTAACCTTCCCAACGTCCCAACAAGCTATATTTCTGCGGATCAGTAAAATGACAGTCAGTAACCAATCTCAAATCAAAACTTTTGGAGGGACATTAACAATGACTTTGCACATAATACTAGTTACAACTTAATTTTCTTACCTTTCTAAGTATGGTAATGAGAACATTGCCTCTAAGATCCATGAGATAGACTCTTTTGCTACATTTATGATTGTAGTTGTCGATACGGTAGACAATCTGACCATCTGAATCATAGACGGTGCAACCATTTCCATTGAAAATGAGTGATTTCATCCATATAGTAAAAGTTTCTCTTGTTGAAGTCATATAATTGGAAGTAGGGTGAAGAGGAGAAGAAGAAGGATACACCTTTGCCATCAGAAAGGATTGTATTGGTCTCCTAGAGGGTCTTGGACTGCATTCTTATATAGATCTTCGCCTGCAAAGTGGTAGCTTAATCATCTCATGAAAATCATGGGTCATCTATATTATCTTATTATTTAGGCAGATGGGATGGAACCCTCCCTTCCCTTGAAGCTAGTAAACAAAAATAAATAAATAATAAAAATAAAAATAAAGAGGTTGGCCTCTCCCATTGTTTATACTTGGATCATGTGTATTTCATCACGTTTAGGCCTTGAGAAACAGTCTTCAAGTCGTGACTAGAGCAAATGAAAATTTGCATACATGGAAAATGCAATTTTCTCTTTAAACTGACCTCGTTTTCACTTGTATCAATTAATTCTTAATATACCAAAAACAGATAAGAAGCTCTTTAGCCATCTCAAGAACACAATAATCTAAGTCAACTATGTTAGGAAGAAAAGAACAAATGATGCAAGCAAACTACACACACAGATGACACACAGATTTGCGTGGTTTCTTCGATCTTATGGTATGTCCACAGATCACACCGATTCCATCATGCTCAAAGGCAGAAGATGAGAATACAAGATACAACTTCTCTGATATATGTCTGGGAATTCTACTATGTCTTGGAATTCAGAAATTTGGTCGGTTAGGTACATGTATGTGCAATAAGTGTTTGCAAATCTATGTCAAATGTTATTAGCACATTTTGATTAAAAGAGAGAGATAGATGGCAATAGGGTGGGTATAAATGAGGACCCATCCCTACCCGCTCTTATTAGGGGCGGGTTTGGGTTTTATTATTCCAACCTACCCTGCCTCGATTATATAATATATGTATACTTATTACTAAAGTGACAGACAAAACTCATTTAGTGTAAATACTTTTGTCCTTAACTTCAGGCATTTGGGAAGAGAAATTGGCGTGTTCAATCTCTACTACACTCAATGCACACACATATATATATGTCCCAACCAAAAGATCGAGGCGGATTTAGCATCACATCCTACTGACTTGTCACGAGGCAAGTTGGGTTTGAATAAGCTAAATTTGAGATGGGGCAGGTTTGGGTTTACCCCTACCCGTATGAACCCCCCATTGCCATCACACACACACAAACATATATATATATATATATATATAGAGAGAGAGAGAGAGAGAGAGAGAGAGAGAGAGAGATCACTAGGTGAATGGTGAATGAATGAATGAGATCACTAGGTGGTTTGCCTTTTGTTATAGTATCGTCCCTTTCCCTTTGAGACCGGAGAGGTTTTGGTAGCGTGGGCCCCTCCATGAAAAGCTACATAAACGACTAATTAGGCCTATCAATCTAACCCTGAGACAAGGGGGCCTGCCCAGCTTAAAAGGCCCTTTAGGGCTTTTGTTTCTAAGGAAAAACCTTAAAGCCAGGCTTAGACAATTTTTTGAAAGCCCTGGGAAATTTGAGGGTCAGGCTTGGATAGTATTGGCCCAGCCCGGCCCCGGCCTTGACCCTCCTACTTTTATTTATTTCTATAATATATATATATTTCTACATATAAATATATACTAAAATCTCCTTATCATAGTCACTTAGTAGCAATAACAAGGGGATGTGAAGGCAATTTCATATCCACCTACCCATTACAAAATATCTTAAAAATCCACACACATACTTGGTTCATTTCATCTATATTTAATTATTTAAGTTATGCATTGTACTTAATACAAAAGCAATAAGTGTTACACGTACGGTTGCTTCCAATCCCTTTTATTTCTAGTTTTATTGCTTTCTATTTAGGCATTTTTATATTATTTTTATATATTTTTGTTAGTGCTAAAGGGGGTATACTCCTTATTATTAATAAGGATATACTTTTTCCTCCGTAAAGTTACTTGGGATGCCAACCAATTCATAGAGGTAGTTTGTATGTGCATAGAACTTTAAGGATAATTGATGACCCAAATATCTTTTTAATTAGATAATTATAACTCTTAATTTTTAAAAGTCTAAACTAATAGCATTTCTTAAGTGTATTTACTTTTGTGATCGAAATCCAACAACGCTTAATAATCTAATCAATGTTAAAATTGAAAATGCTAATAGATAAAAGGTATGTGAATGCAAATAGTTTAAGATTTTCAAAGATAAGACACTGCTGGAATGATTTCATACATGAGAATTCCTGTGAAACGTGTGAAATAAATCAGACTCTTTAACTGTTTTCCTTCTTTGACAAAATAAATAAAACCATATGTATATAACCCAAAGTCACCAAAGTACGTATGACTTTGTTCGATAAAATAAAGTTTTTGAAGACAACTTATATTCTTCAAATATTTTCTTAATGGTTTCTTCGCAATGTGGGTTAGACAAGATAACACTCGACCAACACTCGATTCTTGGTAATAATGTTAAAAAATAAAAAAATAATGATTTTCTTATTTTTAGGCATTGAGCTCTGCCATGGCTCTCGAAGGCTTTGGCCTGCCGAGGCCCGCCCTGCATATATTGAGGAAAGAGTTAGGACAACCCTGGGCCCAACCCAGCCTGGCCCTTTGACCGGCCTACTGGATTATCCTGATTCATCTAAATGTGGAGTGTTGACCCTTGGTTTTTTCTTCATTTATTTCTTAATTTGAAGGGTCCTGTGATGTTTCGTCCAGTGAGGAGTACCAAGGACGGACTCTTACCAAATTAGACTGGGGTGGTTGTTTCTATATTAGGTAACAAATGATCAACCTGGCCTAGATTCACAAAGATTTTAAGTGTAAGATTTGTTTACTTATCTTTTGCGTCATCTCACATCCAAGTTAAAACAAACACCGACAGGAGTATTCAAATAATCATTGATCAGGTACACGTATGTATGTAGTACTTGTAATTCACACTGATTGGGTAAAAGCATTAAAAAAATGCCAGACGTATTACATATAATATGTGTTAAGGTGTCCACTTTTTTTTTTTTTTTTCACATTTCTCATTTGAGCTTTCTTCTGTAGATGCTTTACATTCTGTGATTAATTAGACCATATACCACCACTAGCCCCATAATGAAGGAATGGTTTGTGTTTGGCTCCACCACCAAAGTCAAAACATCATCTCCCAATGACACACCTGAGCTTGACTGCTTTTGCTTCACCTGTCCAAGTAAAAATAATAAAAAAGATCAGACTTTGAAGACTATTACCAGCATTAGGTACTTCATTTTGATTGCAACAGACACATCCATTTGCTAAAAACAAGGAAGAAAAAAAATGAAATTTAATAAACTCACCTCTGCAACAAGTCTTCCAGTTTGATCCACTATTTGGCAGTCTGGTTTCCCTGCTGCTGCTTTTATCCTATAGCAATTTGATTGATCTTTATCCCACCCCATAGTAACTTCACAAGGTGACTTTCCTTTAGGAAATTTCCATGCTTTTCTTACTCTAAACCAAGGCTTCTCCTCCACTAGCTTGAGATCACTGCATGTGTAACCTTCCCAATGTCCCAACAAGCTATATTTCTGCGGATCAGTAAAATGACAGTCAGTGACCCATCTCAATTCAGAACTTTTGGAGGGACATTAACAATGACTTTGCACATAATACTAGATACAGCTTGATTTTCTTACCTTTCTAAGTATGGTAATGAGAACATTGCCTCTAAGATCCATGAGATAGACTCTTTTGCTACATTTACGATTGTAGTTGTCGATGCGGTAGACAATCTGACCATCTGAATCATAGACGGTGCAACCATTTCCATTGAAAATGAGTGATTTCATCCATATAGTAAAAGTTTCTCTAGTTGAAGTCATATAATTGGAAGTAGGGTGAAGAGGAGAAGAGAGAAGAAGGATACACCTTTGCCATTAGAAAGGATTGTAATGGTCTCCTAGGGGTCTTTGACTGCATTGTTATATAGGTTCTTCGCCTATAAGTGTTAACTTAATCAACTTATGACAAGCATGGATCATCTATATAATGTTGTTATTTGGGCAGATGCGGGCCTCCCTTCCCTTGGCGCTAGTAACCAAAGAAAAAAAAGGAGGTTGGCTCCCCATTGTTTATACTTGGATTATGTGTATTTTGTCACGTTTTAGCTTTCAGGAACAGCCCTTCAAGTCATGGGTGTGTGTAGTATATTCGCACAAGAGGAAATGAATATCTGCATACTATGAAGACGCAATTTTCTATTTAGATTGACCTCTGTTTCATTTGTCTCTGATACTTATTCTAACAAAAACAGATAAGAAGCTCTTTAGCCATCTCAAGATCTCAATAATCTAATTCAACTAATGTATGATGCCGTCGTCAGATTATTAAAATAAAGGACTCTGTGATTAGTTATAAATTCGGTAATGCTTATCTCTACAGCGATCGAAATGGATCAAGTGAATTCTATTTTGAGAGCTGATGATGTAAGAAACACAATCAGGTCTTAAGACCAGAGGAGTTGCCAAGAGGAGGAATGATGTCTTGATAGGATACCCCACACTTATGTTTAACTTCTAATAGTAATGATCACGTGTGAATTAGTTCATCCGGCCAGGTTGAGATACTCTTAATACTTGGACACTAGGAAAGTTCTTTTAGTCCCGCTGTCGTTTATTAAAAATCTAAACTGCTCAACATGAATGTCCTATCTTTTATGGTCCCTTTCGCCAAATTTCACGAGTTGGGCCAGACTTCATATTGTCATGTGTAAAATTGCAAAAACTGGTGATATAATTTATTGACATGTTTTGCATTTGACTTGGGCTAAAATCCAATCGGTGTGAAATTGGAGAGGGCTGATACAAGAAAAACCTTTTTTTTTTTTTTTTGGTAGTTTAGATTAAAAGTATGGTCCCAGTGGAGGAGCTTTAAAATTTGTGGTGAGAACTCTTATCAGGCTTAACACATGGGGACCGGCTGCTGTAATAGTAGCTGTTTGGAATATTGTGTCGGCCGATCAGGTACATGCATGGTTCACTTGTTGATCTTTTGGGTCACCCATCTAACACCGATGTTAAAACAAAGCATAGGCATTGAGTAGTTTAACAATACCCTTCTTAATCTTTTCCAACTTCTTTCTTTTAGAACCATATGACATGTCCAGATAACTATCACCAGAATTGTATACAACCAAGCCTTTGGCCTATATGAGGGTGGTGTGGTATGCTGACGTTAGTTGGACCAGTTTTTAATGGCTGATGCAGTCAGCATGTTGCTCACATGGCATGGCGATGATGAGACATTTGTCACTCAGAAATTGGGCCAATGCGGCACTATGGTCATGTTCATGCACCCTTTGAACAACCATACGTGATCAATTCAGTTCTCGTTTGCCCAAAACTAAATAATAAGAGGGATTTGGTGTTGAGAGTACAAAAAAGAAGAAGAAAAAGCAGAGGAAAAAGGGCAATGCTGCTATCAAGTTTTGTAACAATGATGTTTCTCAAGTGATCAGTATGCTTTGGGCATGGATGCTGGATATGATACTCTAAACATGATGATGGGCTTTCTTCATAGTAAAATCTAATTAAGTTATTATTAACCTGCACAAGATTACTACCATATTTTGTGGATGTTTAATGCCCATGGAAGGCACTAATGAAGAATACGTCCATCTGATCTTAGCAAATTGTTTCTTTTTTTTTAGGTGGTACAGGAGTTTCAAAATATAAAAACGATGATGGGTTTTGAAATCAAAGACTTGTCAGATAAATGTAACGCGTGTTTCATTTGCTTAGGTAAATGAGTGCAAACAAATGACCCCTAATTAAGTCCATCTAGCTAGACTCAGTCAAATTTGTCACTTCACTGGATAAAACTTGAATGATCATTTTATGGTATGATCATTGCCAGTTTACATGATGATTATTCTAAGGTTACATTTCCAACTTATTCTCAGCCCTTCCACCGACCCGTGAAGCCAAACATCTCCCACCGAAGGAAAACTTAGGTGGCTATATATACATCCTATCTGTTGGGTATATTCCTGATGCTAATTTACTGCTCACTCATATGAAGAGAAACTTTGGTTGCCTTCTTGAATTTTTGTAACTCAAGTTAAGTAACTAAGAATTGTACATCAATAGATCTCAATTCACTTTTAAGAGCGGCAAGTAAAAACAAAAAAAGAGTGGCTTGTTTGTTCTTGTTGACTTTTTTTGTATATTGCATATAATTAGGTTTCCTAGTTATAGGCATAATTGGTGTATTTAGTTAATTCCCCCTTTAACCGGGATTGGTTTCCTTGTAAAGATTGTACTCCTTGTATAAATATCCTCTGAAGAGAAGAATAAGAGTTTTAAGATTCTCTCCATTTTTAACTTGGTATCAGAGCCACGATAAACAGGAAGAAAAAAAAAACCTAGGCCGCATAGCCTCCTTGTGCTGTCAGCCTCGACCGAACTCGATCACCGATCAGGCAGCGCCGCTTGCCTTGATATCCGCACCCGCTCTCAACTACTGCCGTACAACGCTGTTGTGCCGCATCTTGATATTCCTTACTGTTTTTTTTTTTCCACCATGGGTGATCAAACGAAGGCAGATAAAAATACCCCAGTTGTTGCTCAAACCGACAACTCTAATTTTAATATTGTAGTGTTGTTGGATGAGACAAACTATGATTTATGGGCACCTCTGATCGAGATGCACATTGCAGGACGTAGGAAGATGGGATATCTTCGGGGTTCGACTAAGGCTCCTTCTGAAGATGATCCCAAATATGAAGATTGGGAAGCTGATGACCAGAAGGTCAAGAGCTGGCTTATGTCCTCTATGAAGCCAGACTTGATGAGACGATATATCCACTTGACGACTGCAATGGCAATCTGGAAGGCTCTGAAAACGGCTTTCCTTGATGAGCAAAATGAAGTTCGTGTGTATACTCTGAGCCAGAAGGCATCTCGTCTTCGTCAAAATGGGAGGCCAGTATCCACCTACTTTGGTGAACTCTCTGAAATTTTTCAGGAGTTGGATCACTATAGTAAGGTGGCTATGCATTGTGATAAAGATATCAAAGTCTATCAGGAGTCGCTTGAACGACAGCGCGTTTATCATTTTTTGGGAGGCCTTGATGATGAGTTCGAGCAAGTTCGAGGAGAAGTTTTATGTAAAGAACCACCTCTCGGGCTCCAGGGATCATATGCTTTTGTTCGTAGGGAATCTGATTGGAAGGAGGCTATGAAGCAAGAAGGCGAGAAGGCAGAGGCCATGGTGGTTCGCAACAGGTCCTCCCACAACTGATCTGGTCCATCAGGTTCGACTAGCCGGCCTTCCATTGTGAACTCCTCCTCGCACCGGCCTAATGCCAGATCCACTCATGCTTGGCCTGAGATTGTGATCGCTCTAAATTGGTGTGTACTCATTGTGGACTTGGGGGTCATTCGAAGGCTAGGTGTTTTGAATTGATTGGATATCCTGAAGGATGGGATAAGACTCGTGATCCCCGCTACAACAAGCAGCGAGCTACCATAGCTGACACGAAAGATGAACCGGATCTTATTGCTGATCAGGTCTCTGCATTAGTTACTACTACCGGTAATGAGGGTAAGGTTTTGCAAATTTCTGATTCTGTTAAGAATACTACTTGGATCATTGACTCTGGTGCTACGGCACATATGACATTTGATTCAAAATTGGTCCACTCTGTTAACCCCTCCACTCAGTCCTGTGTTACCACTGCGGACGGCAGTGCCGCTCCTATTATTGGGGAGGGCCCTGTCGCTCTCACTGATACTTTGAACCTTGATACTGTACTTGTTGTTCCATCCCTTGATTACAATCTGCTTTCTGTCGCTCAACTAACTGTTGCTTTGAATTGTGTTGTTGTTTTTTGGCCTCACTATTGTGTGTTTAAGGACATCCAGACTCGGCGGACGATTGGTTATGGCATTAGGAAGGGGAAGTTATACTACATGGATTTGACATTGGACGGTACTTCTCGCATGACTCAAGCTCTGTCGGTGGACACCTCACATGGGAAGCTGAAATCTATAGCTGATATTTGGTTGTGGCATCGTCGCTTAGGACATGCTTCATTTGGTTATTTACGGAAACTTTTTCCGAGTTTGTTTGTTAAGTGTGATGTTTCGAGTTTTAAATGTGATGTTTGTGAACTGGCTCATAACCATCGTGTCTCTTTTCCACCTAGTTTATATAAAAGTTCAGTGCCCTTTATGCTCGTTCATTCTAATGTTTGGGGTCCATCTAAAATTGCAACTTTGGGTAGTGCCCGGTGGTTTGTTACTTTTATTGATGACTGTACTCGAATGACATGGGTAGTTCTATATATTGAAACATAAAAGTGATGTATGTTCTGCCTTTCAAAAGTTTCATAGAATGGTTCTCACACAGTATAACAAACAGATACAAGTACTTCGGAGTGATAATGGCAAAGAATATGTGAATGTTGATTTGCAATTTTTTTTAACTGCCCACGGTATTATTCATCAGAAAACGTGTCCGTATACTCCACAATAGAATGGTGTTGCTAAAAGGAAGAACCGGCATCTCCTGAATGTGGTTTGTGCTTTGTTACTTGAAGCACATACCCCTCTCTTATTGGGGTGAAGCTCTTGTGTCCGCTGCTTATCTGATTAATAGGGTGCCTTCTCGTTCTATGGAGTTTCAGACACCGCACCACCTCTTGACCTCCTTGATTTCTGCCCCACCTTCTTCGAATCTCCTACCCCATGTTTTCGGTTGTATGGCTTATGTACATCTTCATAAGCACCAACGGAGTAAGTTGGAACCTCGAGCTATGTAGTGTGTCTTTGTTGGATATGCATCACAACAGAAAGGCTATCGGTGTTATCACCCCCCAACACAGAAGATGATTGTCACTATGGATGTGACGTTTCATGAGTTGACCATGTATTATTCCTCACCTGAGTCTTCCCTTCAGGGGGAGAGAAGACGAGAAGTGCAGACTCTAGATTATACGGTTATACCGGATCATGTTGTTGTGGATAATTTGGATAAAAGTGGTGACAATTCCTTGGATGAAAGTGGTGAAACTCCACCAATGACCGAACCGGACACACCATCAGTGCCGATGCTGCGGCATGCACCGACTACACCTACTGAATAGGTGACACCTGAACTAGATGTACAACACCAATCCAATCCGATAACTGAACCAGATGAACCTATGTCGCCCGAGCCTAATGCCGCCAGTGATTACCAATCTCCACCAATGACGGATGTCCATCCACCACGTCTTCCACCAAGAAGTAATCGAGGTATTCCAAAACCCACCTATGAACCTGATCTTACAAGTAAAGTAAAATATCCCATGAGTAATTATGTGACCACTAATCATCTATCAGAATCAAATAAGTCATTTGTGTGTCAATTATTTTCTGTACGTATTCCTAATAGTATGCAGGAAGCCTTATCAGATCAGAATTGGCAAGCCGCAATGGAGGAGTTAAGGTCATTAAAGAAGAATGACACATGGAAAATAGTTGATTTGCCGGCTGGGAAGAAGACCGTGGGGTGCAGATGGATTTTTACAGTGAAGTATCTGGCAAACGGAACAATTGATCGCTACAAGGCTATATTAGTTGCAAAAGGGTACTCACAAAAATATGGGATTGATTATACAGAAACATTCGCACCAGTAGCAAAGATAAATACAGTTTGTGTCTTATTGTCCCTGGCGGCGAACTTAGATTGGCCTTTGCATCAATTTGACGTAAAGAATGCATTTTTGCATGGAGAACTGACAAAAGAAGTTAATATGGACCTTCCACCTGGATATAGTGTTCCAGGTTCTAGTGGGAAGCAGGTTTGCCGATTGCAGAAGTCCTTATATGGTCTCAAACAGTCACCAAGAGCTTGGTTTGGGAGATTTACACAGGCTATGAGACGATTTGGTTATAAGCAGAGTAATTCAGATCATACTCTGTTTATAAAGCAAAAAAAATGGTAAAATTACAGCACTCATAGTTTATGTTGATGATATGGTAGTTACAGGAGATGATGAGAAGGAACACTTAGCTCTTCAGAAATATTTGTCAGCAGAATTTGAGATGAAAGATCTAGGTGATTTGAAGTATTTTATGGGAATTGAAGTATCTCGCTGCAAATCAGGGATTTTCTTGTCTCAAAGGAAGTATACCCTGAATTTGTTGCAGGAAACAAGCATGTCAGCCTGTCAACCTGTTGAGACGCCATTAGAAGAAGGCTTGAAGCTTGGGATTGATCTAAATCAAGTGCCAGCGGATAAGGGACGATATCAAGATTAGTTGGCCGACTAATGTACTTGGCACACACTCGGCCTGACTTAGCCCACGTCTTAGGAGTAGTCAGTCAGTTTATGCATAATCCTGGAGAGCAACATATGAATGTTGTAATAAGAATATTGCGGTATTTGAATGGAAATCCAGGTAAAGGCATATTGTTCAAGAAGAACAATCATCTTAGAGTTGAAGGGTATACAGATGCAGATTGGGCATGATCGATTAATGATAGACGTTCTACATCAGGTTATTTCACATTCGTGGGAGGTAACTTGGTTACCTGAAGAAGCAAGAAGCAGTATGTAGTTGCTTGGTCCAGTGCAGAAGCAGAATATCGTGACATGGCATTGGGAATATGTGAGATACTTTGGATTCAGAATCTATTGAAGGACTTAGGCCACCTAAGTCCTTCACCTATGAAGTTGTTTTGTGATAACCAGGCCGCCCGTGATATTGCACATAATCCAGTACACCATGACAGAACCAAACATATTGAGGTGGATCGATTCTTTATTAAAGAAAAAATAGAAGGGAAGATTATTGAGGTACCACCAATCCGGACAGAAGATCAGCTGGCAGATATACTCACAAAGGCCGTTGCAAGTCACATGTTTTCTAGGTTCTTGGCCCAGTTGGACATGTGTGACATCTATGCACCAACTTGAGGGGGAGTGTTGACTGTTTTTCGCATATTGTATATAATTAGGTTTCCTAGTTATAGGCATAATTGGTGTATTTAGTTAATTCACCCTTTAACCGGGATTGGTTTCCTTGTAAAGATTGTACTACTTGTATAAATATCCTCTGAAGAGAAGAATAAGAGTTCTATGATTCTCTCCATTTTTAACTGTTCTTTTGAATTGAAGATCTTTACTTGTTGAGGTTTACAGAACTAATTGGGAGGAAAGGATGCTACAGGATGTGTCTTAGCTAGGTATATATTGATACAATAGCTGTACCACTATTTAGATCATTAGATGGTTAAAAATAAGGAGGCCGATAATGCCCAATTTGTCACCGTAGTCTCACAGGGTGGGTGGGTATGAGCAACGAGTTATATAATCTACAAGTTGTTTGTGGTCTAAGTGTAGATCCTCTGGCTCGGATGCATGTGAGGATTTGGGTGGAACCTGAATCCCATAGTTGGGTTCAATTAAAAATCTAAATTACTTGAAATAAATACTCCCAAGTTGCATGAGATGTGACCAATTGAAAGAACTCTTATTAAAGTGAAACTTGACCACATCCAGAACAGAAGAGGACATGTTTCTTGAGAAATTTAGATTTTTAACATATTAAGTTCCGTGTTTTTCCTACACACACAACACTGCAAAATTATTCCTTTTTAATGATTTGGATCCCTCTAGTCTTACTTTCACTTCTTAATGTGGTAGCTCATTGATGAATACCTCTTTTTTGTAGAGACAATTAGGGATTAATCTTGAGTTGTAGCACACATGGCGAGGGACTTCAGTAAGATCTATATTGGTGCATGAGTACTTAACAAATCGTTTTTTTTTTTTTTTTTTTGTGGAAAGTTATGACATTTTACGTACAGCCGAGAGTGGAACTAGGGACTAGTCCCATCTTTCGATGCTAACTGTTAAAAAAAATGACAAAAACAGAATTTTTTTCCCTTACAGTGGTCCTTCTAAGACGTATTTTCTAGTTCTGCCCTGCATCGGAGCCCACTTGTTTAAAATCCGAATCCGAATCACTAATGGCAATTGCCTATCTCTTTTATGGGACATGGAAGGTATTTTTTTTCACTTTGATATATTTTGGCCTTTGGGCTTTTGGGCTCATCACAAAATTGATCATATAGAACACACTTGAATAAAAAATTATAAAAACATTCACCCATTTTCTATGATTAGATGCTTCTTTAATTGCAAGAGGTGACATTTGTCTTCTGAGAATGTTTGACAGACGGGGCTTTCTCTTGGACGCGATATATATATATATATATATATATATATATATATATATATATATATATATATATATATATATATACTCAAATCCTCCTCCTTTGCGACCCTTTATTCCCTCGAGCTGGATACATTCATTCAGTAACGGTCAACGCGGGAACCTAACTTATTGGGAGAGTTAACGGCTATGGCATGTGCTGCCCACAATGGGAGAGCGAGAGACCCTAACAGAATTTCTACATAGAGCATTGTATTCTATGTGAGAATTTTTCTCCACTACACCTCCTCGTGGACCCACTTAGATGTAAATTTGTCAGGACAAGCAATTGATGGAAAAGGTCCCATCCTTTTGTACTAAAAATAACACCACGCTCATGGGATCATTCCAACCTCCGATTTAAATGGCTTAAAGTAGTTTAATTAATGATATTTTTAGTGAGGGACAATGTTCTACTAGCAAAGCCAGCTTGTGTGGTTTATTTAGATGTAAGTTTATCAATAAGAGAAAGCAAATGTTTCTTCGTGGATAAGGTGATCCAAAAAATCAGCTCAATAAAATCATCCTAATTCCTAACCGTTGATTTAACACCCTTAAAGTTAAATGGCATTTTAACCATAATTTTTTTTTTTTGAGATTTTAATCCACCGGTGTGAGTGAAGGTTTAATAAATGTTAAATGGGTGTGTATCAAAGGGATTGTAATGATAAAAGGTGGGCCCAAGTGGAGTCCCCAGTGCTAGACTGCACTAAATGAGATGAGATTCAATCCAAATGTGGCCCCAAGAGGGCCCCACATGGTTAGGAGTTATTATCATACCATGTATCATGTATGGATAAATGCTGTCCGGAGCGCGCCCCACATCTCGCACGCGCGGTTTTACTCCGTGCCGTTTGTTTCTCGTTTCAAATATACATACGATCGGTCGCACTCACAGTAAAGGAAAGAGCCTCTTTCCCTTTTCCCACCCAGCAACGAACAAAACGAGAAAGAACGAAGGAAAATAGCTGTAACGTAACGAGCGATCCTCCTCCTCTTCCTCCTCATCAGGTACAGTAATAAACTTGTCACGCAATATCCGTGATTCGGTTGGAAACGTTGTGAGGGAATCTCGGAAATGCAGGGAATTTCAATAGCCTGTTGATTCATCTCTCTCTTTTTCTTTCTTGGAGAGCTTCGATTTCGGAAAGAAGAAGAAGAATTACTTTGATTGATTTGATGTGATTTTCCCCTTCCATTGGAATCTCTCCGGTTCTTCTAATGATTTCTTCCCCTTATGATGTGTGGTTTTTGGTTTGAATTGGCTTTGAGGGGTGTTTTCAGATGGAAACTTGGTGAAAAAAAATGCAAATAGGGTTTCTTATATAATATAAAATATCAGCTTTTGAGAGCATGATTCTGGTTGCGGTGCTATTTTGAGATTTGGATTGTTTTCTGGAAACTGCATTTTGATTTTAGGAAGCAATTTCGATTGGTCTAGAGAGATTTCACGGGTGGTCTGGAAGACGCTGCCTATTGATTCATTTTGGAATTGGATGCAGGAAATTGGATTTGGGTTATCCAGGAAGTCACATTTTTTTTGTCTGCACTATTGGTTTGATTTAAATTTTGGAATTGGGTGAATGGGGTAGTTGGCATCTGTGGATTAGGATTTGATGTTGGTTCAGACTGACTTATTTAGAGCAATGGGTGCGGATTGAGTTGTTGAATTGTGGACTACTGCTGAAAGTTTTTAAAATTTGGACCAAGCTTAAGGCATAAGTTCCTCTTCTTGGATGTTTAAATTGAGGAATTGAACTGAACAGAAAAGCTAATTTGAGGGTAAAACGTTTTGTTGATTTGCTTTCTGTATATTTAAATAGGTGAAACTCAGATCTCAGACCTCTATCTAGTACAATGCGTGGGGGTAAAATAAAACAGGCTTTTGTGGCTTTGAATTTTGGGCAGCAGAGTGAATCTTGCTATCACATATAGAGTGCCAATGAATATATCATAATGGGGACACCTGACAAGAACTTCTCTGAGTTAGTTGGCATTGTAAAATCATGGTTCCCTCGAAGGACAGAACCTGAAAATGTCTCGAGGGACTTTTGGATGCCCGATCATAGTTGTAGAGTATGTTACGAATGTGATTCCCAATTCACAGTCTTCAACCGTAGACATCACTGCCGTCTCTGTGGGCGCATTTTCTGTGGAAAATGTACTGCAAACTCAATCCCCGCTCCGTCTGTTGATCCAAAGGGAAGACGTGAAGACTGGGAAAGGATTCGGGTCTGCAATTTTTGTTTCAAGCAGTGGAAACAAGAGTTATCAGCTATTGATAATGGGAACCAGATTTCTAGTCCAGGTCTGACTTCTTCACCTTCATTAATTAGTTTGATCAGTACAAAGTCTGCTGGCACAGGTAACAGCAGTGGAGCTAATGATTTGTTGGTGCCTTATTCAAGTGGTCCATACCAGCGTCAATCTGCCCAAGTGGAACCGTGTTCCAGTAAACAAGACATTATATCATGTGGAAGGAATGATTCACTTGCAGACGGAGGGGACCAGTCTCCCCACCAATTTGGATTTTGCATGAACAGGTATGCTTACCATCCAATCTATAAGTAAGCCATAGGCTTGTTTTTGCCACAACTGGTACATGCAAAGCATTCCATTTTGATTAGTTTTTTTAGAGATTTAACAGAAAATTATTCATTTTACTTCATTCCACCTTATTGTGTTATATGTGAAATTTGCCTACTTCAAAATATACGTTTGCAACTCCTTCTCTCAAAATTTCCATGAATGTATCTCTCAAAATCTACATGAATATGTATATGCATGTCAATTTTTAACATGAGCCTGAATTCGAAAGATGGGGTTGTTATGATCTCTTAATGGAAGAAGGGTGTCATTGCTATGCAATCATATAATAATGGCTGTTATGCAACTGAAAAGTAGTGGAATAGAAGCATAAATTCTAAGTGCCAATTTTGTTATTCATTTTCTTGTAGTTGTGAATGTTGCAGTGGGTGTCTAGATGCATGTCAATTTCTAGGAGCTTATAAATTACAATGGCCATGGGGTGATTATAACTGTAGCAACCGTTATGTTACAGTAAAAAATGGGAAAAAATATAATGCCATCATATACTGGTCTTTATTTATACAGGTTTGGCTTATTAACATTAATAGCAATAAGTGACCGTTTTTACTTTTGATGCTTTCATCTTTTTTGCTACAGTGTTGACATTTATCATCTTGTATTTGTTGGGTTTGCTTTCCTGGGACATTATTCCACTTTGACTTCAGATCGCATGTTCTTATCATAGTTACATCACTTTTCAACTAATTATGATTGAAAGGAGGTTATTTAATCAATTTTTTGGGTCATCCTCTGTTCTTTGGTTGCAGGAGTGATGATGACGATGATGAATATGGTGGATACCATTCAGATTCTGAGAGAAGGCAATTTCAGTCATCTGATGACTATTATGGCCCACTTGAGTTTGATGATATTGAAAATGGATATAAATCACAAAATGTACTTCTTGTCGAAGAAAACACCAATGCCAATGCTGATGAATTGGACTCTTCCAGATTCAAGAATACAGAATCTCAAGTTTCTCATTTGGTCGATAAACTTAGGGATGAAACAAGACATGATAATTGTGATGAGTATGATGCTTCTCCTATATATGGGGTGGAAAATACAGATTCTGAGCCTGTAGATTTTGAGAACAATGGACTACTTTGGCTCCCTCCTGAACCAGAAGATGAAGAGGATGAAAGAGAAGCACTACTATTTGATGATGATGATGATGAGGATGCTACGGGAGAGTGGAAAACTTTACGCTCTCCAGGCAGCTTTGGTAGTGGCGAGTACCGAAGCAGGGAGCGATCGAGTGAGGAACACAGGAAGGCCATGAAAAATGTAGTGGATGGACATTTCAGAGCTTTGGTAGCTCAGCTATTGCAGGTTGAGAATCTGCCCATGGGTGAAGAAGATGATGAGGAAAGCTGGCTGGACATAGTTACATCTTTGTCATGGGAGGCAGCAACTCTACTTAAACCAGACACAAGTGAGGGCGGCGGAATGGATCCTGGTGGGTATGTGAAAGTTAAGTGCATAGCCTGTGGTCGTCGCGACGAGAGGTTAGTTTTACTCTCACATATTTTTAATCCAAGTTTTGCACTTTGGTTTTGTTCATGGTGTTTGTAATGCCCCACATCGCCAAGAGGCTGTCCAGAGCCTGGGCTAAAATATGTTCACCCCTGTGAGTCTAGTAAGATGCGTTTTGGGTCTCAAAGGGAATCGAGAGCAAACCCTTGAGGCAAGATTGGGCCAGAGTCCACGGGGAACGAGCCACATGAACCAAAGAGGACAATATGTGCTGGGCGGATTAGGGTTGTGACATATATATAATATCAGAGCCGAGGACGACTTTCCTTTGAGGGTGGGGGAATGTAATGTCCCACATCACCAAGAGGCTGTCCAGAGCCTGGGCTAAAATATGTTCATGCCCGTGGGTCTAGTAAGACGCGTTTTGGGTCCCAAAGAAAAAACCCTTGAGGCAAGATTGGGCCAAAGCCCATGGGGCCCAAGCCACATGCGCCAAAGAGGACAATATATAGGGTTGTAAACGGGTCGGTTCCGGTCTGGGTTCATGACCCGGAACCAGAACCGTTAAGGAGAAGGTGGAACCGGATCCGGACCCGGAACCATTTCCATATTTGGGACGGGTTTGGATCCGGGTTCGGGACTAGGTAGAGAATGATATTAAAAAAACATGGTTTTCAGGAGAAATTTTCAAAACTTGAGGTAATATGTCGGGTCTCGGGTCCACAAGTCCGAACCAAGGTGGAATCGGACCCGGACCCATTTATTTATCGGGGCCTAAATAAGAACCCAGACCAGGTTTTTAACGGGTCGGAGCCTTCTGGTAATCGGAGAATCGGGGACCCATTGACATCCCTAACAATATCTAATGGGCGGATCGGGGTCGTGATAGTGTTATAGAACTCCCTCCACTTCTATATATGAGATTGTCGGTTGAGAATTGTTGGGTAACCTCAAACGTGACAATTTTTCTAGAATCAATTCCTTTCATAGCTTAAATAAAGGATGTGGACTGTTTTCTCCTATAACAAAATGTTTAACTCTCCAAAACAGGATGATTTCTAGGTCCCACTTGTGGTTCATGTTAGTCCATCTTTAGGTGATTTGGATTCTTATATGATGTGTCCTCTCATTTATGGAGATCCACCAGGATCCTTCATCAGATGATACAACAAATCCTCATAATCATCCTTGTTAAATGTTAGCCATTTACTGCAATTATCCCTTTGTAAACCACCCATTGTATGTTATGAAACATCAGATTGTAGAGACTCAAGGTCATGGTCCATCGCATGACTGGACCTTCCAAGTAGATGGCCTTGGTTACTGGAGGTGAGCTCCACCCTTTCATTGCGGCCAAACAAAGATCATTGTTTCTCTTTGTTGAGGTCCATATAATATGTCACACTCGTGTATGTCCATGCCAGATGACAGCTGTAGATAATTTGTCATTGCCTTCGTTCTTCTGGTGTAACTCTGCTCTTGTTTTCAGTATGGTGGTTAAAGGAGTTGTTTGTAAGAAGAATGTGGCACATAGGCGTATGACTTCGAAGATGAAAGGTCCCCGTTTTTTAATCCTTGGAGGAGCTCTTGAATACCAGCGGGTTTCAAATCTCTTGTCAAGTTTTGATACTCTGCTGCAGCAGGTGCCTCAATATCTTACTGTTTCTTTTGTTCCATGAGCTGGAGGTCTTTTACACTTATTATTTTTATACCTTGCATCTTATCTAGGAAATGGATCATCTAAAGATGGCAGTTGCAAAAATCGATGCCCATCAACCAAATGTTCTTTTAGTTGAAAAATCAGTTTCACGCTTTGCCCAAGAATATCTGCTTGCAAAAAACATATCACTTGTTCTGAATATCAAAAGGCCACTTTTGGAGCGTGTTGCCCGTTGCACTGGTGCACAGATTGTACCTTCTATTGATCATCTATCATCACAGAAACTTGGACACTGTGAAACTTTCCATGTGGAGAAATTTTTCGAAAATCATGGGAGTGCTGGACAGGGTGGAAAAAAATTAGTAAAGACATTGATGTTTTTTGAGGGCTGCCCGAAGCCATTAGGTTGTACGGTAAGTCCTTACATATTTAGGTTCTTTAGTACATATGTTTTATATCTATTGTGTTTCAATTGTTTGTTCTAGCCCTGATGCATATTATAAGTAAACAGTGCCCAACCAAAAAACCATTTGTTCAGCTTGCAAAAATTATTTATTTTTATTTATAAATTTGTAAAAAAAAATAATGCTTTAGTAACGATGACACATTGTTTCATAGAATTAATTTTTGAAACTTCACAATCTCCTCCTTATCATCATCATAGCTTTATCCCATCAATCTAGGGATCGCCTAAAAAGTTCTGCTATTTAATATATAATATAAGCTAAAGTCCATATATACTATCATTCTAAGTATGGTGTAAGAAAGTAAGGTTTGCATGGGCGCGCACGTGAGAATTAATGATCACAATGAGGAAAGGAACGAAAGTGCAAGAAGACATGATACAAGAAACACTCCAAAGCAATTTCTAACATCCTACAACACTCATCCCCTAAAAGGGGCATCAAGATATGAGATATCATGATATCATCATACTTCTTAAGCTCTGGTTATGTTACCCTCAGACATTTCTTCTCCATAAAAGTATTGTCAACTTAACCATCATCCCAGACTTATCTATTTAAGGAATGCAAGTGCAAGAAGTAATACAAAAATGGAAAGAAGGGAAAACTGGAATTCTAACATTATAATACAAACATTCACTAAAAAGCACATTAAGATGGGGGTATCCTTGCACAAATATTCCAGGTCGTTAAAATAGCACCATGTCATAGTTTTAGTTTGAAGTGCTTCTTTGCAAGAAGCTGATGATGCAAGAGACATGTTATGAGCGTGTGGGGTTAGTAGAACATAATTGAATTCAAGCATTGATGGGGAACTGGAGATCGATGCGGGGCGGGCAGGGGAAGATGGAGTTGATAGGGCTTCACACCTGAAGTCTCAGGCTTCACGCCATGGCATTGCACCATTCCTTTCGCAAGAGAGAGCATAAACACTCAAAATTTTCTTTTCATTCATCATTAACTAAGAGCCAAAGAGGCATTACAATGCTTTAAATAGGCAAAAACATAGCCCTAAGTCTAATCTTAACCATCTAAACATTCCTATGGTTGAAATTAAAACATCTTAAATAAATTAAAATTTAAAACATCTAACGGCTTGGAATTTTGCCAGATTTTGAGGCCCTTAAAACAGTGTTTAATATGACTGGATGGTTTCCATTGTTGTACCACTAGGTCATTGAAAGGCCTTTCAATCCTCTTATTCTTGTGATTGGTAGCATCCAAACAGGCCACATGTTAGGCCGTAACACATGATAATTGGGGATAGGGTTGGACTGGAAGGTCTTAGTTTCACACACACAGAGACCGACAGGGTTGATGTGGCTCCCCTGGATGCACGATAATCAGGGATAGGGTTGGACTGGAAGAACTTAGTTTGGATTAGGTGCTGGTAAAGAATCTTCATGGTTTAGCAATTCTCATTTTATATTTAAGGGCCGTAACATTAACTGATTTATATTTAAGGAGTGTTACTGTTTTATCTGAACCAGGTAGGCCCACAAATTGGTTATCAAATCTGAAGTTTGATGTTGGTTCTCATTTGAACTTATTTTGTAAACATTTTTTCCTTGAACATTTGTATGCATGTATTGCAACAACGAAAAAGGTGAATACAAGAGATAGTTTCTCTATCCTGCTATTATGAGAGCATTAACCTTATTATTGGCTTCACAAAAATCTGCTTTTTATGTTTCTTCTAGGGCTGTTGGTTGTAAGGCAATACTTTGAAGGAGAGTTGATCAGAAGATATCATCTATAATAATGACCTCATTCAATTATTTGTGTAACTGTATCAGGTTTTGCTGAAGGGTGCGGATGGCGATGAGCTGAAGAAAGTTAAACATGTTGTCCAATATGGAGTCTTTGCTGCCTATCACTTGGCATTGGAGACCTCTTTTCTTGCCGATGAAGGCGCTTCACTTCCAGACCTTCCCTTAAAATCTACATTAACGGTTGCATTACCGGATAAGTCTTCCAATATTGGAAAATCCATCTCCACGATACCAGGTTTCATGATCCCTGCCAATAATAGAGCTCAACCTGATAGCTATATTCAAAATCCAAATGGTGTCCATGCCCCAGATCCATCCTTACTTTCAAGCAACCCACCCGCTATCGAAAGGGAGGTGTCATTAATGTCTTCTGCATTTAAAGGCCATAGTTCTCCTATGCATCTAAACACCAGTTCTTTCTCTTCCGCATCTCTTCCTCGCCAGTCAATCTCAAACCCCCATCTTGAATTTTCTTCATGTTGTTCTATTGAAGGGAATGATAAAGCGGGTATTGAAGAGTCTTACAAAGCAAATGGTTCCCAATTCGATAGTTGCACCATGAGGGATAGGCATACTGTATCTAGTGATGCTTTTGGATCTCATGAGACCTCACATGGAGCAGGCACAGCTAACGATGATCATATTGTTGCCCATACGATGATTGGGAATCAACTTGGACCTTCAGAAAGCTCCTTCCAACAAGATGATAATTTCCAAGATGATCAGGCATCAACCAAGGAAGAGTTTCCACCATCACCGTCCGACCATCAAAGCATTTTGGTTTCCCTATCTACGCGGTGTGTGTGGAAAGGGACTGTTTGTGAGCGTGCCCATCTCCTGCGCATCAAATACTATGGCAGCTTTGACAAGCCTTTGGGGCGGTTTTTACGGGACCATCTATTTGATCAGGTTGGTAATTTTTTAGTGAAGAATTCAAGGGCCCTGCACCGTAGTGCTTGTTGCATGTTATTCATGCTTATTCTAGGGTCCTGCACCACAGTGCTAACCAATTAAGTTCATTTTTATCTATATGAAGAAACCAAACCTTCATCAGATTCTATTACAATTCACATTCTGTATTCAACATAACAAAAGGCTAAAGTTCAAGGGATTAGAGCTTAGGGTTTAGGATCATCCTAAGTAGAAGACCCTTCCTCCATTGGGGTCCAATAAACTGATTAACCAACTGTGTGTCCGCATTTTGAGGGTGCAGGACCTCACACTGCTTGTGTTTGGCATATCCTGTATTATTATTATCACTATTATTAGTGTTTTACAAGCAGTAATTATTATGAGAATGAAAACACTTTCCATTTTGCAGAGCTTCCAGTGTGACATATGTGAGATGCCAGCTGAAGCTCATGTTCATTGTTACACTCATAGGCAAGGCAGCCTCACAATTTCAGTTAAAATGCTCCCTGAATTTCTGTTACCGGGAGAATGTGAAGGAAAGATCTGGATGTGGCACAGGTGTTTGCGATGTCCTCGAATTAATGGGTTTCCACCAGCAACGCGAAGAGTAGTGATGTCTGATGCTGCTTGGGGTTTGTCTTTTGGAAAATTTTTGGAGCTTAGCTTTTCAAATCATGCTGCTGCAAGTAGGGCTGCTAGCTGTGGTCATTCTCTACACAGAGACTGTCTTCGGTTCTATGGGTCTCTCTCTCTCTCTCTCTCTCTCCATATATATATATATATATCTTGTGCGCTTACGTGTGTGCATGTGACTTCCTTTTTTCTTTTTCCTTTTTTTTTTTTTTTTTTTTGAAACAAATATTTTGTTATTGCTCTTGCATGGGCAGGTTTGGAAAAATGGTTGCTTGCTTTCGATATGCATCCATCGATGTTCATTCTGTTTGCTTGCCTCCATCCAAACTTGAGTTCAACTATCAGCATCAGGAATGGATAAAAAATGATGCAAATGAGGTTCGATGATCATAAGCAGGTCACAAAAGTTTGTCCCTAGTTAAATTCATTACTTCCTGCTAATATCATAAACATCCATGTAACAGGTGGCTAACTGGGCAGAAAGCCTCTTTAATGAAGTGTCTAATGCCTTGCGGAGAATTTCTGAGAAAAGATCAGGCACCGGTTTGTTTGATAGTGCCACGGAAGTCTCAGAATCAAGACGCTGTATCGCAGGAGCAGAAGCTTTGCTTAAGAAAATGAAGGCAGAATTTGAGGTGAAATGATGTGAATTTTCTTTTCCATTTTCCAGCAACCGATATATAGTATTTGATCGAACCATTTGCTTGGCCTACGAACTTTACATGTGGCCCACCATTTTGGTGATCAAACCATACACATTGTTTCTGGTAGATTCTCCAAAGATGATCTTTGTCCGATCATACTAACGGTCCAATTCCTTGTTATATCTGAAGCATTGGACATAATTGGCCTTCTACAGGCCAGTTACCAGATTTCTAGGATTATAAAAAGAAGATATGATTTTGGGCAGGGCCCTCCATGATGTGGCCCTTTAGGTGTGATATTTTGGCGGGTGATGCTATGTATGAGTTGCTTAATTACTGAAAAGAAAGCCCCTCCTTTATTATTACTGTCAAAGAAAACCTGTGTCTGTGTTGATAGAGCATATTCTTGTAGAAGCTTTCATTAATCTTTTCTCAGTGATGTGGTGAAATTGGCCAGGAGTCTCTCCAAAAAGCATTGATAAGGGAGCCAAAGAAGGGGCAACCGATCATTGATATTCTTGAGATCAATCGGTTAAGGAGGTATTTGCTCGTCCAGTCATGTGCGTGGGACCGTTGCTTGATTCTCATTGCTGATATGGACAGTAGCCTTAGTGAAGAACTGAGCAGCTCTGTAACAAAACAAAAGAACTTGGGCTCTATTGATGAGCCACTTGAAAGAAGCTTAGCCTATAAGGCTGACAAAAGTGACAAGAATTGTGATTCTATGATTCAGGATTTCAAATCTGATAAAACCATTAGAGTTACGTACGACAATCAGCAACGACTTGCAGAAAAAGAATTTGATGACGGAAAGGGAAACTCAGGATGCCATTCTGCTAGTATGAATATCATTGTTATACCTCAATCTCTTGAAGCTGATGCCTGTATTCGTAGAAGCCTCTCAGAGGGGCAGTTCCCAATTACGACAAATTTGTCAGACACTTTGGATGCTGCATGGATAGGTGAAAATCACACAGGCAGTGTTAAGACTCAAGAAAATGGCTCCACTCTTCCTCCTGAGGCACCTGTTGATTCATTACCACCCATGGTCGAAGCGGCAGCAGCATTATCTGAATCCCAAGGATGCTCTGTCATTGTGGAAGACAGGCGAGGACAAGAGGAGGCCCAATCTTTTGTGCCTGCTGGTACTAATAAGGGGGCTGACCATGCAGATGATTCCATGAGTTGGATTGAAATACCCTTCTTTAACTTCAGCTGTGCTTTCAACAAGAACTCATGTGCTTTTGCTGAGTATAATCCTGTCTATGTGTCATCACTTCGAGAGTTGGAGCGTCAGAGTGGAGCAAGACTTCGGATACAAGTAGGCATCAATGAGACTCCCGTGCCAGTTTATGAAGACGAACCGACCAGTATCATATCATATGCACTGCTTTCAATGGATTATCACTCTCAGATGTCTGATGAGAGGGATAGAGCAAAAGATAGTTTGGAGTCTTCAGTTTCTTTGCCATCTTATGATTCAGCGAGCTTTCATCCTTTCCAATCATTTGACGAGAATTACACTGAATCTTTTTTAAGCTTTGGGTCAACGGAGGATAGCATTTTATCCATGTCTGGAAGCAGGAGCTCCCTTATTTCAGATCCTCTTGTGTGTACGAAAGCAATGCATGCCAGGGTTTCTTTTATGGAGGAGGGCCCTTCAGGAAAGGTGAAATACACAGTGACATGTTACCATGCGAGGCATTTCGATGCTTTGAGGAGAACTTCTTGTCCATCTGAGATGGATTTTGTAAGGTCTCTAAGCCGCTGTAAGAAATGGGGGGCACAGGGAGGGAAGAGCAATGTCTTCTTTGCTAAAACCTTGGATGATAGGTTTATCATTAAACAGGTCACAAAAACGGAGCTCGAGTCCTTCATCAAGTTTGCTCCAGAGTATTTTAAATATTTGTCAGAGTCGATTGGTATGAGAAGTCCTACATGCTTAGCAAAGATTCTGGGAATTTATCAGGTATGGTCTGTGCCTAGGTGCTATGTAATGTATCCTAATTTAAAGAATAGAAGTAAAATGCTCCATATTACCCATTCACTGGTCTAGAAAACTCTGCATATAGGGGCAAAGGTTTGGTAACCCTATGATAAGCCCTTCTGTCCAAGTAGCAGGGCTAGTGTATAGGGGCAAAGGTGCCAAAATGATAAGCCCTTCTGTTGGTAGTGTATACTGCCAAAAGATTTTTCCTTAGGGTGATTCTATATGCACTCATCTATTTTGCTGAGCACACACACATCCCTGTATGGACAGTGATTTTTTTTTTTTTTTTTTTTTTTTTAAAGGTGGGTGTGTTCAACAAAATAAAGGGTGCATTTAGAATTTCCCTTTTCATTATTGCTCAACCCTCAATTGTCTAATTTTCCTTGGAGAGCGTAGTGCTCTCTCTCTCTCTCTCTCACACACACACACAACACATACACGGACTTATTATGGCTAGTTTATAAAACTTCTAGGACACTGCATGTCCTAATGAAGCAGATCACACTCATTCATTCTTTATATACAAACATATTCATATAATCATGTGCCTCCCAACAGATATGGGAAGCTTTTCCAAAAAATTCATAAAGGTCTATTATTAATAATTACTTAACTTTGAGACTCATTTCTTGGATCTTGACCAAACTGATAAGCAGCCTTGCTTATTCAAGAAAAAAGAAAGGAAAACTTCAAGTGTCTCAAGTTTCAAGCTCTTTACATTTGATTCCTTGTCTTTTGTACTTTTGATGGCTATTCTGTATCTTAAAATAATGTTAATTGGTGGAAAAAGGTTACATCAAAGCACTTGAAAGGAGGAAAGGAGTCGAGGATGGAGGTTCTTGTTATGGAGAACCTTTTGTTCCAGAGGAATGTAATGAGGCTTTATGACCTCAAAGGGTCTTCAAGATCACGATACAATCCGGATTCAAGTGGGGCCAATAAAGTTCTTCTAGACCAGAACCTGATTGAAGCAATGCCTACTTCTCCAATTTTTGTAGGGAATAAGGCAAAGCGGTTGCTAGAGAGAGCCGTGTGGAATGACACTTCTTTTCTTGCGGTAAGCATACTGTGTTCTTTCTTTACAAATGTGCGAATTGCTCAGAACCTTTGAATGCAACAAAGATTCTTTCCAACTTGTCGGAAGTGCTCCATGTTATTTAGAGGAATGCATACCTTCTGATTCCTTAGTTATTGGAGGTAGATGAAAATGCTAGAATTTTCATTAAGACAGTTTTAGGTTTAATAATAAATCCATTTTTTAAATTTATTTTAATGTATTTTATTTTATGGAGGTGACTATCTCGCTCAACCTGAATAGGCAGAATAGTGCCAAGTTGGGCATTTTTTTCTATTAGAGAGAGAGAGATTCAAAAAAAGGGACATTGCTTTGGTGTAATGGTAAAAGTCTAGGGTGCCATGCATGCATGATACCGCAGGTTTGAGATTTGCGAGCAGCCACTTTGTGCAAAATTGGCAAAGGTCAAGTCTGTCTCCAGTCTGAACTCTCCCAGGACCCTGCTTCGGCAGGGCACACACACTAGGTAATGACCTTTTTAGGGTCATTGTTGCAATGGAAAAGGTCTCAGGTGCCATGCGTGACACAGGTTCGAGACCTGCGAGTAACCACTTTGTGCAAAATTGCTGAAGGAAGGTTAGGCTTGTCTCTAGTCTAGACCCTCCCATGACTTTGCTTCGGTGGGACTGGGACGTGCACTGGGTGATGACCTTTTAGAGAGATTCAGAAAAGGAAAGACAGAGCGAAAGGGAGAGAGGGATGGTTTTAGAAAAGGAAAAATAGAGTGAAAGGGAGGGAGGGATGGTTTTAGAAGAGGAAAAACAAAGAGGGGAATGAGAGAGCATTAAGATGATTTGAGAGAGAGAAGGGTTTGATTGAGGATTTGTGAGGATTATATGGAGGGGAGGTGTGAGATATGGGGATCGAGCTTCTTCCTCTGTCTCTCTCTCAATCTTTTCCCTTTTTTTTTTTTTGGGGTAGTGGGGGGGGGCGTATGGTGTAAGAACACACACACACATGAGAGAGAGAGAGAGAGAGAGAGAGAGAGAGAGAGTTGGTTGAGTCCAAACTGACTTGACAACAGTTGCAACTGAGTCCAACTCGACTCCGACTTGGCCGAGTTTTGAAACAATGTTTTGAAATCGAGGTACAAGTGAAAGTCGTGGCCAGCCAACCAACTCCTAGAAAGGAAAAGTAAAATTTTCTTAGTTATATACTCCAAGTATGTCAAAAAAAGCAAAGTAAATTCCAAAATTTAAAGATGTATCTAAGTTCCTTAGACAAGAGCTTTTATAGCACAGCTGGAAGGTGCTCGTTGTCACGAATCACAACCAAGGTTCGAAATATTGGTATGGGAAGGTGTATAGGCCGGACCACAAAATGATATTCACTAGGATGCATGTAGCAATTATCGATGTTATGTATTGGTTATCGGAGAGATTTTTCTTTTTTTTTTTTTGAAATGAAATATATCCAAAAATCTAAAATTCTACAAAATTGTTAGATCCTTGATGTTCACTTCCATTCTCAGGTAGTTTGTAGGTAATTAGGGGACCCCTGAATGTTTTTTTATTTTTTTTTTTTTTTTATGATGTGAGCATCCCTGAGGTCTTTGGACTTTGATCGAACATGACTAATCCCCCAGGTGACGCCCACTAAACCCACACAAACATGGGGACCCCTAAATGTGATGCAAGTTCTGAATCATAGTCTTATTTTCATTGAGCCAAACTGTGAAAAATATTAAGGTTTGGTCATATCTTTTAATCTATTGGCTGAAATTATACAAATTGAAGATAAATACATGTAATTAATTTGTTAATGAACTCGAAGCTCAGTTGTCTTTGAGCATTCGTTTTACAAGCTAAAGTCATGGGTTGGACTCTTATGAAGACTATTAATCACTTAACACTCCCAATTACTGTTAAAAATCACAAAAAATTATCAACTATGACTTTCCAGGCACAGATATTGCCACACAGGGATCAGAGGCAATGCACTTTCTAAAATCTGGGATACAGGTACAAGATGTCCTAGACTCCTAGGACATCTGACCTTTCATGTTAGGATTACCATACAAGGTATTACTTTTACTTTTAAGAAGTCAGACATTTCTAAACTAAAAAAAATTATCTCTGTTTTTTTTAACCTATTTTATTTTGACAAGGAAACTAATAGAACTTTATAACATAATGGACTAAGGATATACCGAATTGTGACCTACATGTATCCAATGAGGTATCCAGCACCGAATCAATATTGTATCTTGTGGGCATGGGCATGCCTCACAATTGATGTAAATAACATAGAAAGTAGCTGAAGAGTAGACAAATATAGTTTTTACATAACATAGATACGTAGCTGAAAAGTTGACTGATAGGATTATTACAAATGAAAACCACATAGAAAACTACAAAAAAGAAGAAGAAGAAGAAGAAGAAGAAGAAGAAAATAAGATAAAATAAAATATAAACAAAAAATCGGTTGTACTAACAAATTATGGGCAGTATTCGTTGATTATTGTAATAATGGTGGCTGATACAGCCAATATAGACTTGTTAAACAATAAATGCAATTTTATCTATGATACCTAGATACTTGTATACGCCCAACGTATGTGTCTGCCCAATATGACACTTGTATCAGTACCTGACACTTCACCGATATTTCCAAGGTATAAATTTAGCATACTTACCAAAAGCCTATTATTTCATATAATTCTTTTAATTTTCTTACGTCTCAACATAAAAGAAGTTAGAAAGGAATGTAAATAATGATAATTTCATTAATTCAAGAGTGACTTGAAGAAAAAGTTTGGATACCATGCCCGTATCCGTGTCCTTAATTTTTGTAAGTGCATGGTAGTATCCCTGATCCCATATCTGTATCATTACCTGTATCCGTATCTATGCTTCATATAATTTCAGCATATTAGCCTTGGCTGATACCCAGTAATTTGAGCCATGACTCACAACCACAAAGTTGTGGCCTTGAGTCCTGTTAAATTAATAAAAAAAAAGTTTCTTGATAGAAGATTTGTTGCATTTTGAATAAAAATTAAGCCCTTCCCTTTTTTTCTTCAGAAACAAGGTATTTTCTGTGTATGTTCTCAATTGTCATGAATTGTATATGTTACTCTGACCCTTTGTGAGATATTCCTGGTTGCTTTAAGTTTCTATGGTGTCATTGGGACATACTCTTTGCCTTTTCAGAACTTAAAAGCTTATTTGTGAGCTTGCAAAGTGATTTTGATCCTTCCTTTGAATGAAAATGACAAGTTTTTTATGTCCATTCCAGTATGTTGCTTATAATGTTGTTCTTGCAGTCAATTGATGTCATGGATTATTCATTATTGGTGGGGGTGGATGAGGAGAAGCATGAGTTGGTCTTGGGGATCATTGACTTCATGAGGCAGTATACATGGGACAAGCACTTGGAGACGTGGGTAAAAGCTTCTGGCATCTTGGGTGGGCCAAAAAACTCTTCTCCAACTGTGATTTCACCAAAGCAATATAAAAAACGTTTTAGGAAAGCCATGTCTGCCTATTTTCTTATGGTCCCAGATCAATGGTCCCCTCCTCCTGTCATCCCTGATGAGTCCCACACTGACCTTGCTGAGGAAAATTCCTAGGGACTACTTGAATGATACTGGAAAACCCTGCATGCTTATATCAAAATGTAAGCTGGAGGATTGATTCCCCTGTTTATTTCTTTTTATTATTTCCTTCTTTTACTTGTATCTTCACTCCTTTTTTTTTTTTGTATGGCAGTCTCATTTTTGTTCCAATTTTGATTGGGGAATCATTTGTTAAAGGTGCAAACAAGGCTGTAGAGGTATCTGAAATATTTGTACAAAATTTGTTCATGTATTTATTGCATATATTGGTGCCGGGTAGAGTTTTCTTTGGGACAAAATCTGTCAAAAAATATATTTTTTTTTGATGCATTCAAGTACATATACTAAATTATCCGATCACTCTTTGAGGCACGGGTTTGATTACATTTTTGACCATTGTAAGGGTATGGAGTGAAATATTTGCATCCCCAAATAGTGCTACCTTGTAACAGATTCAAATGAAACGAAAAACCAGAGCTTATTGTTAGTTCAAAGACTGTTTTAAGTAGCTGTCTGATAAACTTGTAGTAGTGGTTTCATTGCAGTCTTGTGCTGAAATTGGTTCAGTGGATGATAAATCTGGTCACTTGGACATTTACATATGGTAATGGCCCAGCTCTGAGTGTCCACTTGAAATGACCTCATGATGCACTTTTCAAGAAGGCTGCGTCTCTGCAATGCTGTGGAACTGATGTTTCTGGCTTAAATTGAAACTGAGTGCTTCATGTCTTCTGTAATTGCTGTCAGGGTTTCCGAAAAACCCGCCTCAACCTGCATACGGTCTTCTGTTCTCATGTTTTAAAGATCTGTAATTGCAGTCATGGTTATTTCACAATTTGATACCTGTTCTGTTGAAGCAAATCAGAGATCTGTAAATCTTGGCATCCAGGTCTACTGAAAGCGTCCTGAAAAATTGAACTTGAGTAAACTGGTGTTCCTAAAACTCTAATCTTGTTTTGTAAATTACCATGGTATATAAACCCTTTGGAAGCCAGTTGGCAGAAATGGTGGGCCTTCATCATATCCTTTACAGACGATCATCTCTGTATCAGAATTCCCTGAACCTTGGAAATCCGGCGAGGAGAATTCACTATCGTAGGATGCAATCCGAATGCTCTGGCAGATTAGATGATAGCATTGTTGGGCCTAAATCTATCAGCTTATAGCATTTTCATTTACTCAGGTTGTGGCATTTTTTTTCTTTTCTGAACAATTTCCCTCTCTATCGTAGAATCTAGAATTCGGCATGAAATTCATGGCCACAGTTTTCCAGTTGATATTGCCTTCTGAACCTTGGTACTACTATTGGGGAGCCAGGAATTTTGTCGCGAGTACAATTATAAGTGGATGGGTGGCGAAGCTATTGCGTTTTGGATGATCTTGTACATACAATAGTTTATTTATTTTGTGGGATAAATATTTAAAAGGGAGAATTTTAAATAAGACTTAAGTTAAATTTCAAAAGTTTTCAAATTTGTCCCTAAGTTTTCCAGTAAATTTTCAATTAAAGACATGCGGTCATTTAATGGTATTATAAGGCAACTTTTTCCCTCAATTATTTATAATATGCCCAAAAAAACCTTCATTTAAAGTCATAACATTTTTTCGCCGGCCACAGCATGCACTTGATAACCATGGTGACACTGGTTGTCCTCGATCACCATGAAGATGCTGGTAAAAAAAATGAGAATGTAAAAGAGAACTTTCTTTCAACAAAAGGTAATCTGGATAGTTAAAATAAAAACTACGGAAAAAGCCACCAAAAAATAGCTTTAAATGGATATATGTCCTTAATTAAAAACTTCTTGGAAAACTTATGGACTAATTTAAAAAGCATTAAAACTTGTCCTTTTTTAAAGTAAGGAAAAAACTTAAAGCCTTATATGAAACCTTTTCAATTATTTATATATATATATATATAATATAGGAAAATTATTAAAAACTCTCTTATCTCAAAAGGAGAGTTTCTGGCCTATCTAATAGCCAATGATTTATTAGTATTTTAAGAGATACACTTTTGTAAGAGAATATTTACGAGAGAATCGAATGTGTATCATTGAGAACACGTGTCACACTTTTATTGGCTAAAAAATGGGTTTTTCTTTCTTTTGAAAAATGCCTAGGGAGTTTTGCAGCATAACTCATATATATATATATAATTTAAAATTGAAGATTTCAAGAGACATAATTTTCTTCCAAAGAGTGTACATATTCAGAATCATTAAAGGTTGACAAATATGGACATAGGGGCCTCCTTTGGTAAGATTTGCGAAAAATGTGTACTGATCCATAGGCAGGGACACATTATAGTATTTCATTGAGATCTTTTCATCCCCCCATGTCAATGATAAATGATTGGCATTGACACCAGGTGGACGCAACAGGCACGACTGCACCATCCTTATGTGAGGATGTGTCTTGAATAATCTACTTGAGTAATCTAATATGTATGAGCTTGAGACCCTTACCTTTTAAGCTCTTGAATGACCTCATGGGTTTCAATACGTGGGACCCAGTCAAACTTGATACTTGAGAGAAAAGTAAAACGTTTTCAAGTGTTCACGCACGGCAGCTTCTCGTAGGAAAAATCCTTGACGAGTCGGCCGCAATTTTAGACCCAAACCCATGCTTCTTTAGATTCATGAGACCATGTAAAATGCAGTCTCTACTAGTCATTGCTTGATGGTGCATCGAGGGCTTGATGGTTCGAGCTCTGGTCAACCTGGTTGTCGTGCCAGCCAATCATAACGGGGTGTAAAAAGGAAAAGAGAATCCACAACTATCCGAAAGTGCACCTATACAAGTGTGAGACGCTTGAAGAACATGCGAAAAATCAAAGCATTTTGTCTATCTACTATGAATCTTAGTAAGTAAACACCAAGTAGGCAAAGTAGCCTTCCAAAAAGTAAGCATTCTAATGCAAAAGATTCTCAAAACAAAAAGAGGAACCAAAATGTAAATAACGATATATTGAAGAAATACACTTCATCGTGCAAAAGAAATGAATGGATTACCTCATTTTACAATACAACAAATACAAAATGATAAATATAGAACAGTAAAAAATAAATAATAGATATAACTTCCAAGCACATTCCTTATTATCCATGTTCATCTTGTCCAAACAATACAATCATCAAACACTCAAACCGCAGAAAGGCTGGCCCATTTTCCAAGCTCATAAGGGTCGGTATAATAATATAACTTGATTCTATTTGACAACGAAAGCCCTGTTGCCAAAGGAACTGCTCCCATATAAGAGTCATCCTGCTCTGTTGGGTCATCCGTGAACGCAGCCAAATCTCCAAGCAGTTTGAAGGTGACCCTGCGGGCCTGAATTGGTCTTGAAAAGTCAAAATACAATGCTGTCCCCGGCCGCACTTCTGGTAACCGGTATTCCCCCACAATCACTGTATTGTTGGGTTCCTGAGGTTGCAATCATGTAAATATGTTCATGCACACTAACTAGAGTGAAAGCAGTGTTGGAAAATGTTAGGGGGCGGGATTGGTTAAAGTGTTCAGATCATCATTGGAGTTACAAGCACATTCCCACACTAGGTAAAAGAACATAAGTGGTTGTTAATCGAGTTGAGTTACCAAATTATGGGTAATACCGATTTACGCTCGTTTGCTCCAGATAATCTACCTCTAAGCAAGACAGAAAGAAATTGTAAATGATCCTGTAAGATTTGTTGCAAGAGTGGAAACATGTTTTTTCCCAGTCGATTCAGAGTCAGTTGGCTATTCGGAATTTCAATTTGACCAGATTATCCATGGTGGCCAATACAACTTCTAGTATACACATGAAAAATAAAAAATAAAAACGAAACTGTACCATTTAGCATATGGGAACCTCCATGTTATATTTACCGAACCTTCCAAAATCACATCCATGATGGGAAAGGTTTTCTTTTCTACTTAATTTGGTGAAGACGAATGACAATTGTCAAATTCGAGACTGCAGAAAGGACTCATCTTTGAGGAAAGCGAGGAGAGCATGTCAAGGACATGCATTGAGCTGTTGTCAGAGTACAAGCACCATGGTGCTGAAATTAACCTTGCTATCCTCTTGAGAAAACTCAAAATAATCTTTGAATGATCTTTCATAAAACAATACATCTATCCATAAACAATAAACATTGTTAGTGTGTTAAAGAGTTATTGCTAACGTTGTTTTATTTTGTGGTTGGAAACAATCCAACTTCAGTCCCCTTGATCTCACGAACAGCAGTCTTCTCTTTGGGGAAAAAACAACCGACGACTTTCTTGTTTTTTTTTAACCGATCCACAATCTGGATTTGGAAAATACTAGAAATCTATAACTGCTACCAGAACCACTAGGATTGTGTTAGTTCATTGCGTCTTGCTTCAGCTAGTATGAAGAACTAATGGCCCATGATTTTCTGCATGTCTGCAGTGTCCTAGTGCACCCACTTGAAGAGCTATGGATTGCATGCTTCGGTCATTGCATCCACCTTCGAAAGCCGTGGGGTCTTGTGTAACAACAACAGGATTGCATGAAATCTGCCTCTCTTCGTAGGAGGGCCTTCTTTATATATAAATGTCGTCAATGTACAACTACGAGAATACCCCTCTTTTTACCAAAAAAGAATACCCCTTTAGGAAGGTTTAAAGAGAGGATATATACAAGGGTAGACTAGGAAGAACCAACTTACAATAATTATCTCTAAGATTCCTCATCTTTGAATCAATCTTGTAGAGGTATCATGTTCCGCAGGTGTACCGAAATTAGTACTCTCTTCACACAAGCCCTCACATTGATATGGATCATCAAAGAGCATCAATTTGCACACCATTAAAATATGATGATCACAAGAAACGGCTGTAGTAAACAGATCAGTGATTTGAAGCTAGGATGATATAGGGGGAATTGTAATAGTGTTCACTGTTCACGAATGAAATGATAATCACTGTCAATATGTTTCATCCATTCATGAAATCTGGATTTGCAGTGTGCTGATAGCACTTTATTGTCAGCAAAAAGTGGAGTAGGTTCTAAGTCAGAAACATTAAATTCTGTAAGTAAACATCAAAGCCAGATGATTTCTGAGCACACAGAAGATATGGAGTGATATTTAGCTTTTGTAGATGACTTGGAGAACAAGATTATATTTCCAGGAAATCAAGGAATTCCCAAAAAAAAAAAAAAAAATTCCAACCAGTTCTGGATCAACAAGTGTGAAGGTATCCTGCCCAATCAGCATATGCAATAAAGAATCCCTTGAAAATAAAATCCCATGCCTTGAAGTTTATCGTAATTCTTGAATTATGCAGAGGATACCACTCCAGTGACAACAGGGGTCAGATCTAAATTGGCTAGCAACTTGAACTACATAGCAGATATCCAGTCGGGTTGTGGTGAGATAAATAAGACGACAAACTAATGTCCTATAGGATCAGAAACAGGCTCCCCACTGTTCTTGTTGTAATTCACATTTTAGCTACATTGGTGTATAATTAGCTTCGCATCTAACATTCGAGCGGTGTCAACGAGATCCTTTATGTATTTATATTGAGACAGAGACCAAAAGTAGTGGGACTAACTTCCAAACCAAGGAAATATGTAAGGTGTCACAGATCTTTCATGTGAAAAGATTGTCAGGGCCATAGTCATATATGCCCACCCTTGTATTGTCAATTCCGTGTCAAATGAGTCCAAGACCTTGCCTCTTAGTGACTATCGAGGAAGATCAAGTTCAAAGGCAAAGAAGTCTTGGAAGGCCCGGAATCATCAAAGAAGAACTCCTTATGTGTGCCAACCTATTCAGGTAAATGGGACCCCAAACCAACCAAGAGATGACCCCTAGGACCCTTAGACTTAATGGCAAATACATCAGGGTTTAACTGGATTTTTTTATAGCAAAATATAAGGCTCAAAACTGTGCAGGGGTCGGCTAACTGCAGGTCCCCGCGGTCAGAATAACTGGATCACGAAAAAATAAAAATAAAAAAAAATAAAAATAAAAAATAAAAAAAAATTACAGTCTGAACTTCGGTAGTTCGGTGACCTGTCGGTCAGCTCTCGGTTAACCGAAGTACATCTTACAGTTAACTATAGCTTATTTACGGCTAACCGTAGTATATTCTTTAGGCACTAGCTGTTTTCTGACAGTTGGGAGTGGCAGTTAACCGCGGATTTGAAGGGGGTTAACCACCAAATGCCGCTAGAGAGTTTTCTATATATACTTGAGCTCATTTCAATGGCCATAAGACTTGGATTTTTTAGACCTCTTTCCCATACTTGTGCCCCTATAGTAGAACCTTCTAAGAGCTCCCATAATCCAATTCCACACACACTTAAGCTTTAATTAGGCATACTTAAGAGCATACAAAGCTCTATTAGAGTGTGTTTTGTGGAATCACCTCTAGAGAACCTTGAGCCCTCAAGTTTAACATATTTTCCCTAGAATTATAACTCATATAGCCCGCTTGGCCGAGCACATCTTGGAGCATCATCAACACCAAGGAGCAAAGGAAAGAGTCAAAGCTTGGAGCACCATTCAAGCATCGAAGAACACTCTCAAAGACCAAGTCAAGAGGCAAGTGTTCTCGTTTAATTGTAAATCATCATCGTGAAGTGGATTAGATCTTCGTGGTTGAACCACTATAAAAAATAGGGTTGGTGGATTAGATCTTTGTGGTCGAACCACCGTATCAAAAAATAGGTGTATGTGGTTGGAGGTTTACCTTTGTGGTTTACCTCATTATAGTGGAACAGAGGGTGGAAACTCTCGAGAAGTGGATGTAGGTCAAGGGACCGAACCACTATAAACCACTTGTGCCAATTTCTCTCTATCTCTATATGCATCATTATGACTTAATTATGTTTTAGCGATATATGAGTTAGACAGTCATTTCTTAGATAAAATTGAAACACACACTTGTGCTAATTCACATTGATCTTATTGGTATATCATAAAGAGAATTTAGCGCACACTTGTTTAGCGCTTCACTTAATCACTTGATAGTATTCTCTCTAGTCACATACTTGTTGTTTATTTCAAGGTCAATAGTGATTGTGTTTTAAGTGGATTAATTTGTTTATTTAAGTAAGGAATTTTAATTAGTCTTATTCACCCACTCCTCTAGGACATATATTGGTCTAGCTTGGACTTTCAAAGATGACCGCAATATTTGTTTCAAGCAAGCAATGCCAAACTCAACATTCCCAGAAATCAAAATATCAAGAACATGTATCAGGAGTAACCTTGAAGGACTTTCTAAAAAATAATGAGTGGTCACAATTGCTCTGTTTAAACCCATATTTAAGAACTGTAGATAAAAAAACTTTAAAACCATGTACGTAGAGCTCGTTTAAGCAAATATAGAGATCGGCAAAAGTCAAGAAACATACATGGTATTTGGAACTACATCGCTGGGACAATCATGTACACTGTTTCCTCGAAATCTCCATGTAAAAATGCATTTTACCATCCAGTTGAAAAATGGGTAAAGATTTGGCTCCAACAAGTGCCCAAATCATTCGTACTGTTGTCATTTTTGGAACAAGAGCAAATGTTTCATCATATTCAATACCATACACTTGTTAATAGCACAGAACAACAATGCGCCTGCTCCATATCTGTCAAGATTTTCATCTATTTCAGTTTCATTGTATAAATCCATTTACAACCAATAGGCCTGACATCAGATAGACAAGGAACAAGATCCAATGTGTTACTGTCTTGGTCGGTAGGCTTTATGGTACGAGATGAATGGTGGAGATGGCAAGAGTATCCAATGGAGGGTTTTGAGACATACCTATAGAAGATTTTGAGGAAGAGTCAAGAGGAAGTTGATTATCTTGTCTAGTCCTTTAATAAACCACCGTTAAAATGTCCAAGTGAAGACGAATAAAGAATTGAATCATTAGATGAAGCAAAATCAGAAGCAGACAGTTTCAGTCGGCCAGGAGGGAGGGGTCCATCATCAATTGGGAGAAGAATAGGAATATAGAGTATAAGGGTAATGATACTCATACCCCTCAAACAAGAGGAGAAAAGCCCATTTAAAGGGGTAATTGAGAGTAAAAAAAAAAGATTATCTTCAGTCAGTTGGGGGGTTGTTGGATGGTTCCAACCAGAGCTGACAGATTTCACTCATTCCGTTCAGAATGAACAGACTCTCTCTCTCTCTCTCTCTCTCTCTCTCTCTCTCTCTCTCTCTCTCTCTAAGTTTCTTGCTCAACCTGAAGCCCGCATATCATATTGAATCTCATTGATGCAAACCCAATCTAGCACTTTTGGAGAATCATATCACAGCCTTAGGAACTCGTTTCCCCTTTTTCTCAGGCTGCGGAAGCAAATAAAGGGGTTGTTTGTTGAAAATTTCAAATTATCCACAGATACAGCCGGTAAATTGTCGAGAAATATCAAATACGGTCCATATTGGCTCGATACAGATAAATAGCATTATGTATCCACCGGTGCAAAACGCACCACTCTATATTTTAAGGCATGGGAAGAACTCCCCCTTCCTGGATCACATGATCCTCCGGAACCACAAGAATCCTTAGAATGGGATTTCAACTGAACACCTAGAGATTTTGAGAAGAGCAGCTCCATTTTGTTCCCTTTCATCAATATGGACCATTAGGCAGCCAAAGAAAAATCCCATATTAAGCACCCATGAATGTTAATGGAACCAAGGCCTCATATTCTCCATTAATTCCTTCATTCTTCTAGATAAGACCTATTAGCTGTTGAGAAACAAAGGTTTATTTGTAATTGTGGGTTATTGGGTTTATTTGTAATTACGACAATAAGTGTCTTAGATTAAAATTAGGACTCTGTTTTATATATTAAAAGTGTCATTAGATTTTCCTATTATTGAGGGATTAAGTTTCCTAGTTTGAGTAAACGTCTTTTGTTGTACTTTATAAATAGCCATTCGCTAATTGCAATAACATAGATCAAAGAGTTCACTCAAGATGTAAAACTAAAATTTCAACTTTAAGTCCATAAAATTGCACATCATTTCATCATTTCCTGTCGATTTTGGACTTATTGAGGCTTAAATCATTTGAATTCCATAAAAAATCTGCATTATGGCTTTCAAAGCGGATTTCATGAGAAACTTGGTTTGATTTTGGAAAATTGGATATTTTATGAATTTATTCTTTTTTGGATTATCCGACCATCCTCATGAATAACTTCAATTCTACATGTAAACTCACGTAATTTCTTTGCACCATGAGGTTGTACATGAAAACCTGAGGAAGATGGTGTATTTGCGTGCATTCATGCATGTGTGGCATTCACAGATGTCAAAGTCAAGTCAAACTCCTCTAAGACTGTTCAAATCGGGAGGAAAACTCTCAATCTATGATGTCCAGATACAGACACAGGTACGAGCACGGACATGGGGAACAAGGGTTTGATATGCCAACTTCAAAAGTATAAGATATGGATACGACATTTCTAGAAAATATATACATGTAGATATTTTATTAGGGATTTATTTTGAGAAGAATATTTATTTTATTTCAATATTAGGGCTCAAATATGGAGAGGTCAAATAAGTGGATCAATTTTCAATGAGGTTAAAAGAAAGGAGGGGCAAAGAGTAAAAAGATAAATAATAGAAGAATCTAGACAGCCATTTTTTTAAAATAAAAGTGTCCCTAAGACCTTTTAGGAAATGAGCCCCAAGCCCTTTCTATTAGATGGTTTGGATCCACTGTGGGGACCACAAATCTGAAGAGCCATATTAAGAAGAGGAAATCCCCAATTCTCTCGTCACATTATTCTTGAGCCTTGAGACAGAAACATCGAGTAAGAAGAGGGAAGGGAAAAGAGGAAAAGGGAGCGAGGAAAGGAAAAGGGGAAAGGGAGAGGGGAAACAAGAAGTGGAGTAGGAGGATCGTGTTGGATGTCTACCTTTGTTGCGTCATTCGTGGTCGTCTGCAATCATTGTGTCATCGCCGGTCGTCGGTGAAAGGTAAGCCACCTTCGTTGCGTCATTCGTGGTCGTCTGCAATCGTTGTGTCATCGCCGGTCGTCGGTGAAAGGTAAGCCCTTCTCCTCTTCTTCTTCTTCTTCCTCCTCCTAGTCGTCTTCTTCTTTTTTCCTTTCTCCACTTCAAAAAAAAAAAGAGAAAAAGAAAAGGAGGGAAAACATTTTTGTTGTCTGCTTTTTTTGCCCTCTAAAGAAGGTGTTGGGGTTAGGACATTTTCAGTCAGCCCCTATCATATCCTGGATTTTTGCACCGTATCCTAGTCGAATCTTGTCATATCCAGTAGCCATATCCGTATCGTACATTGTCAAAACGGGTACCATAGGTCAAATGCCGTATCCGGGTATCATAGGATCTATAAAGTATGAAGACTCCACAGCTACTTGGTAGTGTGAATCCAAGTAACTAGTAAACTGTGGGTGAGTGTTCATCCATTGAAGGGCTGTGCGTAAAACCTAGTCAACCACTAGGAAAGAACTGTGTAGTGATGTGTAGCATTCTAACATCTTAGAATATGCACTATAGCATACCAAGGTGCAGTCTAAATCAACAGTGTTATTGGTTGTGTTGTTTATGTTGTGGAACACATGATTCATGTCCTTCATCAGTCAGGTTTAAAGCAAGTCGATGATCCCATCATAGGTGCTGGGTTGACAAAGTTCCTCAATAGAGCAGTCACGAAAAATAAGCAAATCAATAATAGTTAGTACAAGATGGGCCTTGTATCCAAGGTACAAGTTTGAGGGCGACCGTAGAGAAACAAACAAGAGTTTAGTGTGACAATTATGGGCTATTGAGTTTATTTGTAATTATGATAATAAGTTTGTCTTAGATTACAATTAGGTGTGCTATCTCAAGAGGGTGTTATTAACTCTGTCAGTTTTTTTTTACTGCCGGTCCCAAGCCCGGGTTAATAAGGAGGAATGCGTTAGGTAGGTTGACAACCAACATAAAATTTTGTCACAACCCAAGCATGAAATCTGAGATTACAACATTCCAGAATCATGCTAGGCGTTTTCTGCTTTAAATGGCACACTGGAGAGTCGAGCGGTTGCAATGGAAAGTGGGCAAGGGCTACTGCACCATTCTGGACAAGTGCAGCTAAAAAAGTTAGTCTGGCAGCAGAAGAAGAGGAAGTTTCGACTTGCTACTTGAAATATAGGAACCTTGACAGGCAAGAGCATGGAGTTAGTCGACGTAATGAAAAGAAGAAGAGTTAGTGTAGCCTGTCTACAGGAGACAAGTGGAAGGGGGATAAACCTAAAGAACAACACAAGAAATGGAGTGGGTACAGTTGTAGATAAGGGTTTGAAAGAGAAAATTGTAAGGGTAAAGAGATTGGGTGATAGCTGTGAAGCACGGATACATAAAAAAGGGTCCCGTATCCGTATCCCGGGCGTATCGGACACGGATACGCCCAAAATACGTCCAGGATACGCAAAATTCGTATCAGAATTTTTTTTTTATTTTTTAATGCCGGATACGTGGGGGACTCGTGCGGGATACGCACGGGACACGTTTTAAGTGGGTTATAAAAGAAAAAAAAAAAACGAAGGAGAGGAAGAACGAAGGAGAGGAAGAAAGCGTGGGAGAGAAAGAAAGAAAAAGAAAAAGAAGAGAGGGGAAGGAAAGAATCGCTGCCGTCGCCTTGCCGCTGCCGTCGCCGTGCTGCTGCCGTCGCCGACGTCAAGCCCTACCGTCACACAGCAACTGTGATGTGTTGTGCCGTTGCCGCCTGTTGAATCAAACCCAAATCGACACCAAACTGAGCCACTGCTGAGCTGTGTCGTGCCGTTTCATCTCCACCTTCAGGTTCTTTTCTCTTCTTTCTTTTTTCTTTTGTTTCTTTCTTTCTCTTTATCTGTATTGGTTGGTTTTTGTTCTGTTTTTTTTCTTCCCCCTTAAATCATTTGGATTTTAGGGTTTTTTTTTTTTTGGTTGATCTTCTGTCTTTGCTTTCGATTGGCTGTTGCTCCTGTTTTTTTTTTTTAGTTTGCTGCTTCTTTTTTTTGTGTAATTTGTTCTGCTGCTGTTGTTTCCTTCTGCTGCTTCTTTTTTTCTGTAATATGTTCTGCTGCTGCTGCTTCTTTTTTTCGTTTTTTTCTATAATTTGTTCTGCTGCTGTATATTGTATCCTTGCTCAAAGACTAATAATAGATATATGCTGCTGCTGCTGCTGTTTCTTTTTTTCCATTTTTTCTTGATGCCACGCTGCTGCTGCTGCTGCTTCTATTGTTCTTTTTTTTTTTTTCTTTTTTTCTTGTTGCTATGCTTGTGCTGCTGTTTCTTTTTCCTTTTTTTTTTTGCTTTTTTTCTTGATGCTATGCTGGTGCTGCTAGTTCTTTTTTTTCTTTTTTTCTTGATGCTATGCTGGTGCTGCTGTTTCTTTTTTTTTTTTCTTTTTTTCTTGATGCTATGCTGCTGCTGCTTCTTTTTTTCTTGATGCCATGATTTTAGGTGGCCTGATGGGGCCAATTATTTTGTGTTTCCAGCAACCAAGGTTTACTGTAATGGCTTCTAGTATGGGTGGTAGTACGAGTGTGTCTTCTCCAGCTATTGAAGAAGACGCTCACAACCCTCTTTGGAGGTATGTGACAAAACAACAAAAACTTGGTGATGGAGGGGGAAATATGTCGTGGCAATGCAATTTTTGCCATCAAACCAAGAGAAGCTCATACACAAGGGTGAGGGCTCATTTGATACATGAGCCTGGTCATGCTGTTGCATTCTGTCCAAAAGTTAAGAGCAGTGATATTGTGGAGATGAAAAGGTTAGAGGACGAATGCAATGAGAGATTGAGGAAAAATGCACCCAAGAAAGTACCATTGCCAACTTCTAGTGCGGATTATGATTCAAAAAAAAGGAAGGCGAGTGGAAGTGGAAGTTGGAGTGCAAGTGACAGTAATACGAATATTGGGAAGTCATTTAACCTGAAGTTGCGTGACCAAATGGATGCGGAGATTGCTAGGATGTTCTATGCATCGGGCTTACCATTTCATCTAGCAAGGAGCCCCTATTATGTGAGTTGTATCCAATTTGCCGCAAACAATGCTCTTGCAAGCTATGTGCCACCAGGGTATAATAAGCTAAGGACAAGTCTACTCCAACAAGAAAGGGCTCATGTTGATAGATTGCTACAACCAATTAAAGGCACATGGAAAGAAAAGGGTGTAAGCATTGTGAGTGATGGATGGAGTGACTCACAGAGGAGGCCCTTGATTAATTTTATGGCGGTGACGGAAAGTGGGCCTATGTTTCTTAAAGCCGTTGATTGTACTGGTGAAATTAAAGATAAGTACTTCATTTATGGTTTGTTGAAAGAAGTGATAGAAGAGGTTGGTCCCCAAAATGTGATTCAAGTGATAACTGATAATGCTAAGAATTGTGCGGGTGCAGGGCATCTCATTGAAGCACAATTTGAAAATATTGTTTGGACACCATGTGTGGTTCATACACTCAACCTTGCCTTGCAAAACATTTGTATGGCAAAGAATATTGAAAACAATGCTCTAACATATGAGGAGTGTCGTTGGATCACGGACTTGGCCGAGGATGTTGTGTTTGTTAAGAACTTCATCATGAATCACTCCATGAGATTGGCCATTTTTAATGAATTTGTCCCTTTGAAGTTGCTTTCGGTTGCAAGTACACGTTTTGCTTCGGTCCTTGTCATGCTTAAAAGATTCAAGCTCATAAAAGGTAGTCTTCAAGCCATGGTTATTAGTGAAAGGTGGAATTCCTACAGAGAGGATGATAAGGAGAGAGCCAAGTCTGTGAAAGATTTTGTGTTAGATGACATTTGGTGGGACAAAATGACTTACATACTTTCTTTTACGGCTCCTATATATGATATGCTAAGGGTTTGTGACACGGATAGGCCTTGTCTTCACTTGGTGTATGACATGTGGGATACCATGATAGAAAAAGTGAAGGGTGCAATATATAGGCATGAAGGAAAGACACTCGATGAGACATCTACCTTTTATGAAGTGGTGCATAAAATTCTTGTGGATCGTTGGAACAAGAACAACACTCCTCTCCATTGCTTAGCTCATTCACTAAATCCAAGGTGACTTCTAGTCTTGAACTTTTTTTTTCTCCCTCTTAGTCTTAAACTCTTTAAGTCTTAATCATAAACTTTTTAATTCTTTTTTTTCCTATTCAAGGTACTATAGCGAGCATTGGCTTCATGAGGATCCTAGTCGAGTTGCTCCACATAGAGATATGGAGGTTGCTAGAGAAAGAATGAAAATCCTTAAAAAATATTTTCCTAATTTGGAGGAGCGCAAAAGGATAATCACAGAATTTGCTGATTTCTCTAGCAAGTCAGGAGAGTTTGCGGATATTGATTCCATTCGTGATCGCTATGAAATGGATCCTAAAAGTTGGTGGGTCACCTATGGTGCATGTGCACCTTTGCTTCAAACTCTAGCTTTCAAGCTACTCGTGCAACCTTCCTCGTCGTCATGTGCAGAGAGGAATTGGAGTACTTATTCCTTTGTGCACTCGGTGAGAAGGAATAAGATGACACCAAAACGTGCTGAAGACTTGGTTTTCATTCATAGCAATCTTCGCCTTCTTTCAAGAAGAACTCCACAATATATGAAAGGAGAAACTAAGATGTGGGATATTGCTGGAGATGCTTTTGATTCGTTTGAAGATGCTGGAGAGCTTGAGATTGCACAACTCTCCCTTGATGAACCGGAATTGGAGGCCGTGCTCTTTAGTGAAGATGGTGATGGAGGTGATGGTGGTGGACCTGGTGGTCATGCAATTGAAGTTTAAGTAGATGCACTATCTGTTTGTTTGGGTTATATGCTTATGTATTTGTAGGAGTTGGCGAAACTTGGATTTTGAACTTGGAAGTATCGAATGTAATGTTTAATGACGATTAAATCAATGAAAGTGCATATTTTATGGCTATTTTGATTGAAATAATGATAGTTTTTTGTTACATAGTCATATATACAATATTTTAAAAAAATAAAAATTCAACGTATCCCCGGCGTATCGTATCCTACTTTTTTGAGAAATGGCGTATCTACGTATCCGTATCGTATCGTATCTGTGTCCCGTATCCGTGTCCGTGCTTCATAGGGTGATAGAATTATAGCAATTAAACTAGTGTTAGAGGAAGACATAATTCATATCATTAGTGCATATGCTCCCCAAGTAGAATTAGAAGAAAGTGTCAAGAGCCAATTTTGAGAGGAGATGGATGATTTACCACAAGAAATCCAAACTAGTGAAAAGATTTTCCTATGAGGGGACTTAAATAGGCATGTAGGAAAGGATAATATAGGATATGAGAGAGTGGACAGAGAACAAAGATTTGGAGAAAAGAATGAGTTAAGAGACACTATCTTGGACTTTGCATTAGCATTGCACCTTATAATAACAAACACTTGCTTTGAAAAGAGAGACGAGCATTTAATTACTTATAAAAGTGGAACTAGTAGGAGCTAGATAGATTTTTTTTCTAGTTAGAAAACATGACCAATTGGATTGTAAAGATTGTAACGTTATTTTCTAGAAGAGAGTTTGACCACGCAACATAGACTAGCAGTTTTAGATATTTGTATTAGAGGTAGAAAGAGAGGGGTAGCAAATAAAATGTGCCCTAAAGTAAGATGGAGGGATTTGAAAGGAGAAAGAACGACGGTATTTAAGGACAAAGTGATTGATGAGGGCGAATGAAATTTTGAAAGAGAAACTACAGCGGTGTAGAATCAAATGGCTAACTATATTAGGAAGGTTGCTAAAGAGGTGCTTGGAGAGTCGAAAGAGAACAGACACGATAAGAAACCTGGCGGCGGAGTGCAAAGGTCTAGGAAGTTGTTTGGGATAAGAGATGTTACATAGTTTGGCAGGGTACTAGGAATATGAAAAACGATGAGACGTACAAGAAGGTAAAGAAAGAAGCTAAGAAAGTAGTAAGTGATGCAAAGTGCAAAGCATATGAAGACTTATATAATAGGTTAGAAACAAGAGAAGGAGAGAAGGATATTTTTAATCTTGCAAAAATAAGAGAAAGGAAAAGTAGGGACTTAGATCATGTGAAATGTACTAAGAGCAATGACCAAAAGGTTCTAGTGAAGGACAATAATATCAAAGAAAGGTGGAGAGAATATTTTAGAATACTTCTAAATGAAGACTATATAGGAGACATAAGAACAAAAGAGGCTACTTCAGTAGCAAAGCATGCTTTTTTTTGGAGAATTAGAGTAATAGAAGTGAGGAAAGCATTAAAACAAATGAACACGGGAAAGGCTATGGGTCCAGATGACATCCCGATCGAGGCACGGAAATGCTTAGGAGAAGTTGGGAAGATTTGGTTAACTAAACTCTTCAATAAGATATTAATGACAAAGAAAATGCCGGACGAATGGAAAAAAAGTGTTGTAGTACCTATTTATAAGAAAAATGAAGATATACAAAACTGTACCAACCACTATGAGATTAAACTTATGAGTCATACTATGAAACTATGTAAGAGATTAATGGAGCAAAGACTTGGACAGAAGACCAAGATATCTGAAATTCAATTTGGTTTTATGCTAAGGAGGTCAACGGTGGAAGCTATTTTCTTACTTAGGCAAATAATGGAAACATATCGAGCAAAGAGGAAAAATCTGCATATAGTCTTCATCGATCTAGAAAAAACTACGACAAGGTATCTAGAAATTTAATTAGGTGGATTTTAAATAAAAGGAATGTTCCATGTGGTTATGTTGAAATTATTAAAGGCATATATGAAGGGGCAATAACGAGTGTGAGAACTACTTGTGGAGAGACAGGGAAGTTCCCAGTGACCATAGGTTTGCATAGAGGGTCGGCCCGCCCTAAGCCCTTATCTCTTTGCACTGATTATGGATGCGTTAACTGTTCATATTCAAAAAGAAGTACCTTGGTGCATGTTATTTGCAGATGATATTGTGTTGGCAAATGAATCAAGAGATGGTGTGAATGCAAAACTCGAGAGATGGCGGGAGACTTTAGAATCCAAAGACTTTAAAATAAGTCATACAAAGATGGAATATATGGTTTGTAACTTTAGTGGGCATATAGAAAAGGGCCGAAACTACTATGAGAATTGAAGACCATGAAATACCACAAAGTGAGTCTTTTCGCTACCTTGGCTCTATAATTAATAAGGATGGGGAGACGGATGAAGATGTCTAACATAGGATAAAAGCGGGATGGCTGAAGTGGACACTTGCTACGGGAGTGCTTTGTGACCGATGAATGCCAACAAGATTGAAGTGAAAATTTTACAAGACAATGATTAGACCAGCTATTACCTATGGAACAAAATGTTGGCTAATCACGAAGCAACATCTATACCTCTAAGGGAATGTTTTTTCCCTTTGTTTAACCACAGGGCTCCAAACATCAATCCCTCATTTCCTAACATACATGAAGACACCTGTCAGTATCTCCTCTCTCCACTCTCCTCTCTCCACTATCCTCTCTCTAAACTAACTGACCCCCATAACTTTCTAAAAAAAAAAAACCAACTTCCCATAACTGCTCTCTGATCTCCTACTCAGACCCTCTTTAACCATCTGATTTAGTAAGCAAGAGATGATCCGATACTTATCATTCCATTATAGTGAATCTTGAGAACCCTAAGCAATTTAAGGTGGAGCCTACTGAATGATTTGTTCATGTTCATAACTGCATCCTTCATCTCAACAATTTAAGTATTGATAAGAAGGTATGACTTTTCCTATCGCTTCTTGAGTTTTGCGAGGTAACCATGTAAAGTGGAATGGACTGAACAGACAGCCAGATCAATTGATTTGACCATCCTCAACACTAATTCAGTTCATAGCAACAAAAAATAGCACCAATCTGACACCCTGAGTTGTGTTGGCTCTGCAATTGATCAAGACAGTGCCTTGATTGAAGGGTTTCCAATTTTTCACACAGTTATGCTTCCAAGTGGTCCTCACAAGCTGACAAGCTTGGGCTTTGATCTCCTGGGCAATCGCCCCTGGAGAACATGGGCAACAGGTTAGCAAGGCTCACCTGGGAGGAAAAGGGATGGGGGAGGAGGATGGGTAGGGCTTTGTCTAGATAGGCTGATAAGGGCCCACCAAATGTCTGATCCAAAGGATCTGAGGTAAATGACATGTGGGCCCCCAAATTCAACTCTCAGAAAATGTTGGACCCCAAATCCAATGGTGAGATCAGTCTAGATGGGTGTCAACTTGGGTCTGGTCGCAACGCAAGAAGAGAGTAGTGAGTTGGGATGGGATTGGATGGGGACCCATAAGTGGCCTACATAGTAGGGTTTTTTTCTTAACTTAAATGAGGCCCATCTGTGACGAATCAGAACCTTCATTTATTCCTACTCCTCCAAGTATTGACTCTCATCCATTGGACTAATCCATTGGATTTTAATTTAAAAAAATAAATAAATAAATCAATTTCATTGATTCTTCTTTCCTTAATGAGTTGTAGGATGCACCGCCTGATATAAAGGAACTGAGGTAAACGACATGTGGGCCCCCAAATTTAACTCCTAGAAAATGTTGGACCCCAAATCCAATGGTGAGATCAGTTTAGATGGGTGTCAAATTGGTTCTGGTCGCAACTCAAGAAGAGAGTAGTGAGTTGGGATGGGATTGGATGGGGCCTCATAAGTGGCCCATGTAGTAGTTCTTTTTTTTTTTTTTCTACTTCAATGAGGCCCTTCTGTGATAAATCAGAACCTTCATTTATTTCTACTCCTCCAAGTATTGACTCTTGCCCTAATCCATTGGATTTTAATTAAAAAAAAAAAAAAAAAAAAACAAAGAAATCACTTTCATTGATTCTTCTTTCCTTAATGAGTTGCAGGATGCAACGTTTAACTTGAGAAAGAAAAAGTACATTGAAGAAGCTCCAAGGATTCCCATTGAGGTATTTAATACTTTGTATGTGTTTATGTTGAATTATATGTTAGCATAACCAAAGACGAATAAGTATTTTATTTTGCGGTTGCTTATTTGTCGTTTTGTTTATTTTACAAGTATTTTATAATGTGTGCCAAGTTATTAACTTGCTTACTATGTTATTACTAATTTGATTGATCTGTTGTTGCTTTCATTTAAATTACAATTGATAATTCATTTTTTCAACTCTAACCCAAATGAGATGAGTACACCTCTCAAATATTTTCGTGGCAAAGACTATCTACGTGTTAGGGATTGGACAAATGAGTTCGAACATAAACCATTTGTAAATAATACTTACAAATGTCTGATTAATTTACCATTAACATAATGCTTTATTAATTATTAACATAGTTGTTTCACCGCGAAGCACTTGAAAGATGGAGTTACAAGTACTCGACATGAATAGTTTGTTTGATATTGTCCTTGTTATAATTTGTAAATATTTTCTATTTCTAGAGGTTAACGTAAACGTTTCAAATGTTGAATTCAGTGTCTTTTCATTTGTATAATTCGTACAAATGTATATATTGTGAACCCCGTGTTATTCGTTTTACATTTACTTGCTTTATTCTATTGTTCTATTGTGAATATGTCTTTCATTTAATTTTTTTTTACACGTGCCCGAGCTTCATCAAGCTCCATTTGCACCTCATGTAAAGAATAAAACATATGGAAAACACATAAAAATCAAATTAGCAACAGAAAAAGGACTCAAATGTTTACTAATTAAATTATTTAATAAAAATAATAAGTATGAGTCTGTGCATTTGGTGGTTCTGTGGTCCGTGCATAGCACGGGGTTTTGCTTGTATGCACAAAATGGATGTAGCAGAACTAAGAATGTTGAGGTGGATGAGTGGTAAAACTAGGAAGGAAAAATTAGAAATGAGCGGTTTCGAGAGCATTTAGGGGTAGCAACAATATGGGATAAAATTAGAGAAATTCGTTTAAGATGGTTTGGGCATGAAACATAGGTCGATAACGACGTCGGTAAGGAAAAGTCTGGCCATGAAGGTTGATGGCCCACCAAGGGGAAGGGGTACGCCAAAGAGGACGTGGATGGAGGTAGTAAAAATATATATGAAGAAGTGAAACTTATCTAAGGTTTTGGCTTAAAATAGATCGGAATAGAAAAACAGAATTCGTGTCGCCAACCCCAACATAGTTGGGACAAGTCTTTGATGAGGATATCAGGATGGTGTTATTAGCGTTACCTATAATTATGGTATTAGATTTCCTAGTTTGAATAGACATCTTTGATTGTAGGTTATAAATAGCCATTGGTTATTCACAATAATACTGATCAAGTACTTCATAAATAGCATGGCCATTTACAACAACACAATCAAAGAATTCAGTCAAGATGTAGCCCTAAATTTTTAACTGGCTCCAAACAATTACATAAAATAATTCCACACTGTTCTAGCAAAAGCTCAGTAGTGTTCCAAAATATCTCTTGGCAACCTACTTAAAATATTCCAGCATTTGGTCATGCACTTCATTAGAATCCAAATCCCAATACTAACGCATATTCTTAATTGGAGTCAATGTTTCGACTTGGAGGTTCTAGCACATTACTAATGAAGAATTTTCCATTTCCTTATTGGCTATTCTACTCTTTAGTCTTAACCATCAATATCAAAAACCATATTCCTCAATAAGCTGGAAGTGGAAGAAACCTAAAAGACCACATGAAGATTGAAAACTATCATAAGAAATAAAAAGTTCCACAGATCTAGAACAATCTCCATGCACACATCTATTTAAGTTCAAGAAGACCAGAACATCATTATGACTGTCTCCATAACCTCATAAAAAGGTAATGAGATAAAATCCAGCAGTGATGATATGTTAGTCAATCAGATACTTCTGCAAAAAAAAAAAACATTTACATTCAGTTGGATAATCATTTGATCCTAGACCAAAGCTGGGAAAAATTATGTCTGCACCCTAGGCACCATATCATATTAGATGTATGAATCTAGTTAACAAACAGAGTAAGCTAATGAGAAACTATCACTCGAGCTGATCCACAACCTCTATACTAAGACATAATGACCTAAATAGGATACTGTATGCAATGCAAGGAAAGTCATCTTTCTTGAATATACCTGGAGGGCAGATACTTGGATAAATAAAACAGCAGGTGAGATGTGCCTATCTTCTATACATGTTAAAGACGCATCCCAGATACTTGCATAGAAGGAAGAAGGTGAATGGGTAATTCTTGGCTTTATCACGTAAAAAGAATCAATACGGAAACCAGCTAGCCCCGGTGAAGATGGAGATAAATATTGTTCCAAGACAAGGTCATTGTCTGTCAACCTTTCAGCCTCAATTGGTACCTGAAAGAAGATCCTAGAGGGATTAGCAATATTACTTGCATCAAGTTATAAAAATGAAAAATCATTTGCTACTATGAAACTATTTCCGGAAAAGCATCATTATATTACTCTGAATCGATTTAACTGCAGTGGTCTCTCCAACCAAGCTTTAACATTCATCTCGTCAGATTCTTGTTGTGATGAATTGGGTGGTCCCAAATCCTTTTTCACAGAGCTTCCAATAACTAGAAGCCTTTTGGCATGAATGCACACGTCACCTTCAACCCTGCCTCCAAAAGAGGCACGACGGTCTAGTTCTGCAAAGGGGTTTTCATCTAGAGAAAGAAGATTATACTCTTGCTCTAAATTAAAAGAAGTTGAACCCGGCCGTCTCAAACTTAAAGTTATCCAAATGATCCGACACCTAACAGAATTCTGGAAGGCAAATTTCACATGCCTAGGAACATCATTATGTCTACCAGACTTTTCTGGTCCATACAATCCAGGTGAAGTTCCAGTTAGGGATTGCACATCCCACTTTCCTATCCTTGAACGCTCTTTTTTATTTATCTTACTGCTGGCCCATACTTCTACCTGTACAAACGAACAATTGAGTTTATATAAGAATATTATAAATGTGCAGAGAGAATTCAAAAAAAAAAAAACCAAAAAAAAAAAAAAAAAGAGAAAGAAAACAAAGCTTCAAATAGATAAGTATTAATTAAACCCCTTAAAAATTGCTACACCCAAGATAATTTGGGTTTGACCGACAGATAATAGACACGTATTATCAATGAAATTGAAAGAATGGCACAACTATGCTGTGAGAAATGATAGTGATAGCAGTAGTAGTCATAGTAGTAGTAGTAGTAATAGTAACATTAATAATTCAAGAAGATTGGAAGGCGGCAAGAAAATCTAGGATTCAGTAGACAACAGCTTCCTGGTTAGTAAATACAGGTGATATCCTCATCCTTTAGTATTGACTCAAAGATCACACTTCATGGTTAGAGATGGTGGTAAAGAAATAAAAGTCAAGGTATACATAAAAGAGAAGAAACCTTCAGACAAACTACTTAATCATTATGTCCCTAAACAATATTAACTCAATATTAATTTAAAAAAAAAAAAGAAAGAGTCCTCAGGTAAGTAGTTCTCTGTCAAAGATATTTGCTTCAACAGTATCAACATACTGTGTAACCTACACAAGTTAAAACCCTAGATCTGAACAGTTAAGTAGGTCCAAAAAAACTACATAAGAGGGAGAGAGCAATGTCCCTAAGACTGTTGGAATCAACAAAAAGTCCTGCACTGACCCATAACAATCCCCCTCAAGCAGGTGCATGTATTTACTATGCCTAGCTTGGACATAGCATCATTTAACTCTCTTTTTCTGACTGTTTTTGTAAGAAAATCTGCAACTTGGTCGTTTAGCACCATGTCTCTTGTTTCGACTTTTTCTTTGATGAAGTGATGTGGCAATCAACTTCCACATGCTTGGTCTTTCCTTAGCATATTGGATTCTTGGCCAATTTAATTGTTGAAGTAAACCATGGGTCCACCTTCCTTGAACCCTATTTCTTCTAACAATATGCTCTTCCACACAAATTCGCAACATCCATGAGCCAACACTCAATATTCAGGTTTCAACCAACCATCGTATAGTATCTTGTAGTGGATTTTCTATGTCTTGGATACAGCTCAATAAGAATCAGTTTGGCTTCTGCTCTTACGTACCCATGTGATTTATATAAAATCCCTTGACTTGGTGATTCGTTTGAGTACTTAAAGATTATGTGAACAGCGGCTAAATGAAATGTTCTGGGAGATTGCATGAACTGGCTAACTAAACTGACGACATAGGAGATATCTGAGTGGTGTTAGATAAATCAGTTTTCCTACTAGCCTATGATATGTCCGTTGATCATGAAGTAATTCTCCACTTTCAGAATGTAGTCCATGGTTTTGTTCTATTGCAATATCAACTGGTTTAGCTCCTAACTTACTTGTTCCTTCAAGAAGATTGAGAGTATATTTTCATTGCAAGATGACTATACCATTCTTTGATCTCGCAACTTCAATTATAAGAAAATATTTTGGTAACCCACAATCCTTAATTTCAAATTCAGTTGTCAGAAAAATTTTAAGTTTGTTGCTCTCGTTGCCATTTTTCACATTGACTACAATATCATCAACAAACAGATGAAAAATTACCACCTTTGCATTTTTCCTTTTTACAAACACAGTATGGTTTGCATGACATATGTTGAACTCAAATCTGATTACTACTTAAACGTGTTGAAATAAATTGTTATGCCATTCACTACCAGCTCGAGCTTTTGGTGTTACTAGTTATTAATACGGTATCAGAACCAGAGGTCACGAGTTCGAAACCCTTGGGAGGCATGTTACCTCCATCTGTCCGGTCTGGTCTAGTCTGTCTGATGGATTTTGAATTCAAACGGCCTTCCGTTCGAGAGGTGATTGCTGTTCACTAACAGCTCGAGCTTTTGGTTTTTCTGGTTATTAACAAAATGAACCTCTTAAACCATGCTCGAGGTGATTGCTTTAGCCCATATAAAGATTTCTTGAGTACACACACCTTACCTTCCTGTTCCTATAGTCTTGTGGCAGATCCATATACACTTCTTTTGAAGAAAAGGCATTTTTCACATCCAACAAATATAGTGGCTTACAAAAATTTGCTGCCAAGGACAGTATCACTCTAATGGAATTCAATTTAGCAACTGGAGAAAACATTTTGTAGTCAACTCCATACACTTACGTGAAGCCTTTTGCAACAAGCTGTAATTTATATATGTGAATTGTGGCATTTAGATTGTGTTTTAATGTGAATACCCAATCACACCTGACAGTGTGTTTTCCTTTCGGAAGAGTTGTCAACACCCATGTGCTATTTCTTTCAAGGATCTGCATTTCTTCAATCATTGCCTCCTTCCACTTAGGATAAGCCAGTGCCTATGACACATGTTTAGTTACCCATTCTAAAGACAACTTAGTAACAAAGGCAAAAGAAATAAGTGGCGGATGGTAGTAAAACAATATTTTGAATTGGATGACGACTAACACAGATTTACGCAGGACCTGGTACCTTTTCGTAAGGCAAATGGGAGGTCGAGATCAGAAGAATTACCTAATTGGGTGTTCACATCTGGTTAAGACTAAAGATATGAAGTTAGAGCTTCAGTTGAGGATGGCTCGGTTGGGGATAATGCTCTAGTCTTTTGTTTTCTTCTAGAGTACACTCGCACTGGCTTCTCTGGCAATTTTGTTGTCTTGCTTTACTTAGGAGTATGTGGTTCTTTGCTTAGGACAAGTCAGGCAGAACACTGATATATCCTTTTCCTGCTACTTGGGTGAAAGTAAAATCAGCAATTTTCACACTCCCAAAGGACGTTGAAGTGTAGGTTTGGAACACAAAACACATACCTAGCACAAGATCTATGGCACCTGAATCAATAACCTAGGTGGAAGGAGATGAGGAAGAGGCCAATGCAACTGGATTATGAGGAAGAAACTATACCAATTGTAGATACACCTTCAAGAGTTGCCGGTCTTTGATGAACAACCATAAGTTCATCCTTCCAGTTTTGTGACTTGACTTCAATAATATTCTTCTCTTGTTCACCACTAGAAATTAGGTTTTTCTCCGACTCAGTCAGTGTTGCAGATGTACTTCAATGTTTGCCGACCAAATCCGAACATGTTTCCAGAGAATGTCTATATCTCCCACAATGGGTACAGTAAAGCTCGTCACAATCAACACCACCATGGCCATGTCCTCCGCCTGTGCATCCAACATGATTACCCCGTGGCCACAACCTCTGCCATCACCATTTCTTTATTTGCACTAGGGTTTATAGTATCATTGCTGGCAAGGGCATAACAATCAGGAATAACATCATTCTCACTCGCCATTACATTCCTTCAACTTTCTTTCCCCTATAAAAGAGCAAAAATTGCTCCAACAGGGGGAAGGGGATCTTGACTCGTTAACTGAGCACAAACCATTTCGTATTCTGGGTTTACACCACCCGGAAGTTCAAAAACATGTGGGTCTATTAGGAGTTTAGCTTGTTTCTTTGCACAACAAAGTTCAGGACTCGATCTAAACTTTGAATAGTAGTTCCGTATAGATATGCCCCTTGTCTTAATGTGGCAATTTCTTTCTTTAATTCAAGTTTGCATGCATTCATTCTTTTCTAAACATATGATGCCTCAATGGAGTCCCAAAGTCCCTTCGTTGTATCACAATATCTGAAGCTTCCTGCACTACTCTCTTCCATTGAGTTTAGGATCCAGTTCACAACAAGCATATTTTCAAAAACCCAATTTGGATATTTTGGATCCTCTTTTTTTGGTTCCTTAATGCATCCACTAATGTACCCAAGTCTTTTTGACGACCCTCCTATGGCCATTCCAAAAGTACTTCGAGTAATCCTCGTATTTGGGTTAACAACACTAGGAACTTGTTGAAAGGAAGATGCAGAACTTTCACCCCGTCGCTTACCCTCTGTCGCAGACTCAAATCTTAATTACTACCTTTTGGAAGGAGTACAATCCCCAAAAACCACCACTAATCACTCTTGATTTGCCAAGTTACACATCAACACAACAGAGTAGACCAATTGGGATGCATATGCAAGCACTCAAATATTAAAGAGGACTGTTCCACTTCAAGAAACTTGGTAATACTAAATTTAAAATATAACATAAACTTAATGTTAATCACATGTGAAGAAGGTTTAGATACTATCAATTTTTTTTCCAGAACCTCACAGGGCCTGTCAAATCCAAACAACTGCTGCCAGACGCCGACTGACTGTCTACAGGGTATGCTGGTTGATGCCAAAGCCTTCTATAGAGTCTGACAAACTCACAGAAGGATGTTGAGCCCCACTTCTTCACACACTTCAGATGCCTGGTAACACTTCCAGACCAAAAAACAGACCCTATCAACCTGTATCACAATAGTCGAGTCTCTCACACTTCAGATGCCTGGGAAGTGGGCACGCTTCCAGACCAAAACAGAAGCTTTGTCAACTTTTACTACACCAGTCATGGAAGGACTTGAGTTCGGCTGGGTGGGAGATTCCTTCAAATCCTCATGTTTCTTCATATTTGTTCCACTAGGGAATGGCAGTCCTCTACTGGTTTGTGTGCTCTGATACCAAGTTAAAACCCTAGATTTGTTCAGATCTAGGGTTTTAGTTAAGGACTGAAAAAATACATCGAGGAGAGAGGGGAGAGGGAGGGTGGGCGGGGTGGGGGGTGTCATATCCCTAGAGTGGGGCGACCCTCTCCTTTTAATGAAAAAACCATTTTTGACAAATTACAACCCCCCTCCCCCAAATTACTACTAATTACATAAAAGTCACTGAGGCTGTTGGGATTACAAAAACAGTCCTAACATGACTCATAACAACATGTTCTAAACAAAGACGATATACACAGAAATATCCACAAGTTCATTTTGTACACTCGGAAATTGAAAAATGGAACAACGGATATTTTAAAACATAAGTTTATAGGATCTGTTTGCACAAAGGGATATTTACATAAGATGAACAAAAAATGTTGGGAGATGAGTTTTAATCAGCCCCATATTTTCTGCGACTTTCTTCGCAGAACAAGTTGAGAAATGTAAGAATTGTAGGTGTTCCATCATTCCGAGTTTCCCTTACTATTGAATGTCATCGCCAATTATTCACTACTCAGGTTTCTTATAATCCTGTGGCAAACACACTATAGTCTCTTAGAAACTAAGGGCACTTAATGTACTCTCTCTCTCTCTCTCTCTCTCTCTCTCTCTCTCTCTCTCTCTCTCTCTCTCTCATATTCCGAGTTTCCCTTACTATTGAATGTCATCGCCAATTATTCACTACTCAGGTTTCTTATAATCCTGTGGCAAACACACTATAGTCTCTTAGAAACTAAGGGCAATGTACTCTCTCTCTCTCTCTCTCTCTCTCGCGTATGTGCAGAAAAAGAAATGTTACGCAAATGTTCCCTAAAGCTCAGAAAGTGGTTTTATAGTTGGATTTCAAGAAGAGCAGAAAAAGAAATGTTATGCAAATGTTCCCTAAAGCTCAGAAAGTGGTTTTATAGTTGGATTTCAAGAAGACATGCATGCAAAGTTATCAAAGCTATTGAGAAAGCCAAAATAAACACGCTCATCATATATTACTGAGTTATTACTAGATGCTTACAATAGGACAGTCGGATGTTGAATAGCCACACGGACTAACAAGCAATATAACCCCCGAGACATCAGATAGACTGCCAAGAACAATAACAAACTCAACACTTGAAGACTTAGGAGGAGCTCTCCAATAAGAATGCTGTGGTCCAGTATTATATGGGGCCAGCAATGACAACGGTGGGGCCGAGCCCAATGCAGTTTCAACCTGCAAACAGTACGGCCTATTAGAGATCCATAAAAATTTTAAAACCAATCATTTTGTTCATAATTCCTAAACTCACATAGCACAAACCAAAATTTTCTAAAAGTGACATTTCTTTCTCTATTTCAACGAGGTCAAAAGATAAGAAAAAATGTCTTGGTTGAGGATAATTTCAAAATAAAACATATTTAATGGCTACTGTATTTATAGATAGAATAATACAGTAACACAGAAAGTTATAGGTAAATGCACATGCTTAAACAATTTTTATATGCAAAGAATTGCAAATCCAAGTGAGAATGTCAGAATGCCCCTGAGCTGGCTGAAAATCATGGTGCCACAGTAGCGTGCTTCTGATTAGAAAACAAGAATCTGATGAACGGAGGAATTGCCACCAAACTGATTGCAAATCAGATTAAAAAAATAATACAATTGAATGAAATATGAATCCCTCAGGCTTGTCAGAACCAATGATCAGAGATGATGACCAGTTAGGTGGAGATAGGTGTAAAGCACCTCCACAACTAATTTCTTCCTCAAGAATCTCAACACTTCTCAATGCCTGCAAGTTTTGGTTTGCCTTCAGCTAAGCTTCCCAATTAACCAAAATTCTTTCTGTGCCAAATTCCTTTAACTCCATTATTCTAGGTGCGTGAAAAGATAATTTGGTCTAGATGTCTTAAAAGATTTGTTCCTCAGGGCTTCAGATAAATTGTCAACCCAATCATTCCTCTCTTTCCAGAACCACCACAGCACAACGTGAGGCTACATTCTCCACAATACCTTCCCCTCAAAGCATTGAATAGAGAAGTATCTATGATATAAAGGGTAAAACTAGAGCTATAAGGAAACCAGCAGATTCTGTAGAGTTGTTTGGGTAGAAACAGAAGATTGGCAGTATGTTGATTTGCAAGAGTGCAAAAGAATGGTATTGTTATCTTTGACAATGAAGTGGGTGGGAGGGGCAATGGCTAATGTAAGGACAAGAGCTTGTGGCACAATGCAAAATGCTCACTATTGCAACCTTGAGGTTGTGGGTTCCAATCATGTTACCAATCAGAAAAAAGAAGAGAACAAAAAAAACAAAAGACAAATGGCTCATGAAAGGATACAAAAGTTGCCAAGGGCAGTTCTGCTCTTACCCTGAAAAAAGGATGGGCTAACATCACTGGGAGATTCCTCTCTCAAGCTTACACTCATTCATGGAGCAAGAAAGCTCTCTCTCTCTCTCTCTCTCTCTCTCTCTCTATATATATATATATATATATATATATTTATTTATGGGGCCCAATTCTGGGTCCCATTTGGGGATGGAACCAGGGGGGATGGAAAGATCTATGTGAGACCACCGCAAGTATCAAGTTTGACCCCAACCCATTCATCCGTGGCCCACAAGTTAATGGCTTCATATTCAAAAACATATTCAACCCTCAATCCAACGGTTTAATCCATTTGGATGTGTGCCAATCCTTGGGATCAGTGACTATCAGGGGGGGTCTCTATTTGTGCATGGTTTGGATGGGTTGCTAGGTGGGCCCCACCAATAGTTCTCACGGAAGAACATTCTCACCTGAATATTTCCGTATATATATATATATATATATATCAGGCAAGGCTATCCTAAGCTAAAGCTTAGAAGAAAATTTCGTAAGCTTGTGCTTGTGGGGCCCACCCTTGGTCCACACAAATGGACCAAACACACGACCCCCATGAAGTGCACATGTCCACCAACTTTCAGTTAGATCCAAATTAACTGGACCTTGGATCGACTGTGTACCAATCTGAATGGACTGTTGGCCATTAAACTTTTGGGGCCTAGATGGAGATGATAGAAACCACGGTTGGAGCTGATTTTTTGCAAAGAAGAGGGTCCCATGTTTGAAATTCCGAAACAAACCCCCCCCCACCCCCCCCCCCCCCCCAAAAAAAAAAAAAAAAAAAAAAATCCCCATGTGAGTTCCCAGGTGGGACCCACCACACACTTGAGTTTGCCTGAGCTTACCTTATCCTAACCTTTAGCTTAGCAGAGCTGTATCTATATATTATATATATATATATGGGGAACGCTACACAGTGCCCAAGCACTTTTAGAAGAAAACTCTCCTCTTAGTTGGGCCCACTGGGATGCATGATGATCATGGAAGTCCATTGAATGGAAAGATCCATATGTGGCCTACCTATATGCAAAATCTAGAGTCTATAAGATCCTCCTAACCTTTTGATCCATGTCCCTAAATTTTAATGGTTTAGAGGCATCATTTTATTATGATTTCAATTCAATGGTGAGGAAAAGTTAAATAAGTGTTAAACTTGGACATGTGACTATTATGGGGGTTAAGTGTGTGAAAAGACTAGATTGACTCAAGCTAGGCCCCATGACCAAAACAAGAGGGGCGGAAAAAGAGCGTTTTTAAAGTAGGCAATTATCCAGTTTTTTACTGCCGGTTTCAAGCCCAAGTAAAGAAGGGGAGTTGCGATAGGTAGGTTGATAGCCAGCATAAAATGTCACAACCCAAACATGAATTCTGAGATTACAACATTGCGAGATCATGCTAGGGCGTTCCCCGCTTTAAGCGACAAATTGCAGCGTTGCATGGTTGCAGTGGAAAGTGGGCAAGGGCTACCGCACCATTTTGGACGAGTGCGCCTAAAGAAGTTAATCCAGCAAAAGAAGAAGAGGAAGATTCAACTTGCTACTTGAAATATAGGAACCTTGACAAGCAAGAGCATGGAGTTAGTCAACGTAATGAAAAGATGAAGAGTTAGTGTAGCCTGTCTACAGGAGAAAAGTAGAAGGGGGATAAAGTTAAGGAGCTCGCATATGGTTATAAACTTTTTTATGCATGAAAGAACACAAGAAATGGAGTGGGTATAGTTGTAGATAAGGATTTGAAAGAAAAAAGTGCAGGGGTAAAGAGATCGGGTGATAGAATTATAGGAATTAAACTAGTGTTAGAGGAAGACATAATTCATATTATTAGTGCATCTGCTCCCCAAGCAGGATTAAATGAAAGTGTCAAGAGCCAATTTTCGGAGGAGATGGAAGGTTTACTACGAGAAATCCAAACTAGTGAAAAGATTTTCCTAGGAGAGGACTTAAATGAGCATGTAGGGAAGGATAATATAGGATATGAGAGAACGCATGGAGGACAAAGATTTGGAAAAAAGAATGAGTTAATAGACACTATCATGGACTTTGCATTAGCATTTGACCTAGTAATACCAAACACTTGCTTTAAAAAGAGATAGGAGCATTTAATTACTTAAAAAAGTGGAACTCGCAGGAGTCGGATAGACTTTAATCTGGTTAGAAAACATGACCGATTGGATTGTAAAGATTGTAAGGTTATTCCAGTAAAGAGTTTGACCACGCAACAATATCTAGCAATTTTAGATATTTGTATTAGAAGTAGATTGAGAAGGATAGTGAATAAAATGTACCCTAAAGCAAGGTGGAGGGATTTGAAAGGAGAAAGAGCGACGACGGTATTTAATGAAAAAGTGATTGATGAGGGAGAATGGAATTTTGAAGGAGAAACTACAACGATGTGGAATCAAATGGCTAATTATATTAGGAAGGTTGCTAAAGAAGTGCTTGGAGCGTCGAAAGAGAAGAGACAAGAGGGAGTGTAGAGGTTTAGGAAGCTCTTCGGGTAAAGAGGCGTTCCAAAGTTTGGTAGGGTACTAGGTTTATGGAAAACTATGAGACGTAAAAGAAGGTAAAGAAAGTAGCTAAGAAAGTAGTAACTGATGCAATGATGTGGTGCAAAGCATATGATGACCTATATAATAGGTTAGGAACAAGAGAAGGAGAGAAGGATAATTTTAACTTGCAAAAGTAAGACAAAGGAAAAGTATGGACTTAGATCATGTCAAATATATAAAGGGCAATGACCAAAAGGTTCTAGTGAAGGACAACGATATCAAAGAAAGGTTGATGGAATATTTGAGCATACTTTTAAATAAAGACAATATTGGTGACATAAGCACTAAAGATGATACTTCAGTAGCAAAGCATACTTTTTTTCGTAGAATTAGCATGGTGGAGTGTGGAAAGCATTAAAAAAAAATGTAGGCAGGAAAGGCTACAAGTCCAAACGACATCCCGATTGAGGCTTGGAAATACTTGGGAGATTGTTTAACTAGAATCTTCAATAACATATTAATGACAAACAAAAGGCCGGATGAATGGAGAAGTATTGTATTTGTATTACCTATATATAAAAACAAGGGAAATATACAGAATTGTACCAACTATCGTAGGATTAAACTTATGAGTCATACTATGAAGCCATGGGAGAGAGTAATGAGCAAAGACTTTGACAAAAGACTAAGATATTTTAAAAGCAATTTAGTTTTATGCCAGGGAGCTCAACGATGTAAGCTATCTTCTCACTTAGGCAATTAATGGAAAAATATCAAACAAAAAGGAAAAATCCGCGTATGGTTTTCATCGATCTAGAAAAAACATGACAGAGTACCTAGAGATTTAATTTGGTGGGCCTTTAAATAAAAGGAATGTTCCAAAATGTTATATTGAAATTATTAAGGACATGTATGAAGGAGCAATAACGAGTGTGAAAACTACTTGTGAAGAGACAGGAGTTCTTAGTAACCATAGGTTTGCATCAAGGGTCGGCCCTAAGCCCTTATCTCTTTGCATTGAATATGGATGAGTTAAGTGCTCATATTCAATAACCAAGAACAGGTGCCTTGGTACATGATATTTGCAGATATATTGTGTTGGTAGACAAATTATGAGATGGTGTGAATGCAAAACTCAAGAGATAGCGGGAAGCTTTAGAATCCAAAGGCTTTAAAATAAGCTATACAAAGACGGAATATATGGATTGTAACTTCAGTGGGCATATGAAAATAGTTGAAACTAATGTGAAAATTGAAGACCATGAGATACCACAAAGTGATTATTTCTGCTACGTTGGCTCTATAATTAGTAAGGATGGGGAGATTGATGAAGATGTTGAACATAGGATCAAAGCGGGATGGTTGAAGTCGAGACTTGCTTCTGGAGTGCTTTCTGACCGACAAATGCCAACAAGATTGATGGAAGAATTTTATACGGCAACGATTAGACCATCTATGATGACCAATGGAGCAGAATGTTGGCTAATCAAGAAGCAGCATATGCACAAAATGGATGCAGCAAAGATGAGAATGTTGAGGTGGATGTGTAGTAAAACTAGGAATGATAAAATTAGAAATAAGCGCTTTTGAGAGCATTTAGGGGTAGCAATAATAGGGGATAAAATTAGATAAACTTATTTGAGATAGTTTGGGTATGTCAAACGTAGACCGGTAACGGCGCTGGTAAGGAAAAGTTTGGTTGATGGCCCACCAAAGGGGGGGTAGGCCAAAGAAGACGTGGATAGAGGTAGTAAAAATGGATATGAAGATGTGTAACTTATTTGAGAATTTGGCTCAAGATAAATCCAGATGGAGAAAGAGAATTCGTGTAATCAACCCTAACATAGTTGGGATGATGTATGTAGGTATGTATGTATGTATGTATGTATAAATATGTGTATGTATATGTATGTATGTATATATATTCTAGGACTTCTGTTTTACTTCTTCTCAACTCCCCTACAATCTATTCCCTACGAAATCTTCATGCATCAGTTTGATGTTTCAAGCAAATAGAAACCCCCATTCTAGAATCAGCTGAGCCAGCCACATAAATGAAAAGGTCCTACTCTATCCAAGGGAAAGCATACTATTCTAATCTAATCATGGTTTCATATGGTTTCCTAATCCGTGTTTCATTTGTAATAAATGGCTGTAAGTATGGAATTCTGAGATCATCGAAACATATGTGCCTGAATAAAATTGTAACATCCTGTTATGTTACTATGAACAGGTACAAGAAGATGCTCGTTTGAGCTTCAAAATGTATCCCACCATTTTTTATGTCAGGGAAGCTTCAAAATTGATGTAGGCCATAGACTGCCAATAGTGTGTATCCCTGTTGAACTGAAAAGCCTAGCAGGTGCAATCTGCCCAGTGCAATCTGTGTGAGCTAGCGAACAGAAACTTGTACAACTTCTTACAACCTAAATTTCAGTAATCTAAAATAAATCTTTCTCCACTAAATAACAATTGCGATTGAAGAATAATTACGTACCAAAAATGAAAGAACGCTTGAGCTTACACTAAAAAAGAGAGAAATAAAAATCACATGTATGTAAACTGAAATATCTTGGGCATATGAAACAGAATGCAGTGGTAACGAACTATGGCCTTTAATTAATAAAAATATTGGAATGAGGCCAAGACGGGAAAAATAGAGAAACATCCAAGCATTACCGTATATAACAAGCTTGAACTTGGAAACTCAGCGAGTGATTCCTCCCCATTCAGTAGTTTCTTTAATGGGTTACTGTTCATTTCAACATCTTGCATATTGTTAGATATTCCTTTTGCTTCAGGATTCCCATCTCTCGGGAAAAGCCCCATCACCTGGACCAAAGCTTTATGAGCTGCATCATCTGCACGAGCTCTCCTGCGCAAGCTGCTCAAGACCCTGACGTAGTCCAAAAGTAATGCATCAAGAACAATTTTATGGCAGCATGATTTACAGATAATTCCATCTAGCTTTGCTGAACGATTACTAAAAGAGCCCTCTCTTTGCCCACCATGGCTTGAACCGCTAAAGCTAGATAAACTATAAAAACCAGCCTCTGAATTATTCTTTGCAAGCAAGTTAGCTCCTCTTCCTGCACAACAAACTCTGCATGCCTTTCTCTTACAATTCGAACATAAATGAAATGATTGCAAATCTCCTCTAGAAGGGATCATGGAATGTACAGGGGCAGATGACTGCATTTCAGCACGAACTTCACACGTGGAACGGGAGCATGTTTCTCCAATTCTAGTAATGTTCCAAAAATCTATGACATCAACATCCACATTCTCAAGACCAATGCTAGCAGTGATCTTATCTTCAAATGCAGTCTGTCCCAACAATGCAAGAATGTTTACAATTCTGCACAATCTTCCCATGTGAGCATCATCACATAAACTATTTGGATCTACAGTAGCAGGATCAATACCAATTGATAATAGAGCTCTATCTCTGTCAGCAGCAGAAAGATTTAAATGAAATCGTTCGATTTCAAGCTTCATAGCCTCGACAAACTCTATCTTCCTTTCCTACAAAATAGGTTTTGCAGAAATGATGAGAGACACTGAAAAGATTTTCATAGGATTTATGGTTCAAGATTAACAAAGAACAATGACTCTAAAGACCAAGTACTTCAAAAGCCCAAAAGTAAAAACATGGTGATCATAATTCCTAAATCCTAGTTTCCAAACTATATTAGATCACATATCACATTTCAAACATATTTTAAAGAGTGCTGTGTGAAAAAAACAAAGGCAAACCGCAACATGACATAGATGACTTCCCAAATTATATTAGACCTCATTTTAAACAATTTCAAAAGAGTGTTAAAAAAAAAAAAAAACAACAACAACAAGACAAAACAAACAAACAAAGGTGAACCCCAACGTGAAACACATGACATGTAATAATCACCATTGCCTCATCCGCCATTGTTAGCATGATTGTGAAACGTGAGTTTGAGAGGAGAATGACATGGGAGCAGAGGGAGGGCTGTGGATAGATGCATGACAGCATGAGGGGGTATCGATCTACATACAGCTGTACAACATTAGCATGAAGAAAATTATGAAGTACATTATTAAATACCGTAAATGTAAACATGGAACAGAAAATGTAGGGAGATCATAATGGTCACACAAGAAAATCATATAAAATCAAGTAATTTGTGAATGGATTGTGTACCATATGTGGACCTGACAGAGCTCTAAAGCAATTGATGTAATTTTGAGAGGTGATGGAATCTTTAGGTATTGCATCAGGTGACAAAGGCAATCTTGAATCTGCTTCTCTGTGATCAATAGCAGGATCACCAAAGAAATCAATCAGACCCGCTGCACCAGACCTGGCATTTTCAGTCGCACTCGGCATCTCTGCTTGTGCTATGGTTTGTGAAAACAAAAAATCTCCAGTAAGAAGGTCTACGCCATGACCAACATGTGCACTGGATTGAGCTGAAGTTAATATACTTTTATTGGACTTAGAATTATTATCATCATATGGATTGACTTCTGATTCATGGAGAAATGGGTTTGCCACATTCACATCTGAACTCCAAAGGAACGGATTTGTCCCTTTCTGACGTTTCTGGACAAGCTCAGCATATTTCACACCAGGTCCTTTATAAGAAAGTATGTCCCTCCAAGGAAGAGATACTCCAAGTACCTCTACCTGTAACAAACAGCGAAAGATGGCAGTTTAATGACATTCATGAGAACTAAGAGAAGGGAAGAAAAAAAAAAAAAAAAAAGAGCAACAAAAACAAATGCATGCATACTAGGGACGCTACTGACTAAAAGAACTAATCAAAGATCAAGATGGGAGATCAGGTGAGCCCCCACTATGGGGTATGCACGGAAACATTAAAAAAAGGTGTGCTGGATAATTTCTGTATATGTATATGTATATGTATATATACATATACATATATGTATATATATATATATGGTCATGTTCCATCACATTCACCTCGCATGTACATGCATATATTATAATGTTGTAGTTGTGACAAAAGTTTTAACCCACCCCCTTCGTCTCCCAGATTGCAAGAGGTAAAAATCTTAGCCCCATGTGGCACCAACTTGGATGCATTTCAATCATAAGAAAGGTCTCATTGTGGATCTAATTGTGGGAAAAAATAATCACAACCTTTGATTTAGGGGCATTAAAATTCAACGGTTTTTTAAGTTCCATTCTTCATGAAATTTAATCCCATAGTGAACATAATTCAGATAAGTGCCAAATTAGGGGTGAGTGCCAATTCATGAGGGGTTGGTGAGTGTGAGGGGGTTAAATTTATCATGGGGTTCCCATGTGGTAGTAAGAAGGTTACCTCTCACCCAATCCGTTAGGTACCTCTGAGAGAGAGAGGGATAGATATGCAAATCCTAGGATTATGATTTGGATCATAGGTGCCGCAACACAATGATGGGTTTCCACAGAAACAATCTCACGATGAAGAAGCTCTCCAACGATAAAATCCCACAAAGGATTGATTCTATTAACTCAACTTTGAGAATATGATCTCTACAATACAATAAAAATAGTAAAAGACACTTAGGGCCAAGGATGAAAATAGCGGTAGCGGCAGGCGTAGCGGCCCGCCGCTACGAAGTGGGAATATGTAGCGTAGCGGGGATATATAGCGGCGTAGCGGTGCGATTTGAAAAAATCGCCAAAAAAATCTGAAAAATTTTCAGAAAATCCAGAAAATTGTAAAATGAAAGAATATGTGGTTCTTTTGCAAAAGTAAGTAAGAAAAAAGGGCGTAGCGGTGCCCTCAATATATGAGGTCCTGCATCGTTGTATAAATAGAAAATAATAGTAATGATTAGTTCTTTCACATGTATTTATGTTTCTTAGTCATACTAACTAAAAAAGTAATGGAAAGCTCATAAAAAAAAAGAAAAAGTTAAAAAACTAGAAAAAAAATCCAAAAGAAAAACATACCTAGATGGAATAGAAGCTTGGGCCTTGGATCTTGTAGTTGTTTCACTTATTTGTGTTTGATTCCTTCGAATTTGATGTTACTCACTTACTTATACAGTCTTGTAGTTGAAAATGAGTTGAAAGTTGAAACTTTAGAGTTTGGAGGCAAACACAGCAGTGAAGTGCTCTTCTAAATGTGCTAGGGCCAGCTGGGGGGGGGGGGGGGGGGGGGGGCTTTTTATATAGCCGACGCAACGTAGCGGCCACCACGCTTTGTGGTGGCCGTAGCGGCTGCTACACATATGTAGCGGTGCGATAACATGTATCGCTCGCTAAATTCATCATAGCGTGGCGGACTCGGCCGCCACGGCCGATATATCGGCGTAGCAGCCGATATTTTCATCCTTGCTTAGGGCTAAGACTTACTCCTAATCAGACTAGGAAACTAGATATATATCCTACAGAAATTAGAAAGCCATTCCTAATTACAACTGTTCAATTAAAATTAGAAACTACAACAATTAATAAGAAAATCTCAAGATTCCTTTGGGTCCCACATGTGGCCCATGAGTCTCTTTCCAATGGCACATTGGTGTTGTTACATCATTCTTTCCCCCCAAGCTGGAAAACAATTCAACCTTGAACTCAGTATTTCTTGGCATTGCTTCTGTAGAAATTGTCTACTTAAAGCACTTTCTTAGTGATACGGGTTCGTGACCCTTTCTTTGATGGTTATGGCTTCATAGGATGGAGTGTGACATACTTTCCATTATGCGCAAATGTGTATGTATTGTCGCGCATGCCATGTGTTCTATTCTTGTCATACATCCACGGGCATCCCAATAATATATCGCCGCTATCCAATGGTAGCACATCACAGCAAATTGTATCTTTATAGTCCTCGCTAATGGCAAAAGTAACTAGACGTGCATGTCGCACTTGTTGCTTCATCACATGTCAATAGCCATCTAGCAAAATAGGGGCAATAATGCTTTCGAGCCTTCAGCTTCAAGCAATCCACAAGAACTTGAGAGATGAGGTTTTCACAACTGCCACCATCAATCACAATTGTGCATGCTTGTCCATTCAAAGTACCTATTGAGCTAAAAATATTATTTCACAACCATTTCTTCTCAACAGTTGGTGCAGTCTCTTTGAGGACGATTAGAGTTAGACATCCATCACCATCAAGAGACTCTCCATTATAGGGATCAACAATCTCTAATGCCTTAGTCTCTTTCCCTTAAAGATCATATGGTGTATCCTTCACATCACCTCACTTTCAATGAGTTTATGAGTTCTGAACATTCAGATGATCGATGTCCCTTTTGTTTACAATGAAAGCATGTGATCTTATGCCAGCCTTCAGTCTCAGAGAAAACTTTTTCCGAGGAACTTCCACTTCAACTAGAATCCGGCTTTGATAGGATCCTTTGTGCAACCCATTTAGATGCGCTAAATTTCCGGGCTAGATAATTTGCAATGTCTTCGGCCTTAATGGCATGTTTGACGATCTCATCAACATTATCAAAATTCCTGAATGCAAGAAAATGTTGGATGTCGATTCTCAACCCATGAAAATATCGGTCAACTAAGACATCATCAACCTCATATAAAGCACAATAAGATTGCATTGTCATAAACTCTTCAGAATATTCAACAATTGTCAAGGATCTTTGTGTTAAATCTTGAAAGCTTTAACGTAAATCTCTTGAGTAATTGACCCAGAGGAACTTTTTTTTCAAAAGGCTCTTCATTTAAATCCATTTCTCAACAGGATCTATGTTTTGGTTCCTCCTTTACTTTTGAAACTTAGCCCACCATATTGCAGTATAATTGCGAAAGCGAATTGCTACCAAGGTGTCTTTATGACCCTCGGTATTGGCTTGTATGCAAAAATATATTTGACGCACACTAACTAATCCATAAATTTATCTAGTTTCAATTTTCTATCATATTTGGGAATCACGAGTTTAATTCCTAAATCACGATCACCATTGTTTGTTGGTTGATATTGTTGGCTCCAAATATTTCCTCTATCTCAGTTAGCATCCCCATTCCGATTATTTTCTAAATTTGTTATTCTGGTATCCATCCTTATTATTGAAGTTCAATGAGTCAGGTCGAGCCAATGGACTGGGTCGATTCTAATGGGCTGTCTTGTGGACTAGATCTGTTAAGATATCTCATATGATTGACCAAATCTGCTGGACTATTAAAGATTTCTTATACAGCTGTCAAGTTGAACAAAATCCAATCTGCTTAATTGTATATTTTTTATTTAGCATAGTGTTGTTGTAAATATCCCAAATTATAAGGGATATGCGTCATTGTAATCTTTCCATATAACTGTTAAGATATCTCCTAAGAAAGAGAGAGGCACTCCATTCCATCAAAATCTCTTTGGTTTTCTTATATTCTAAGTTTTGTTATGGTATCAAAGCCCAGATCTGAGCATAAGAAAAATAGAGGAAAGCATTTCTTGTTGCATATCTCATTGTTGTGGGAAAAGGATTGACCGTGTATCTCGATAAACATATTTGAAGAAGATTGTTGCTCGATCATCTACTGTCTAAAGAGTAGATCTCAGGAGGCTATTTCTTCCATTCTAGGATGAAATCTTGAATTTCTGGAGGTGCCGAAGTAGTTCTGGTTGCAGACAGTCGACACCAACAATGTAGCGCCGTAATCGATCAGCAGTAGGGCCCATCTGGTTCGCCGATTTGCTGGGGATTCACCACAGTCAGGATCGATTGTATCAGGAGGTGCTAACTCAATTTTCTCAGATTTTTTTATCAATTCCAGGTACAGTTTTTGGGATCTTTTGATCTGTCGATTCTCCAGCAGTATATTTTAATCAAGACCGTTAAATCTTGTGGATTGAGCTCTGATTCATATGATTTCAGCTTCATTAGAAGAATAAATCCATGGAATGAAAATTGAATTTAGAAATAGTTCTCTAATTAAACATTGAATGAAAATAAAGATAGGATAAAATTAGAACTCCACAGTAGCTCACGGGTCTGTGGATTGAACCCAATGGACCGGGTTGACCTATGGGTCAATGGGTTGGCCCAGTTGACTTGGTTCTGGACTATATTACATTAGTTGACGAGCTGCAAATCAATAAGTTTAGGCGACGGTGGTGGTGGTGACAACGATGATGACGATGACGATGATGAAAAGTACTGCTTAGTGCATGCTCAGTTATGATATAAGAAATCAAAGAAACATTATACATCTGATATACATACATATAAATGTAGTCCACGTCTGGTATGCTGCAGCAGTTGGAGCCAAGGAGGCTAACTAGGCTGGTGCCAGTTAATAGGGTGTGGTGGGAAGTGAAGGGGACCTGAAGGTAAGGGGTGGACTTCCATTTGATCATCCTAGGTCTATGATTTAAGCCCTTGAAAAATGGATTCTCTAGAACCATTAACATTTTCAATAGCCCTAGGATTATAGGATGGGTATCCTATGGAACTTGAATCACACCCCATACATCTCCACCACACCACCAGATAAATTATTTCACACATGCAAACACGCATGTATTCACAGTTTCATACACACTCATCAAAATCAACTGTGTACCTCACCAAGGGTTATAGGGGTCTTTCCAGGAACCATTTGATAAAATGTAAGTGCGACCACGCGAGTAAGGAAGTTCAACTCTCCTTCCAATTCTTCAAAATCATACAACAAGGGAAGGTCAGATTTTTCTTGAGAATGAAGGCGTGCACCTGCACCAGTGACAGCCAGATCATCTGAACTAATAGGACCTGTCAAAGGTATCACAAGGTTTGTCCCTTTAGAAGATTGAGGTATAGATGCTCCCTGCATTAGTCAAGGAAATATGTTTCAATGAAGCAGCAAATGGCAAAGAAACTGAAAGAGAATGATTGACATATTTTTTGTTATGACTTAAATACATGTTAATCAATAATAACACATAACACAAATAAATAGGAAAGAAAATGTTGGATTCAGGTTGGATACATGTGAATCAAGACCAAGCCCAACCCAAACCTGACATGTGTCTAATGTGTAAGGACCCTTCTACAGCTCTGATGGACCTGATTGGACCTGGACACAACTTCAAGCTCGACTCAAAGCACAAGTACATTATATATAAAAGCATTTTTTATATATAATACATTCTTAATACGTATTACAAATTAAGTATAAAATAAAACAAATATGTTATACAATATCATAGTATAAAACACAACAAACTATTCTAAAACACAACAAACTATTCTGAACAATTAACTATTCAACAAGCTATTTAGTATACACTATTCAATACCGAACAATTAACTTTCCTAGGTGACACTTAAACTTCCAACAAACTCTTAGAAATTCATAAGCACAGAACTAGGCAAATAACCCTACAACTCCCAAGGTATTAATTATGACTGTTTGACTCCTTGACAGTTTTGACTTGCTTGACTCTGACTGCATCAGCAACCGTCTTATCCATAGCACCAAGTCCTACACAAGAACCAGCATGCACCTTAATAATAAGCTTCTCTTGAACACATAGAAGAGGCCCATGAATTAATAATTTATCATGCACGTGATTTTCCAATAGGCCCGAACAAAGCTGCTATGGGGTCTTATGGCTGCTCATGTAGCTAATCTTAATGTTCATGCCAATTAGGGATGGCTAAGGGTCTGGTCAGGTCTGGGTTTAGGCCGAACCATTTCCGGCCCGACTGACATATCCACCCCAAGTTTGACCCAACCCGTGATAGGTTTTATGGTCCGTGGTACCAGACCCACGCCCGGGAATGGAGATATGATCGAGTTTAACAGAGGTTGTATTTTTTATTTTAAAATATGAAAAAAGATAAACAAAACAAGCGGGTACTAGTACCACTTATCATGAATGAAGTTCCACTAAACTTATATAATATATATGGGGCGGGGCAGGTTGAGAAAACCAAAAACCGAACCCACCCCTGCCCAACTTAGGTCAAAATATGAAAAATGGATGATATAAAAGGTGCTGTTATGAGAAAAAGTGGACTTTTCTGTGATTACAGAAAAGTAGGGGGACCATTTGTAAATACTTTAAACAGTGGTTTTTCTCTTTTTTTTTTCTTTCTTTTTTTCTTTTTTGGTTAATCTCGCCCAGTCCTAGGTTGGACAACCATCTAGTTTCTCTAGTGCAAGTCAAGTCAGGCCAAAGTCAGCCAGGCTAGACCCATGACCAATGGGTCAATCAAGCACATTGGGTCAGCCCACAGCGTCAATAGGGCCAATCAATTACTGTGGAGTTTCGAATTAATTAAGGTTCTTTTAATCCTGAGTTTAGTTGCGTTGCTTTGTTTTAAGAGATTTAGTGTCCTTTAATGATTTAGTTTTTTTTATCAGTGAATAATTTAGTTTCCTTTAATGTTTCGGAATTAAAGTCCTGCTAGGAAAGGGCGTCTCCAACCCATCCTATAAGCATGTATCCCCGCCACTGGGAGAGGTACCTTTTCATTATTTTCAATAAAGATTTCTGAGTTTTCCCTTTGAGTGTGGTTGTTTCTAGTTCGTCACTGTGATTGTTCGTGAAATCTATCGAAGGATTCGGGCAACCCCCACCAGTGAAATTGGTCTATTTTGTTCGGGGATCCAGGGGTACATCATTCTCTTTCTCAATCCATCTTCTCTCTTCTGTTTTTGTCTTTTAAAGATCCATATTCTCTCTTCTTATTTTCCATTTCTTCTCTTCATCAGTTTTCCAACATCAGAGCTTGAACAGATAAAAAAATTTCAAACTTCCTCCTCTAAGAAAGTAAAAAAATAAATTTCCATCCTATGCATCAATATCCCAAATTAGAGAGGTGTCTTAACTTATTAACGCCGCCAAGAGTTGCTCCCACTTCAGCTTACTTGGGAGTTATCTTAGCCATTGACCTAACTGCTAGAGAGGAACGGTCAGGAACCATTACATGTCTTCCATAAAAAACAACATCTTGTAAAGGATGGCTCTTATCTCCTGCAGGTACACGTGTTCTTCAATTTTTTTTTTTTTTCTTTTGGCTGCTGCGCCAACAGCACATTTACCATTCACAAAATCAGTTGAAGAGTATTGCTACAGCTTTCCTTTGGACTGGAAGTACACCTGATCATGAGAGCTTCACTCCTATAGGCTGGGCAACAGGCAATGGCCACTAATATGGTTAATCACGGAGGCCTGGGAGTTGAGGGCATCACACAGCCCAATCGGCCTTTGCAGCTCATATGCTATGGTGGTTTGTCTGCTACTGAAAAGATTTCCAGGTCCATATCCTTTCTCAATGATATTTACGAACCTCAACCTTTAAAGCTACTACCCCTATATGCGGGACTCCTACAGTAGGAGATCGAGTCCAAATTAACATTTTTATGACTAGTGGGTTCCAGTTCCACGATTTCAAGTTATTGGCTGCTATACCGATCATTAACCATTCAAAAATTCAGTAGAAGAGCATCACTATAACTTTCCTTTGGACTGGTAGTACACTTGATCATAAGCTATGATGCCCAGAGCAGGGACACTTTATGGACACGGTAAGGACACGGGTTTTACACATAAAAAGTGAAGTATCAGATACAATACGACACGATACGTTGCCCATTTTGAAGTATCCGTGCATCATAGATCATAAGTCTTTGATGCAGATTGGATTTTCTATCGCAAAATTGAGTTGACCAAAGCCAACATGGAGCGAATTGTGCATCCTAAGAGACCCCGCAAGGGTTTCGACAAGAATTGGGCTTCAAATGGTCCCAAATATTGAAGAAAATCAGTTTGCAGGGGCTGTTAAAATATAACAGTGAATAAAGAGCTGTCCTTGAAATTTCTCAGCATTCCCAGACAAAAGAAGCTCTCCCATGCAGCAGTTTTGGACCAGCTGTTTGGTGGGCCAAACAGGACCCAACCCACTGAAGGTTCACACCACTAGAGTCGCCTGGGGGTTGGCTTTCGGATCGTGGGGGTCCTGTAATCAAAGAGTGGGCCACATGGGCCCCACAATTAATCACACCGGAAGTGTCTGAGACATCCAGATTAGAGATCAGATCCAATTTTCTATAATGTTTAGTAATTTGTTCATCTTTTTGGATTAGAAACTATGATTAAGACTTCTACTTGTATTAGGATTCAACTATAGTAGGATTCCTAGGGTTTTTGGTTGTTTTTAGTGCTATGTAAGCACAACAGTAGTCAACTGTGAAGGCAATGGATTAAGCTTTTCTTTATGTGATCTTATCCCTCTCCCTCACTGCCGATGGGTACATGGAATTTGGGTTGATTTGAGTTGTTCCTTGCTTGTTTATTAATTCTGGAATTTCTATATTTTTTGCAAAAATCTACTGTTTGTGGGATTATTGCGTGGTTTGGTTTATTTGGGCTCACAATCAATCGGATTGTGCTTCTGTGTACTGCATCAGTCTCACCCCTAAAAGTTGGGCGATGGCCACTAATAAGGTTTAATCATGGAGGCCTAAGAGTTTGGAGTATCACGGCCCAATCTAGAGCTTTTGCAGCTCACATGGTTTTTAGGTTTATCTGCTACCCAAAATACTTCTAGGTCAATATCCTTTCTCAGTGATGTTTAAGAACCTCAACCTTTAAAGATACAGCCACAAAACATGGGACTCCTACCGCAGACTTGTGTTGAAGGAGATGGGGTCCAAATTAACATCTTTAATGATTAGTGGGTTCCCATCCATTGCAACACACGTTCACCCTAGCATGGACTTTCCCAACCCCAGATGGCCTTCCACTGCAAAAAGGCCCATCCTCTTTTTTCAATAGCATAGGAACAAACATACAGCCCTGTAGCCCACCCCAAAGTAGATCGTATCCTATCTACACCACTAGGTGGGCCAGATATTCCTTGTTGGGGCCAAAGGGTTGGAACATGCTCCATAAAGGCTTTGTACAAACACATCTAATCCATTCCAACAGGACCCCAACCACCATGGAAACAGTTATGGACTCTTTCAACCAAACTAAGATTTTCTTATTTGAACATTTATGGTGGGCCCTCCATGGACACCTACCCACTCGAGCTTATTTAAATCAATTCTTGCCAAATATTGATCCATAGTGCTTCTGTTGCTGAAATGATGCAGATATAAGTTGGTCATCTTCTTATATACTGCACAATTTGCCTCTCGCATTTTGGATGTGTTGCAGAATCATTTCCCTAAGCCATTCAATTTCACAACTATGAACAGTTGTGTAAGGTTGCTAACTTCAGTGGAACCCTGTATTGGAATTACAGTGTGCTGGTACATCTGAAAAACTAGAAATATAAATCTCTTTTAGTCTCAACCAGTTCACCCTTCCTACCCTATCTTTAGTTCTATTAACCACCTACACCAATGCCTGGTAGTTTGACAACCTGCTATGAATCCTAAACCTCAAGGAACACCTAAGGAATATTGGACCCATCCTCCAATGGGCTGCACTGAACTTAATTTTAACAGGCTGCTAATCTTCACACTCTTCACACGCAGTGTGTGGATTTGGAGGCATTTTTAGGGCACGTTTGGTAACAAAATCTTGGGTGAAAAGATTTTCCCTTTCCACGATTTTATGCTATATCCAAGTTTGGCTACAGCAAATCATCCCTGATTTTTGGCACCTAAGATCCCCTATCCATGTGATTTTCGGATCTAACCCCCTCCCATCGGATAAGCAAATCCTCCATGAAAAGGGGGGTGGGTATAAAAACCAAAATCCCACCCCCACTTCCAAAATCACCTCTATTCTCGATCTCTCTCGCGATCTCAGAACGACTCCTCGAAGAAGCCTCTCTTCGCCACCGTCACTCTCTCTCTCTCTCTCCTGCCGGTCTTCGTTTTCGGGTATGCCCATCTCTCTCTCTTCTCTCTCTCCCCTTCCCTACCTGGTCAGTTAGCCTTTCTCGTCTCTGTTCAAACAACTTGCCCCAAAAAAGAGAAGTTTTGGAGAAGAGAATATAATGGGGAGAAAGCATCTCTCTTCCTTATAGAACTCATGTATGAGTGGGAGGATGTCAATTTGGTCGATGTCCTTGTCCAAATCTTCAATATTTTGACTGCTTGTTACTTTCTAGAACTTGATTTTAGCATTTAACGATGATAAGAACTTTTAACATCGAATCCTGCTTGTGGTTGCTATGAAAACAACTAAAAATAAAGATGTAACTCGTAATCATGATATGGACTAATGTCCCTTTTTGCTCGAGACTAATGTGTGTTTTTTCTCTTTAATCCCCTAAAAGAGATTCTTACTCGAGCGTCAACTGTTTGTATGTATTTTCTTTTTTCATTTTTTTTTAAATTTTCTTTACTGTTGGGGCATTATATGAATGAAAGGAATCCGGTCAAATAGCTTGAGATATGCTTTAGATTCCTGGGTACACTGCACTTAGGATAAACACACACAAAGGGAAAAAAAAGATTTGTAGTACATGTTACACTATACCGGCCAAAACTTTTGATGGCAACAAGCATTTGATCACTGCTTATTACTCCATCTTCATGGAATGGAATTGGCCTAAAAATCACATTTACCATTCATTATTCAATCTAACAAAACATATCACTATAGTTGTTGTCATTTTTAGGTTAACACAGATTACTCTTATAGTGGATTGGATATCACGATTACCAAAGTTAATGGGGGCTAACAATGTACATCTAAAGCAAAATGCAGTCAATTATTATTCAAGATGTAATAATTTTTTGAGTTTATTAACTTCATTATGGTATAAACAAATGTCAAGTATATATCCAAGCAGTCTAGAATTAAGTCTGGTGACTTCTTCCTAGTCCATTAATATTCCAAGTGTTAGAGAAGTTGATGAATTACTTTGTTCTTTGTAGCTTATACCCATGCTAATTATATGTCAGAATTATAAAACATATTATACCAAACCATCTGTTATAGTTTTAATAATATAGCTACACGTTACACAACTTGGAATCTTTCAATATCTGTACTCAGACCATGTGTTGAATTCTTCGTAATAAATGATTGGAGCAAAATGCACAGCTATATTTGAAAAAAGAAATATTTTTCATATATTATCAACTTTGCCATTAGTTTTGGGTTCAATCTTGAGCTTGGAAGGATAAAATATCACAAATTATATGGAACAAGAAATGATCATATATATAAATATATCCCTTCAATTGAGAATTTTTTTTAATCCAGTGTATAATAACTCTTATAAATTCCTAGAGTTTACATATATGTCTAATCATATTTCATCTTCACCTTAGATCATATCTCTCATACCCGTTATCCAATGAATGGTGGTGTATATATATCCATGGTTAATGTAGCTCTCATCTGTATTAACAAATGAAAGGGCCAAAACTGTATTACTTTATTTCCAGTACATAAGCTACCCAGAATTGGCAATTGGGTGTTTGGGTTGATAAGACATTTAGATAAAGTTACTTTGTCAAGTATAAATGGAAAAGAAGTTTTCATCTTCAACAAATGGAAGGGCCAGAATTATTTTACTCGTCTAGTTCATCAGCTACCCAGAATTGGCAATTGACTGTTTGTGTTTATAAGACATTTAAATTCAGTTAGTTTGTGAAGTGTAAATGGAAAAACTTTATTCGAAAAAATAAGCAGACTAAAAATTTATTGGTTATGGAACTCTTCTCAAATTAGAGAAGATTTTTGCCTAGAAAATGCACTATACTCTTCTTATCATTCTCCCATAATTTGTTCCGTTTTTTGCAATGCTTGTACTTTGTTCCGCCCAATTGAACATTTAAAGGTTGTTTTAAATGCATTTATTTAGAAATTTTGGTGATGCACTTTAAGCTGTTTGTATTTACCTTTGAACATTTTGACTGTGATTGAAGTCTTAGGACAAAAGCTTTCGTTTTTTTCCATTGTTAGATCCTAATCATCTCTAATAATTTGTAGGATGACTACACAAATTAACTCCTAGGGTCCTCGCTCTGATAAGTCGAACTCGAAGAATATGAAATGGACAACTAGACAAGATGAAATGCTCATCTGCTTTATGCGCGAACAATGCAAACAAGGAAAATCCATACCCGGTGGGTTCACCACAGAGGGATGGAGAGAAATAACGAAACAAATGAAAATGTAGTTCGGCACAGATTTCAATAAGGATAAATTGAAAAATCATTTTAAATCATTTAAAAAATGGTACAGTGTGATGAAAACTCTGCTTAATTTGAGTGGTTTTCGGATGGGATGAAGACAAAAAGATGGTGACTGTTGAAGATAAGAGTATGGGATGACTATATAGCGGTGAGATTTTTTTATGTAAATTATATAGTTATTAGATGATATTTAGGTACAAATTGATAATTTTGCTTGCATCCATTTCAGGCACACCCTGATACTGCAATGTATAGGTTGAAACGCTTGCCAGACTATCTTCATCTAGCCGAAATATTTGGTGACTCAATTGCTGATGGTAGAGCTGGATTTGCTTCGATTGATCCCCAAACTCCTCCACAAGACAATGGGGGTGAAGATGAAATTGACGTCAATGCCACACAAGATGAAGTTGGGGAAGATCATGTTTCCTCTAGAAAAAGGCGTAAAGCGGCTCTAGGAGGATCTTCTCGTCAGATGACGAAAAGACAGTGTGGGGGAGGCAATGGTGGAAAATGTTGGCCGAATGGCAGATGCACTAGATAAGTTTGCAAACACTCAAGATGCCACAGTTACTAGAATGAGGATGTGCTGGGAGGCACTCGATCCTCTAGATATTGAAGAGAGTTTAAAATATAAGACACTTGCATTTCTCGAGGGAGAGATGAAGGCCGCTACCTTCTTAGCATTGCCTTTGGAAAGTCATAAGCAATGGCTAGTAGCACATCTTGAACGATTGGCACCTGACTTTTGAATCATGAATGGGTTGATGAATAGGACAATTTTTATATTATTTTATTTTGAAGATCTTAGATGCACAAATGTGGCTGATTATTTATTTTATGCACAAATGTGGATTTGTTATTCATTAGAACCATATGTGTGTTATATACCCAATATGCTTGTGCTAATTACATTTCATATTCTATAGGTTAAATGGATAGAAAAGATATTTTGAGGATATTTGCAACTGCAATTACTACAGTATCTCTGTTGTGGTACCAGTACTCATACTTTCTGAAAGATGCAGTGCATGAGTCTTCACTTAGTGGAGATGGTTTTATTTGGGAGACTTTGATTGGAAATTCCAATAATTATTTTGATTTGTTTAGAATGAGCACTGATTGCTTTATGCTCTTAGCGAATGAACTAAAGAGACGGAAGTTTATGAAAGATTCACGTCTTGTGAGTGTAGAAGAGCAGCTAGCGATTTTCTTATTTACTATTGGCCATAGTCAAAGGAATCGAGTAATGCAGAATCGATTTCAGCACTCGGGGGAAACAATTAGTAGATACTTCAACCAAACATTAGATGCTGCATTAAAGTTGAGTAAGTATTATATAAAACCATCAAATGGGGACATTCCACCAGAGATTGCAAACAACCCTATATTCTACCCATATTTCAAGGCAAGTTTTTAAAGAATTTATATTTACAAAAACAACATAAGTGGATAATATATAGATAATTTAATGAGTGTTTGATCCATCTACAGGATTGTGTTGGAGCAATAGATGGAACACATATCCCTGCATGGGTGAGGCTTGAGGACCAAGTTCGATATCGTAATAGGAAAGGTTTATTATCTCAAAATGTTATGGCTGTGGTTTCGTTCGACATGAAGTTTCAATATGTTGTTGCTGGGTGGGAAGGGTCAGCATCAGATGCTAGGATTCTTCAAAACTCGATTTTAAAGCGGCCTCACAATAAATTTCATGTTCCAATTGGTAATATATTGTGATTTTCATATTGAAAACATGTCTATTATTTTGAATATAATATTAACCAGTAAGTATGTGCTTTTCAGGCAAATACTATTAGGTTGATGCTGGTTATGCGAATACACGAGGCTTTTTGGCTCCTTTTCGCGGTGTTCGTTACCATCTTAAAGAATGGTTGACTACACACGCACCTAGAACAGGACCAGAGTTATTCAACTTGCATCATTCAAAATTACGAAATGTAGTTGAGAGAACATTTGCAGCGTTGAAGCAACGTTTTGCTCTACTTCAAATTGCTCCACGATACCCTATCAAGACACAAGCGAAGATAGTCGTGGCGTGCTGTGTTCTCCATAACTTCATTCGACAACGGAATTTAGAGGATGCGATATTCCATGAGGCAATGAATGAGACATTAGAAGATGTGGATATGGGTGATGAGCTAAATGATAACCAACCTGAAAATAATATTCTAGGACCTAATGATGCAAATAGGAATTATATGATTCAATTGCGAGAAAGCATAGCAGAAGAAATGTGGGCTGCAACGGGTGCTTCTTGATTTTTTACCTCTTCTTTATAAGAGTTTACTTCGCTGTCTTAGTTATTATATTTGTGGTCTAACATTGACTTTTTAGTCTCTGAGATTCATAGACGCTAATAACAATTTATTATTTTTCTGGCTTAATATTGACTTGCATGGAGATTTATTTTATGTTTTTATAACTGCATTTAAATTATTGGAGAGCTGTGGTTGTGTATAAATTGAAATTCATAGTTCAAAGGGGTATCAAGGTGGTTTATGAAATAATTTATAATATAGCAGGTACTTATGTAGCTTGAAGAAATTTAGAATGTCTTCTCATTAAGGGGAGACTGTGCCCTTTTTTTTTTCTTTTTAGAAATTTTAATGTCTGATTTAATTATTTAAATTGATTCACAACATACTTTTGAATTTCGGCTATTAAGTTTCTGAATTAGCTAGTTTAGGGTTCCATCAATTGATTTTGTTCAATAAACAAGAATAGAGTGGGTCCCACTTGTTCAATAAAAAAATAACACCTCATCCATGTATCCATCATTGTAATCATATGTGCACTTGTGATAACAGACCTTAATTTTTTCAATATTTAATATGGGCCCCATTTACTCAATCATATGTGCACTTGTGATAAGGAGTTTTTAGTTCGTCCTATATCAAGAAGTGGACCTCACTTGATACGGTCATATGTCTTGGTCATGGCAAACTGCATAGCCTCATATTAAGTGGGTAGTTTATTATCGTGGATTTTGGTGTTCAACACCAAACATGGATTGATAAAATTCGTGATGTCTCCATAATCACAACCAAACATGGAATGCAGGAATCATTAGCTATGCAAATCCTTGGCATTGATTTTCTTTTTCCAACGAGAGAGGAATCTTAAATCCCGCGGATTCCTCTTCCAATACCAAACGTGCCCTTAAAGACCAAATTGATACTATGCTGGCAGCCTGCACCTCCAAAGCACACACTTCAAATCCCCCATCAGCCGAAATTCATGCCTATTGCAAGGGCTCAAAGTTGTAAATGATAATGGCGTGAGATAGCCTCATTTTAATTGACGCACTGCTTCAAGCGGGCGGCCTATCTTGGGAGCACATGCTTTTGTGGAGAGAGATCCAAGTGCTTTTGCAATCTTTGGAACGCTGGACCGCCCAGTTTTGCCAAAGAACAGCAAACCAAGTAGAACATGCTTTAAAAAAAGGGCATACCATATCTTACAATATTTCACAATAACTTGGCTCCTCAAATTCAGTCTATTTACTCCAAGGAGATCCAGTTCACAGCACAGCAGAGAGAACTAATGTCCCTCAGCTGAGTGATGCATTCCATGGTGTTGCAACTGAAGAAACCCCACTTGAATATTTTTGTTTCTTCAACTATTGCGCCCTTATCACAATGCAAATCCAATATATCTCTGTGTGAGTGTTTCTTTCTTTGTTTCATTTTAGTACCATAAAGTTTCTATTTGTTTTCTGCTTTTGTTTCCCATGTACAAGTTGGACTCTCTTAGTTTAATATAATATATACTCTCTTTTAGCCAAAAAAGCAACAACAACAACAACAATAATAATAATTCCCATCAATAAGGAATCCCAGAAATGTGAAAATAAGAATGTGTTAAACAAACCTCGAGGACAAGCTTTAGTCCATCTAAATTGGATCCAGTTCTAACATCTACTGCTGCTGGAAATGATGTATCATCTGCACCATGAGCAACCGTAAGAAGAAGCTGACAAGCATGGCAAGGCTCAGCAAGATATATTAAAAGTTCAATAACATCTGCAGCTTGTGCGAAGACCTGCAAAAGGAAAAGTAGATTTAAGGAGAAAAATACATTAGCAATTTATCAGCTCTAAAAAGGCTAATTTTTCTCCAATTAAAATCATTAGTTATATTATTTTTTTTAAGTATATGGACTATGGAGTTTTGCCTTCTAAATTGCAGGTCAAGAAAAAAGTACCCATGTTAGGTCTTTTCTCTTGAAACTTAGAAGGTCAGCTTCACCATTTGCACAAGGAAAAATGCTTTCAACCGGCTTTAGAATGCATGCAGGTGGGTGTGACAGTACCTGTAATAGATCGAAAGTAATATATTAGAAAATGCACAAGCAAAATGATAGCCTGAAAACTATGCAACAGCCAAGTTGATATTCATGAAAAACCTTAGAACATTGATGTCATCACTATCATTCACGACAAACATCATTGAACTCCTTATGGTAACAAGAAGTATGAAAAAGGGAGATGACATGGCGATGAAATATCAAATGATAGTGGTAAAAAAACAAAAGGGACTCTAACTCGCAAGTGAGGAATATTGGCACACTCTATTAGCTTGAATTGAAAAAGTATGGACTATGGACCAGTAACCATTTTCCATCGGATCCTTCAAGATAATGTTAGTTCAGCGCCCCTCCATTTAATTGGGATGTTGGTTCAAATTTTCATCAATAATTGGGATGTCAGTTCATCTTTTTTATCAATCACCCTTGCACATTAGAAGGGATCCTAAGAGCTGACTAGCACAATAATACAATCCATTCTCAGTGTCCACCATAGAGTTAGCTTCTTGGTTATATGAGAACTAAAAACACTCCACAGTACGCAGTAATTTCACTGGCTAAATAGGCTAGCCTCCAAGGCACATACAAGGAGATTTCTCCCAACTGTTAAGTGTTATCAGAATCCCCCTCAACTACAAGATTTTACAAGAACGAAGTCGACAAAATTTTGATTCCTTGATACCAAAAGGCCCAAAGATGGCTTTGAGCACTAAACAGTTAGTCTCATGCTAGCTAACGTTGGTTTCCCATTAGCTGCCCCCATCAACATTAAACCTACATGCACCTTTCGAAGGGGACAAACTGGTCATAGACATATCTAAATTCCCTCCTGCTCCTCACTTTCTATGATCCATCTTGCAATTATGATCTTAACATTACCAAAATCGTCTCTTGGTGAATAACTTCATCCCCATAGCTTCCCAAAGCTTGAAGAGCCTGATGAAAGCAAACCAAACATTTCAAGCGAAAATCGCATTGAACAAAACAACAGTCAATATCTCCATTCTAATCTCCACACAAAATTACCATTCTTTACAATTGCAATGGCCTCCCAACAAAAAGCCTCAACCCATGGAGGCGCAACCTTTCCAAGCTAGCGCCTAGGGAGGAGGCCAGGAAACTAGGCCAACAACTCAAGAAAGATCTGGAGTTTAACAGCCGGGAGGCCCCCACTTCCAATCCTCCTATCCGAATCACCATTGCAAATGAGACATACCCACTGACTCTAACTCAACAAGACATATGAAAATGAAAAACCAAACTCAAACACAATCTCCCAAAAAAAAAAAAAACCCAAAGAAAAAAAGAATTTCACAATGCTAATGGACCTGGATATTTTTATATGACATACAGTGGAAAACAACTTTTCAGCGAACACACCACACCCAACCTTTGTTCCAAAAACTAACTCTCCCCTGAAGCCACACCAAAAGACCAACAACTTCTGAGAACATTGAAACTGACTTACCAGACACAATGCCAAACTATGATGCACGGATACTTCAAAATGGGCAACAAATCATGTTGTTTCACACACAGTACTTCACTTTTTATATGCAAAATTTGTGTCCCTGCCATGTCCATGACGTATTCCTGTCGCATCCATGCCATATCTAGGCATCATAGGTGCCAAACACAAAAATAGAACCTAGCACTGTCGACAACTTCTACATCTGGACCCGGATACCAACCCCTTTAGTCAACCCCCTATATAAAAGCAATCACTTTCCTACTTAAAGCTTTTAATTCTTCCTTAAGCGCCACCCCATTTGCTCAGCAAAGTGTCATTCCTCTTTCGAAGTCTACTAATCCCCGAATCTCCCTCATGTTTAGGTTTAACAACCTATCTATCTTAATGAGGTGCATTTTTTTTCTTCTCATTTCCTTACCACAATAAGTATCTCTAAATCCCTTTTTCTTTTTTTTTTAATCTTTCTGCCACAATCAACAGAACGAAGAAAAAGGGCATTGCCTTGATAAGGGTAATTTTTACAGCAAGAGACCGGCTACATTTGCATGAGGCTAACTCAATTTTTAGCCACCTAAGCACGAGGTACCATACCACCTCTGATCTCAAGTTTGCTCCCAAGAATAGTGCTAATTACAGGATCAAAAAGAAGCTACTAGACACCAATCTTGAAGCTCTCTCCTCCTGGACACCCACGCCCAAACAACTGCTTTTGAGAATATCAACTCTAACACCAAAAACCCACCTCAAAATACCAATATAGAACTTCAAATTAACAATGCTCTCCAGTGCATCAATAAAAAATTAATGTATCATCAACAACCTGAAGATGTGTGATATGTGATGCATTCCAACCATCATCATAAGAACCTTATCCCAACAATCTAGGGTCAGCAATACCATCATCAAATTCATTATAAGGATTCATGTTGTTGCCTTTTCGCACTAGTTCCCCAACTCCTCAACAACAACCAAGAAAAGAAGAGAGGACAGCAGATTGCCTTGCATCAAACATTCAAACCTCTCCAGACATGAAACTATCAAGTTGGAGTCATTTACGAGAAACGAAGATGCCATCAATGAAATCCATGTAGCTATCCACTTATGCCACTCGCTCCCAAATCCCATATGCTAAATTATGTAATCTTCAAAACCTCAACCCATTGGATATACCTTCTCCATGTCTATCTCAAGAGAACCCTTGGCGTCTTCAACTCCATTCCCGGACGAACAGCTCACCACTAAAGATTTCACACCCTTTCAGAAAAGCCCCTTAAGAATCACCAATCAGATAGGATAACTTCTCACAATAAGTTAACCAAAAGTTTTGAGATGATATTATAAATATTACTCAAAAAGCTAATCAGTCTAGAGTGGGAAAGATCCTGTGCACCCTCCTTTTTTGAAATTTAAAGAAATGAAACTAGCATATTTCCTTTGTTCAGAATCTTCTAGTGGAAATCCCTCAACAAAGACAAAACGTCACTTTTCAAACAATCCCAATTCCCAACACCTTAAACAAAGTGAAATTAAAACCATCGGGCACCAGAGCTTTGCCATCTGATGTCTCTGTTAAGATCAAGTTCAGTTTCTCTTCTTTAAACTTCTGCTCTAACAACAGCACTTTCATTCTTGAAATCTCATTGAAGAGTAATTTACATAGGCTTTGCCTGCTGAGATCCTCTTTGGTCTCGAGGTGAGAGAAATGACCAACGCCTCCTAAACCTCACAATATCTACCAAATATCAAACATCTCTCAGAATGAATCTAATGTTGTTTCTTCGATCTCTATACATAGCCATCCTGTTGAATTTTTTGTGCTTTTGTCTCGTACTTTAGCAAAAAGATTTGATCTGTGGTGCCACATCAGCTTTTCATTTCTCAATAAGCTCCAAAGCTCACTCCTCATAGCTTTCTTGCCTCTCTTTCACCTTCTAAGAGGTTCCTCTCCTCTCCAATACCATCAAACTGAACGCGGCAAAAATTGAGATCAATATGTTATTTATCTAACCAAAAACCTCCTGATTCCATGTCTTGAACTTGACCTTAAGCAGGTGTAACTTTCTGTGAAGAGTGAAGGCAAGCCAACCTAAAACCTAGAAGCTATCCCACCAACCTCCGATCATCGCAGTGAAACATTGGGCTCAAAACCACATATCCTCAAACCTAAAAGGAGTTGGACTCTAATCAGTCATCAACTCATCCAACGCTCTTGCCATGTGATCAGACACATGACAAGGAACAATGAGCTGAGCCATTCCACTAAAACGGTACTCCCAATCCTCAGTCACTAAGAATCTATCTAGATGACTCATTCATCTATTTAACGTATAACGGTCTCCACACAAGGGTAAATTCAACAGTTTGTTGGCCTGAATAAAGTCTAAGAATGATGCCATTCCCTGATTCAGTGAGGAAACCTCCCTTTTTAAATTAGCAAATCTAATGAAATTGTAGTCACCCTCTATACTCCAAGGCCAATCTCACTGATTTCTTTTCCTTTTCCTTTCTTAAACCTGCTCGGATACCATCATAGAGAAGGATGAGAAAGAAAATAACGCAATGTTGCCCTAACTAGGCACCACAAATATTTTATACTAATTGCCTCAAACAGTTATTTGGAAAAAAAAAAAAAATCAGTTGTATTATGAATATAAAGCAAAGTAACTCCTGTCCATTAAATTACAAATTTGTGCCTGAATAATTAAAGAATGATGAATACATGTACCCTAACACTTTTTTTAGATCAAATATGAGATATAGGAGACGCAAATAATAAGGGAAAACAGATGAGAAGAGTTGAAAGATGGAAGTTTGAAGGTTTACGAGAAGAATGAGTTATACCTTTCGACCAAGCCAACCTTGTATTAAAATGAAGTATTCATATACAGTGGTCCACATGAATATAGAAATAATAAAAAAAGATATAAATAGCAGTAAATATAAGATTTCACTACATGTGCTCTTGTCTAGAAGTGCATCAGCGTTACATTTAACACGAATTAAAAGCTGTAAACTCACAACAGAGCCCACATTCAAGACAATTTTATCAAGTAAGCTGATTATTAAGATCATTCACTTGAGTTGGCAGTAGATATGGGATTGATCATAAAACAGTTCCTTCATTGGATCTCTTCTTTTAACATTTTTCAGATCGTACTGTATATAATATCCATTCAGGTGCACTCAAATGTTCAGGAATCCAAAAACTAACTGCCATTTAAACAAATAGCCCCTGGTTTTCAGAATAGTCCGCACAAGGTATTTAAATAGTGGGCTGACCTATATTGGTTTTGGCTTCTAACAAAAATCTATTTCAAGAATGCTATATGTCAGCAGAAACACATTTGGGGTGAAGTTATGATTTAACAATTAAAAACAGGGGTGTTCATGGGCCGGGCTGGACCGGACTAAGGCATATCCAGGCACGGCCCGCTTTAGAATCACTGGCCCATGCCCAGCCCAAGCCCGACATGGGTCGTAGAACTTAGGGCTAAGTCCGCCCATTTAATCAATCGGGCCAATTCGAACCGGGCTTTTCATCACTTTTGTAGGCATTTGATCAATTGTTTGTACTAATTAAATTAAATTACATAATTCCTTACACGGGCCGGGCCGGGCGGGGCGGGGCTTTGGGCTTTCTATCACTAAATCCAAGTCCGGCCCAATTATTAAACAGGCCCTAATTACATATCCAAGCCCAGCCCAAATCAGGCTGGCCCGGCCCATGAGCACCCCTAACTAAAAGTAGTCCTGTTTCCTTCTAATGAAGGGAACATCACAACAAGCCTGTTTTGCTCATGGTTTCCATTGCAAAACATCGGAAAATGTTTCAATGTAATAAATGAATGAAATACTACTTAAATCTTAAAATATATATAATATATGTTATTATTACAGATTTAATGGTAGTCAACAATGTCAATATAGGACCTAGAATAAGCCACACGAAAATCAATGATAACGACAAATTTGTTAATATTCTAGCAACTATAACAAAATTATTAGCAAGACTTACTTTAAGAGGATGAATTGGTACAGATGGGAGATGCTTGAAAAGCCTCATTCCAAGAAACATCTCTAGCTGCTTCTGTCGGGAGCTATCAACAACTGTATTTTTGTATCTTCTCTGCAGAGTGATCTTCACATTTTGGGCTGCTGAGAACTGTTTAAACATCCCAGCATCGTCGCTGAATATATTCAGGATTTGGCTATGCATGGCTTTAGAACCAGTATACAATGTTGCATGGATATCACCTGCAAGTAGGAAAAGTTCAGCCAGTTGAGATATCGGAGATGACAGCGTTGATCTTTTGAACTCATCAAAGGTCATGTCAAGTCTTTTCCAAGGTTTATCAGGGCATGGATGTTCCCATGTAGTTGTACGAGTATTGTGATCGATAAAATATGTCTTCCCTGTAACTGCATCAGAGCGTTTCTCCCATCCCGGTGGCAAAGGTGCAGTATATCCACCATAATTATTTGCATATTTTATTGATGAAAAACCCATAACATCACTGTCTAGGGAGACCCCAAGTCGTCTACACTGTTCGACAAAGACTTGAAGAGATCCAAAGAAACTAGCAGCATTTGTTCTATCCAAAGAATCCGCACAGTTGAAACGTATCACCCCATTTTGATATGATCTTAAACAGAAAGTGCCCTCGATGTCCTCATTAGAAACAAGTGAGCCTTGGAAATCCTTAAGATGCTGAGTATAAGGCAAATAATCCCCTTCAGAAATACCAACAGTTATTGTGGGTGCTTTGAGAAGTTTCCAGAGCCCCTCAATTGTGAGCTGCTCGCCTTTAAGCTTCACACTGGCATGCCAGTCATAATTTATTAAATGAATTCGAGTATATGGAAGCTTACCAGTTGATCTTATATAATTTAAGGACTCCTCAAAATGCTGGACTAATATGGATTCTGATTTTCCTTCACCATTTCTAAGTAAATTAATACATGCAATAGGAACTAAGCGATTTTTCTTCTGGCCTGCTCCAGTAGTTGTGCCTAAATTTTGAGCACCATATCTCCTACTTAATCTGTCATAGTATTCCAAGCTTCCTTTGTAGGGCTCTCGATCTGAAACATAAATTTCAGCTTCTGCAGCAGTAAACTTCAACTCTGCCCCCCACCAGATAGGTATAGTGCCTCTTCGCCAGATGTATGTACTGAAAGGTATGGAATTGCCAGTCTTCCTAGGAATCCATACAAGTTGCTCACACTCCACTTCATTTCCTGTCACAATGCAAGACAAACGGGTCATTGAGACTTGTGACTAATATAATTTTTTATGCATTGTTCTAATTTATGAATTATCAGTATTGTAGTTGGTACGATGGTTCCTTTCCTCCTTATTTTCTTAAACACTATATTTCCATTTTGAAAAGGCTTATAAATGAATGAAATAGAATAAAAAATGGACATAGAATAAGTTATAAAAATGTATATGTAGAATACAATGTGGGTCAAATGGATTTTATTTAAATAAAAATGGTGTGACACAATCATCATCATCAAAGCCTTTTCACAAGTATGTTGGGGTCGGCTACATGAATTATGTTTCTCTATTCCGATCTATCCTGAGCCAAATCCTTGGATGGTGTGGCACAATGATAGAAGCTAAAAATTCCTCATTTGTTTCATTGAAGGTGAGCCTAGCATACTTAGCCCACCCGCCCACACCCCCCCACCTAGGTGTCCACCTCAAGCTCCAAAAGGGCTTGGCCCCCATTTGTGCCATGCACCTTGACTACGATGAGCATTTGTTAGTATAACAAGGTACTTTGGCCTACTTGGGTGCCCATGGCCTGAGCCTGAACTTGAGCCTGGCCCAAGTTTCACTCAAGCTTCAAAATCCATGCTTTAGTCAGCCCTAATTAGGTTTCACGGCAGGTCGGTTCATAAAGGCTCAAGCTTCGTCAATCAAAGCTGCACTAGGGATCCCTGATGAAAATTGGTTCATCTGGTCCAAATGGTCCCATGCAACCTTGAATGGCTCATGTGAATAACTCTCCTTGCTTCAATATTAAATATTTATAATAAGGTGCCATGAAAAGCGAAGAAATTGATGCTGCATATCACCTTCAAAATTGATGTCAATTATGTTGAACAATGCATCCTTAATACACAACTTTTTCAACAAACAATAACTTAGAGCAGGTGGGTTGAACCGAACATTTTCACATCCAATACAAATATGAAATGTAAACTGGCCAAAATAGCACACTGAGACCCTGTTAGTATTTCAAACAATGCATCCAATGCAATTAGCACAATTAGACCCTCCTTGGCTTTAAATTATGTTCTAAAACATGGTTTCGGTCACTGATCATTGACCACTGAGCCCATTATGACTCAGCCAATGTGAATGAGACTAAGCCGATTGACCACCAAGAAACATTTTCAAGTTCACATTGACTGAGTCCATGCAACTCAATAGGTACAATGTCAGATACAACTTAGCTAAGTTTTAAAACCAGGTCTGAAATAACCAGAATTCTGAGCCCATCAAATGAGGTTTCCTTGCAAATAAATGATTTCTGGGACCCATTTAAAATGATGAGGTGGGATTTGTTAATCACATGCATTAAGTACTAGTGCAAAAGAAGACGAACCCTCCACACTTTGAACAATTCCATGAAGCAACAAAAAAGCCACAGACAACAGTCACTCCTATAAATGGAATTATGAGCTGAGGCATGTACTCTACTTCAAATGATGACAACAGTCCTTTAAGAAGAGAGAGAGGAGGGGTGATCTGGATAGGGAGAGGTCGTAGTGATTGCCGTAAGTGATTCATCAAAAAGTTAGAAATGCATACCAAGAGTATATGCACTAATCTAGGGTAGAACCTTCAAATAAAGAGTATAAATGCAGATAAACAATGAGATGATAAGTCAAGATGGAGACAAGAATGACCAATTTAAATATGATAACGGAGAATGTGGTGTGAAAGGAACAGTCCTGTGAATCCTGTTAAAAAGATAACAGTCTATGTGGATAATGATAATATGGATATAAAAGGAAAAAAATCTATTACCTGTGCTAAAACAAGCATTCAACCCTCTAGCCAAGTAACGAGTACCAGGATGCAGTCTGCTACGACGTGCTGTGAGAGCAACGGTTCCTTCATGCTGACCTGAACCACCAAAGCTTCGTGACTCAGCAAACCCCTGAAATTAGCAACATTGATATAAGTGAATACCATGAAATGTTGGCAACAACATACCAATAAAGAACCTGACTCACCAAATTGTTTGATTACATAAGAATTGGTGAGTGCAGATTTAGTGCCTTCATATTGAAACTGATACTAATAGCACATAGGAAAACAATATGTCAAAGCAAAAGAAAAGAAATCAACAAAGTAAAAAGAAAAAGAAGAATGATCTGAACTAAAATAAAATAAAAGATTGTCTAGTGTAGATTTAATATATTGATATGCAATGGATTAGCACATAAATTACCTTCCAAAGAATAAAAAATGTTAACATAGATAAATTCCAACGGATCAAAGTTTCTTAAAGTTCATTTGTTTCCAACATTTCACATATGTAACCGTTAGCATGTGATGAAATTACACGTGTACATCTGTTCATCATCAACATCATTATGCGTACATCTATTCACCATCAACATCACCATCAAAGACTTGTCCCAACTATCTTTGGGATGGGGGGGCACATGACTTTTGTGTCTCCATTCCGATCTATCCTGAGCCAAATCCTTGGATAGTTGCACTTATTCAAATCTATTGTTACTACTGCCATCCACGTCCTCTTCAGCCAACCCATTCCCCTTAGTTAACCTACATACCGAAAATTGTCCTCACCAGCGCCATTGTTGGCCTGCATCAGACAAATCCAAACCGTCTCAAACGGGTTTCTCTTATTTTATCATCTATTGGTGCTACTAATAAATGTAAATGAAAGTGCTAATTTCTTATTTTATCCTTCCTACTTTTACCACACATCTATCTCAACATTCTCATCTCTACATTAGGCACGTTGACAGCCAACGTAAAATGTTATCACAGCCCAAACTCATATCCAATATGCTTATTGTTATGACATGTATAAAAAATGTTGCGTAAAAGGGCTCATGTTTCTCTAGACTTTGCACCTTCACTCCTAGTAATGATTTACATGAGTAGTGTGTATTTATTACACACGTAAAAGGTGCCATAGTGGAAATTTTTGACATTCTGTCTCTATTGGTGTAGATTCAAGTCACCAAAGAAAAAACTTAATATCCCTCAAAACCCTCATTCCTTCATCATACCTTTCCTTCCTCCCTCCCTTTTCTTTCCTTCTTTCTTCTCCTTTTACCCAATTGTATGGGATTGATCACTTGACACTCTCTAGTTGTCAAGTTACCTATATTAGAGTAACATAGTCATTGGCAACAATTTTCTCTTGGCCACTGTGTCAGATGAATGTGAAGAATGCATTCCTTTATGGAGATTTACAGGAAAAAGTGTATGGATCCACCACCAAGCTTCGTAGTAAAAGGATAAGGAGGTAAAGTTTGTTGTCGCAAGAAATTTTTATATACACGAAATTTTTGTATAGGCTAAAGCAGTCACTGCAAGTATGGTTTGACAAGTTCGGTAGGGGTGTTCATGGGGCGGGTTGGGCCGGGCTGAGGTATATCCAAGCCCAGTCCGACTTCCAAAAACATATGTCCAAGCCCAGCCCAAGCCTAGCCCGGCGGAAAATGAGTAAGCCCGAGCACAGCCCGAGTTTACTTTATAAAAAATAAAATAGGGCTTTTTTGTATCAGTCTAAGTGGTAGCTCAAGTGGTGGTAAAACGGGCAACTTTGAAATGGAGATTCTTAGTAGTAGCTCAAGGGGTAACACACAGGCAACTTTGAGATGGAGTGTCTTCGAGTCCCATCCCCAAATTCTCTATTAATATTTTTTACATTTAGGTCGGTCCGGGAACCTAGGGAGATTCTATAGAGAGTACTGGAAAAGAAAAGAATGTGTGTCGCATATATTGAAGCAATAAAGGATATGTATGATAGAGTCGTGACATCTATAAGAACGACTGGCGGAGAGACTAAAGAGTTTCCTATCACGATTGATCTACACCAAGGCTCAGCGTTAAACCCGTACTTGTTTACCCTAGTTATGGATGAGATTACAAGACATATCCAGGATGAGGTGCCGTGGTGTATGCTAATTGCAGATGACATTGTTTTAGTGGATGAGACGAGAGAAGGAGTGAATGCTAAGCTAGAATTGTGGCGGACTAAAGGGTTTAGGCTAAGTCGATGCAAGACGGAATATATGGAATGCAAGTTTAATCAAAGTAGGACACCTGGTAACATAGAAGTAAGTTTGGGCACACAAAAGATTGTAGAGAAAGAAAGTTTTAGATACCTTGGATCTATGGTGCAACAGGATGGAGGGATTGATATTGATGTAAGTCACAGGATTCAGGCCGGGTGGACCAAATGAAGGAGTACTTCGGGCGTCTTGTGTGATCGGAAAGTCCCCCTCAAGGTTAAAGGAAAGTATTATAAGGTGGCGGTATGCCCAGCGTTGTTATATGAATCAGAGTGTTGGGCAGTAAAGCATAATCATGTTAAGAAGATGGAAGTTGCGGAGATGAGAATGCTAAGATGGATGTGCGGGATCACAAGGAGAGATAAGATTAGGAACGAGGAGATTAGGGCAAAGTAGGAATAGCACCGATTAGAGATAAAATGAGAGAAAATCGACTAAGATGGTTCGGCCATGTTAGAAGGCGTCCAACGGAGGCACATGTTAAAAGGTGTGAAAGCATAGAGATTGTCAGGAGTAAGAGAGGGAGATGGAGACCCAAGAGAAGTTGGAAATAAACTATTAAACATGACATTGCCTATATGGATCTAACGGAGGACATGGCCCTAAACAGATTTGATTGGCGTCATCAAATCCATATAGCCGACCCCACTTAGTGGGAAAAGGCTTAGTTTGTTTGGTTTGGTTTTGGTCGGTCCGGGCTTAGGCTCTCTACCACTGAACCCAAGCTCATCCCATCTATTAAACGGGCCTAAATAAAATGTCCAAGCTCGGCCCAAGTACAAAACCTTTTGGCCGAAGCCCTGCCCAAAGTGGGCTGGGCCCGATCCATTAACACCCCTAAAGTTCAGTAAGGACATCATCGAATATGGATAAAAAGGAAGTCACGCAGATGATGCAGCCCGATCCAAGACCAGGACCCGCAAGCCCTAATGGATCCACCTTATGAGGTCCACACGATCTCTGATTTTGAGGTCCCTATCATTAGTTTAGATAGTTTCTAAATTAGTAGAGTTACTTAGTATATTTGATTCCTAAATTCTATTTTGATTAAGATTAGATAGTTTCTTATTTTAGAATGTCTTGGTTATTAAGAAACAGTGCTACTCTATATATGGAGAAGCCCCTCATTGTAAAGTCATGCATTATTCAATTAATTCCAGTTATCATGGGTCTTCTCCCTTGCGTTTTATGGTTTGTGCTGTGCCCTAAAGCTAGAATCCTTTTGGATTCGATCAGTCTCCTAAAGATTGGTCTACACTTTCGATCAAGAATTTGGGGCTACGCCAGATTACTAGCAGAGTCGAGATCTGGTCGCCAGAGAAACGACTGTCTTCCCTAGATCTCCATCCATCCATCTCTCTCAACCCTTCTCGCATCCATCCCCACTGTCAAAACCCAGCCCACCTGTATCACATCTTCTAGCAACACCCTTTTTTTCCCAACAGCCTCAAACCAGTCCATCAGACCTTCCCTCTACCCAAACTCCTCACTGATACCCCATCTCTCCAAACTGACAAGCCAACCCTCATACTCAAATCCATCCAGTCCCTTCATCGAGCACCCCAAACCCTAATACCTACTTTCAACCTTCAAACCAGCAACCCCATCCCATCTCGTCCTTCCCGGATTTTTATCCCTTCATCATCATCATCAACATCATCATCATCATCATCACCCGTCCATCCATCACAACCCATCTCACGAAATATCATCAACCCACAATCTCCATCCACCATCCACAATCTCATCGCACCACTGAGCAAGACGATCGCCATCATCAACCTCTTCGCAAAGCCTCGCCTCCACCACTGCACCCATCTCACGAAATCTCATCAACCCACAATCGACATCCACCATCCACAATCTTGTCACACCACTGAGCAAGACGACAGTCATCATCTAGCTCTGTCGCAAAGCCTCGCCTCCACCTCTGCATCATCGACGAGCACCAGGGCCTCACCCCTTTCTCCAGCTCCCATCTCAGTAAGAGGAACAAAGGCCTCCTCTTTTATTTTCGTTCTGCACAAAACCCAAGGCAAAGAGCCCTCCTTTCACAAGCGCAAGACCGAGCTGAGCTTTTGATTGGGGCTGGAGTTCAAGTTTGACCTGAACCCAAACCCGACCCCGTAGAATCTTTCCAAAAAAAAATCCATCCTCTAATCAAGACACCCAGATCACCTGAGATTGCCCAGGCACTTATTTTCAGGTTCTTCTTGTGTAAGTCATCATGAGAACTTTTCACACTCAATTGAAATTCAAAGAAATTTGTATCAACTTACATATGCTGATTGGTATTTTGAGAATGAGTTCTATTTTGAGGAATTTCTCAATTTGAAGCAAGAAAATTTGACGGTTGATGAATATACCCGCCAATTTCGGGAGTTGCAACACATATGCGAACCGGAGGAAAGTAAGACACGTGATTTGGCTCGTTATGTCAAAGGCTTGAGACCAAACATCGTGGAAAATATGAATCAGTGCAAAACTAATCAGGAGGCATACTTAGAAGCCTTCCGTGTTGAGCGTATGCTTAGACGTTCCTGAATGCAACAATGTCAGCCAAGAGCTCATGTTGTGGAGAAACTTTTTGCAAGAGAAGATAATCCCACACTTGTCATTCGCCGATTCCTCAATACAAATGAAAAGGAAGAAGCCAAATGGAGGCAGGCTACGAAATTTTACACACGGGTAAGAGTCAAAGACAAGTCCATTACTGTGATTATTGACAATGGTAGTGTAATAAATTTTGTCGCACAAGAGGTTATTGACGAGCTTAATTTGCCAACCAAGAAGCTTCTTAAGTCCTACCAAGTCACATGGTCTAGTGGTCATGTCATCCCCGTGACTCAAAAATGTTTGGTATCATTCAAGATTGGTCATCACGAGGACAAAATTTGGTGTGATGCGATCCATATGAATATTGCTCATTATTTTTGGACCTCCATGGCTTTCTAATCGGAAAGTGCACAATGATAAAGAGGCGAACACGTATATCCTCTTTTGGAATGGAAAAAGGATTAAACTCATTCCAATGAATTCGGCAGCCACGTCTTCGTCATCACCTTCAACAAAAGAGCCACAGAAAGAGCAAAAAGTTGAAAGAGAAGTCATGATTGCACCAACAGAGAAGACAGAAGACATCAAACATGACATTGAAGAGCAAGTTCATGGCAAGACTGATTTCTTCGATAGAAACAATATTGATCAAGGTAATGTCAATCAAGAGTTACAAAGGGTTGAGGAAGAACAAGGTCAAGCAAGTATTGAAGACTCTACTCGAGTTAGCAAGAAGATTGAACATCCGATGGATCCGATTATCATGCCACTTCCAAAAAATCCAATTGGGTCATCGAAAATTAAATTAGTTATGCCAATGGTTTCACAAGAAGATCAAGTTGTTGAAGTCCCTCACATTGACTTTATTTACGTGAATCAACGATGGATATGCAGCGATCATGATCTGTCAATACAAAAGCAACAACTGAAGCATCTACTGGTCAGATCACACATCCGAACTCACTTCATACATCAGCAACAAACACACCTCCAACGTACTTCTAAATGGAGGAATAGATCACATCAAGCTTCCAAGCTATGTCATGCGAATGCAAATCAAAAGAAAAGACGGAGGTTTGTGCTCTTGATTTCCGAACTAGGAGGACATTTCCCTAACTTGTGGTCAAATTCTTTCCGACGTTATCAAGCCACTAACTCGCCGGAGTCGAGTTCTTTCAAACCAGGGAGAGTTGATGCAGCCTGATCCAAAACCATGACCGGCAAGCCCTGATAGACCCACCTGATGAGGTCCACATGATCTCTGATTTTGAGATCCCTATCATTAGTTTAGATAGTTTCTAAATTAGTAGAGTTGCCTAGTATATTTGGTTCCTAAATTCTATTTTGATTAAGATTAGATAGTTTCTTATTTTAGAATGCCTTGGTTATTAAGAAATAGTGCTACTCTATATATGGAGAAGCCTCTCATTGTAATGTCATGATTTATTCAATTAATTCCAGTTATCGTGGGTTTTCTCTCTGGCATGTTATGGTTTGTGTTGTGCCCTAGGGCGAGAATCCTTTTGGACTCGATCAATCTCCTGGAGATTGGTCTACACTTCCGATCAAGAATTCAAGCAGCGCCAGCAGATCAAACAATGTTCATGAAAAGGATGAATATGAGAGTAGCGATACTACTATGTTGATAACAGTATCAATGACAGTGTAATTACTGGTAATGATGATGAAGAAATTAAAAAAACTAAAGGCCAATCCGTGACTTAGTTTGAAATCAAGGACCTAGGAGCACTGAAATATTCTCTTGGAATTGAGGTTGCAAGATCCAATAACGGAATCATCTCTCACAAAGAAAGTATATTTTGGATCTTCTTGAAGAAACAAGGAATTCAGCAATCACGGGTTGCACTCTTGAAGTGGGAAATTACTCCGAAGCCAAAAAGATCATACCAAAGACTAGTAGGAAAGCTGATCAACTTGACCATCATTAGACCTGACCTCTCCTATGTTGTTAGTTTAGTTGGCCATTTTATGCATAATCCCAGGACTAATCATTTGGTTGTTGATCACAAAATTCTCAAATACTCAAAAAGGTCACTAGGACAAGGCATCTAATATAAAGCTAATGGGCATATGAAAGCAAGTGCATATAATGATGTGGATTGGGCTGCGTCCAAAACAAATAGAAAATCTACTGTGGGATATGGTAACATGGTGGGAATCTGTTTTTTGCTCAAAAAGTAAGAAACAAGCTGTCACTGAAAAATCAAGAATTGAAGCTGCTTCAGCCCATGGATGGTGTGAGTTGTTCTAGCTGAGGATATTAATAAAAGAACTAGGTTTCAAGCAAGAGGAACCTATTGTTCTACATTATGAGAATGATTGAGCAATTTAAGCCAAGAATCCAATATATCATGAGGAACAAAGCATGTTGAAGTTGATTGCCAATAATCCAAGAAAAAAATTGAAGTAAAAGATGTAGTGTTGGCATGCATAAGCACGGTTGATCAAATTGCGGATTTTCTAACAAAAGAAATTGGCAAAAAACAGTTAATGTTTTGTCCAAGCTGAGCATAGTAAATATATATGCACCATTTATTGTAAAAAAAAATAAGGGTTTATGTAATCTGGGAAAACTTAAGGAGTTTTTGGTAATTTCATAAAATTAAATAAAATATATATGGCGTTATACACCATTCTTTTCAATTCTTCTTCTTCTTTGTTCTCACTAGTTTCTCCTCTTAAGGTTTTTCATAAAAATTATGAAAAAAAAAAAAAAAAAAAAACTAGATTTAAATCCATTCACACACTTCAACTGCTGAACTGAGCATTCAAAGATCGGAGGCACACAATTCATTCACATCAGTAAGACGTAAACGTGAGGCCTACTGCTAATTAAGTTCATTATTAATAAGTAAAATATAACAAGTTTTATAATTATATAAGATTATAAGTCATAGAACATAATTTTATTACTTTTGTATATTTTTCATTTTTGTAAAGGTTATTGGGCTTAGAGGGAGACTTGGTTCCACTCGGCCAAGTTGAGTTAACTCAAGGGTAACTCTACTCAAGGTGAGCAAGTCATCGCTGATTCCAAATTTTAAAACCTTGATTTGAAGGCCCTAAAAGGGTTTGTTTGCTAAAAATACTTGTAGGGTGAAATGAAGTGAAGTGGATATTGAAGAGAGAATAAAATATTAGGGCGTCTAATCATAGTATGATAAAATTTTATTTTTAGCGGTTTGTAAGGAATCTTTTTGACTTTTTGGGTAAAAAGTAGATGGATTTTTGTCTTTTAGTGGCTTGAGAATGTTGCTTTTTTATTTATTTTTTTTTTTAAATGGAGGGAATTTTGAAATTTTGTACTTTTGCTATGACCCCTAGTTTTTCTTGTCTGGTGAAAGGAGTCTTTACTTCACTCCACCTTACTAGTGAAGTGGCCAAACAAACCCTAAATGCACTGACCACCTATTTCAAGGCCATACTAGGGCCCTACCAGATACAATAGGAATTTGGATCTAGCCATGTAGAAAAAATCACACCCATCAGACGTCCCCCAACTGTCTGATATAAGACCTAAAAATAGACTGTCGATGACTACCAATCATTTCAAGGTCTTAGATTGAATAGTTGAGACATCCAATGCACCCGTGGGCCCTACCAGATGTAAAAGGGCCTTGGATCTAAACATGTGTAAAAAAATAAGGTCCATTGGATAGCCCAGCTATCCAATCTAAGGCCCTGAAATAAACAGCCTATTAAGGTGCTAAAACTGGGAGCCCTAAATTCATGATAGGAGGGCACCATTGTGAGAATTCATAGGCAAGGTTCTTTTTCATATAGATTACTAACCCTTTTATACATACACATGCATCGTAAATACCTCCAAACATATTAGACAAAGATGAGCAAACATCTAAAGGTAAATGAACTACAATTACTTTCTAATCGATAAATATAGCATCGAATCAATACATAAATCACAAAGCAAAACCTGCAGCAGGATGACGCAATGTTGTGGCAGCCCAATCTCTTTGAAAGGCTCGGAAAACCACCCATTCCAAACAAACTCATCGTCTGGATTATGCAGCCGCATACAACTTGGGAAAGGTCTTGTTATGTCTCTTGTTTCGCAGAAATAATGCTTCCCATCAATGTCAAGCTCTTGCAACTCCTGAATATTCTTCAATTCACCTTTACCTTGAGGTTGAGGATTTTGAAGTTGAATCTTAATCCACTGACTCTCGGTAACAGTATAGACACACCCACCACCAGGTAAATTTGGAATGGTGGCATTCAGTTTGGTTGCCACTAAAAGCAAACCGACGTTTCCCAAGGCTGAGTAACCCAATATTGCCCTTGCATAAGTTGTACTCTTACATAGCCACCCTGACCCATCCGTGACAAAGTTCAAAGCTTTTTCTTCAGAAGTAAAAAGGTCATACCCCAGCTTTCCAGTGTAACATAGTGATCCAGTTGTTGGATCAACATAAATCACCTGCGTGTCATTCCTGGTTGACAGGCTGATAGTAATATATACTTCACTACTTTCAAGCACAACGACAATGACAGAGGTATCCCTTAAACATTTAACTGCAACAAAGGGCAAAGTTTTACATTCAGTAAAGAACTAGAAGCAATTTAAGAGGATTAACTTCCAAAACTTATGCAACATAAAAGCACAAAAAAAATCATGTTTATCTAAGCAAAAAATAAGGTACTATAAAGAAGGTAACAGCATGAGTTGAAAGCAAAACACGAGAATTAAGGTATCTAATTTAAAAAACAAACAAACAAACAAAGAGTAACTCAGATATAAAGGCATAGATTGAAAGGTCAAAAGGCTGATAACAGAAATCAAATTTTAGTTACTACAATAAAATTAGTGATCCAATCACCTCATGGACTTCCGAGTGGGCTAAGAAATAGGGAAATGTGTTTGGAAAGTGTTATCACCATTCAAGAAAACACTCTGGGACAGGTTTCACCGAACTGCCCCCACTGGCCACTGGCACAGAAATTTTGAAACGGTAATAAATCATTTTTTTCCAGGAGTCTACCCATTCTGTCTCTCTCACTAGTCACTCCCCCTCTTTCTTGTGACACTCTCGCAACACAGACTCTCTCCAGCACCTTCTCTCTTGCAATCCACTCTCTCCGGTGCCTTCCAAGAAGAAGGTTTGAGTCCTACAACTTTAAACAGCCAACCTCCCGTTTTCTCCACCCACCCTTCCAATAATCAAACCCAAATCCCACTCCCAAACAAAATCAAGAAAGTCCCCATGGAAAATTTCTTGTGGTTCTAGCTTCAAAAACCACCCCTGGAAACCCCGTCTTCCCAATCAAAGAGAAGATCGAGAATCAAGTAACTATCAAGAGTAAAGGTGGCGATGATGAAGAACAGATACGGGTTCTGGAATGGCAAGCAAAAGAAGGTGGTCCTCCTCCTGGACCTTTCTCTTCTCTCTCATTATCATCATACCCATTAATCATTGTGCTTCATTTGCCTCTTTGACAATGATTTGATCCATTTGATGATGATGTAAACGGGATGAAAAGCTATAGAGATGGATGTTGCCAAGCAAGTTCCATACAAATCGATTTCGGCACACCCTATTCTCAGCACAACTGATCTTGAAAAAGGAATAGAATTATGGGAGGAACAATGCCAAATGAGCCCTAAAAGAGCATAGTTGTCAAGTTCGGTTCAGTTCGGACGAATTGTTCGAGTTATCTCGTATCTCGTTTCGTACCAAAAAACAAACTGAACTTCTCGTTTGAAAATGTTCAGTTCAAGATTCGGTTAAATTCTCCCAAATATCAGGGTTTCATTTTGAAACCCCTAATTTCAGGCAAACAGTGTCCAAAACCCTTGATTCGAACGAAACCAAAGTGACTGTTGAAGTTCCAACGTAAATTTGGGAATTCGGACAAATCTATAGAGAAATAAATGTAACTATTCGAGATAAATGAAGCTATTCGACATACCTCTTCTCATCTATCATCGAAGAGGGAGCTTTGACAGAGATAAGACTGCGGAGTGACGCCTCGGTTCATCTTCTTCAAAGGCGTGCATCTTCGAAACTCCCAATCGATCTATAAATTGGACCATAATATGCAGATATCAAGCACGAGATCCTCCATTGCCCTACTTACCTTGCAATTTCTTGAGATATTTCCTCTGGATATTGTTGGATGCTTTCTCCCTTGCCGTTGTTGTAGAGGGTTTCCGCCACTGCCATCGTTTGCCCGAGAACCAGGTATGTCAGATCTCTCCCTCCGTTTCCATTTTCTCTTCGTTTTTTTTTTTTTTAAATTGTTGTCGTCTAGGTTTTGAGAAAATGGTTTCGAGAAGAGGGTTTTATAAAGGAGCTGATATGCTGCCTTTAAGCAATGGTTGTGATGGTGCCACAACGTGAGGCCCACTAGCTTCTTTTTTCTTTTCTTTTTTGGCTCAAATAACGTGAGGTCTCATTAGAGAACGAGAGGGGTGTTCTAACGTGCTACTATCCAACCCTTGGCCTACTTTTTTTGCAATTTCCATTTAGTCTCAATTGACTGATGATATGGAATCTGATTTTTTTTATAATAAACATTGAGTCTCAACTGACAATTTATTTGTGAAATACCTGGTAGCTGGTGCATCTCCTCTCTGAATATTTTTTACACTTTATTTGATGTAATTAAATATTTCATTAAAAAAAAAATTTGATGAGTTACAGAACGTGAGGCCCACTTATTAAATATTTCATTAAACAGTTTTTTTTATGGGTTACGGAATGTGAGGCCCAAATGACTATTTATCTTTAACCTGATGATGTGGCCCAATTTATTGCAATAAACATTGAAATGTCTCTCAATTGACTATTACTATTGCAACTGAGGTCCACTTGTGATTCTCCATCGATGTAATGACAAACACAGCTATCTGCTAAAATTTTGTAATTGCTTGATGACACCTATAAATAATTGAAACATTAAACTTATTATTGTACTTGTCTATCATTTGTGTGTTGCTATTGTATTAGATTTGAGAGATAGATTCTTTGATTTGAAAATGAGTGATAGTACACCCATATCATCTGTTGTTGCCAGTATTAGATCTGATGATCCTGCATGGGCTTATGATTATGTGGATCCAACCAACAACAAACATGTAATTTGTCAATTTTGTAACAAAGTCATAAAAGGTGGTAGAATCACTAGACTTAAAGAACACCTTCGGGGGGTGAAAGGAGATATTGCACCTTGTAAAAATGTGCCAGGTGATGTCAAATGGCAAATGGAAAGACTAGTTTTAGAAGGTAAAAAGGATAGAGCAAAGAAAAGGCAATTAAATGAGGAGATTGGAAACCCTTACGGAACTCCAAGGGGTGATGCAGGTGAAATTGATGTTGAGGTAGAAGAAGTAGAACCATTTACAAATCCAATTACCCCCACCACAAGAAGTAGAAAGTGTAAAGAGCAGGTCTATCAAATATCTACCCAAAACAAAAGAAGGGGTGTGTCAAATACTTCCCCACCTCCAATGTCGAATTTCTTTGCACCACGAACAAGTCCTGGATCTCAGCCAGGCATCAAATCAACATTGGCAACAAAGGAACTGAAGGATGTAGCTGATTTGGCTGTTGGCCCTTTTTGGTTTGATGCAAATCTCCCATTTAATGCAGCAAGATCAAAATTTTGTCAACCAATGGCTGATGAAATCGCTGCAATGGGGCCAGGTTACAAGATGCCATCATATCATGACCTTTGTGGAAAGATTTTGGGAAAAATTGTACTGGAAGTTAATGCTTTCATGGAGCATTATAAATCATGTTGGAGTGAAACCGGGTGCTCTGTCATGGCGGATGGTTGGACAGATGAAAGGCAATTGTGTATTGCCCAAAAGGGGTAATGTTCCTGAAGTCGGTTGATGCAAGTCCAATTAAAAAGAAATTCAGATGCACTATTTAAAAATTTTTGATGAAATTGTCTTACTTGTTGGGCCTAACAATATTGTCCAATTTATTACTGACAATGATGCCACTTACAAAGCAGCGGGAAAAAGAGTGGCAGAAACATATGGGACTTTTTATTGGACAGCATGTGCTACCCATTGCATAGATCTGATGTTACAGGACATGGAACGCCCCACTTGTTTCCAATTAATGCATCCACAATTGAGATAGCAGGGAAAATCACAAAGTTCATTTACAATTATTTATCAGTGTTGAATTTAATGAGAAGAGAATATACAAATGGGAGAGAATTAATCCGACCAGCCACACAAGATTTGCTACCAATTTTATTAGCTTGCAGTGCCTTTTTAAATACAGAAAAGAACTTAGGCAACTGTTTACAAGTACTGCTTGGGTTGAATCTAATGCTTCAAGTACCCCTATTGACATTAAGATCACTGAAATCATACTCAATAACACATTTTGGAAGGATGTTGAGCATATATTGAAGGTTAGTGAAGCTTTGTTGGTAGTTTTACGTATAGCCGACAGTGAAGAGAAGCCTGCAATGGGTTATATGTACAAGGCAATGGACCGAGCAAAAGAGGTGATTCAAAAGAGGTTAAAAAATAAGGACTACCAGCTATACTGGAAAATTATCGATCACAAGTGGGAAAATCAACTTCACAGTGCACTACACGCTACAGCATACTATTTGAATCCAGCATTTTTCTTTAGTCCTACTTTTTCTAAGCATAGTTAAGTCATGAGGGGTCTGAAAAATGTCATAGAGATATCAGTTCCTGATTTTGATACTCAAGACATTATTTTCAAACAATGTGATGCCTATAAAGATTCCCGTTTTGACTTCGGTTTTGCAACAGCAATACGAAATAGAGAGAAAATGTCTCCAGGTAAATGAAAGTTTTTTTCTTATTTTTCATTAACTTATTATATGACTCCGGTTCATAAAATATAATTTCATATTTCATATAAATTTTTACGGATAAATGGTGGGATCGGTTTGGAAATGGTACCCCTAAGTTGAAAAAATTGGAAATTCAAATTTTGAGTCAATGCATCAGTGCTAGTGGTTGCGAAAGAAATTAGAGTATCTTCGAACATATTCAGTCTCCTAAGAGAAATAGGCTAGAATATCAAAGGCTGAATGATCTAGTTTTTGTGCATTATAATTTGAAGCTCCATGAAAGGTATATCAAATGTTAATCGTACGTGATTCTTTTGCAAATTATTAATTGTCATAGCAAAATATTAACTTATGTAAATTGTAGGGATATGCTCAAAAGGACTTGGAATGCTGCCTCCGACCCAATCAATTTGGAGAATATTACTATTTCGGCGGATTGGATTGCTGAAGAAGCACCTCTCTTGGCCATAGAGGATGTCGACGGTTGGACGGCTACGGAGCAACCAGTTCAAGTGCAATAGGGTATCCCTGATTTTAATGGGGGTGATGAAAAAGGTGGCCCTATAGGAGAGGATTTGGGAGCAAAGAAGATGATAATCATTATTACAGTGATGCATAGTTAGCTGACTTTTTGCATTATTTTGTGATATTTGAGGGATGTATTTGAACCTCATCTTCTGCAAATTATACTTGTGATGCTTGGTAGAATGAAATTTTCTATATATTTTTAACATATATATATATGAGATTTTCTTATATTTTCTGAAACAAATTTCCGAATTGGAAAGGGAAATGTCCGAATAACCCGAGATGTTTCATTTTGGAACCAAACCAAAACGGCGTCCGAAACGAACTCGACAACTATGCCTAAGAGTCCAATCTTGTCATCTCCAATCCAATCTCAATCTCTTATCTTATAATCCTGCTAAACAATCTGATCCTTTTTTTCAAACTGTAACAAATTAATTACAACTGATCAAGAAAAAAATTAAAACAGCAAAAAACATAGGGACAGCCAAAGGCAAAAACTACAAAAGCCTCCACTGACATTAAAAAAAAAAAAAAGGGCCAAATCAACATTAACACTAGAGGGGAAAAACAACTGTCTCCCCAAATTGGCATATAAATTACACCTATTTTCCTTGTGATTATGATTAATATCACTAATAAGGTTAAGAGCTTATTTGGATCCATGGATTTGATAGGACAACATACCAATGTTGTTATTCTTCTAATTTCCCTAGATCATACCCATGTAACTGCTTTCCTTTATATAGTGCAACTCTCCAGTCTCCAAGACACAACAGATACAATATAGCATTAGAGCATTTCCTCATCCTCGATCATATGATAGAATTAATGTAGAGATCAAAATAAAAATGTGGATCCAGTTCAAAAATCATATAACATAACAAATGAAATACAAAGATTAGGGGCAGTTGATAGAAATAATTGTACTGCTATAATGTTATTACTCTACAGACTGCAAACCCAAATACCAACTTTCTAAATGTCTATCCATCCTTAAAATTCACCAAAATACCACCTTTCTCAATCTCAAAACCATCGTTTAGCCAACAACTTACCCTCTTTTCCTATTTAAGCTCTTTGGTTCCATTTGGGCAGAGTGATTTTCAATAAAATTGACTATATTCATAAAAAAAATTTAAAAATAAAAACAAATAAATACAAGTGGTGACCGTTTGGGTGCTCATTGGGCACATTTTCCTGTTGGCTCCTTTTTGGGAGCTGTTTCTTGAAACGCTGCCAAATTTCTTCCCTAAAACGGATAAAAGTAGAAACATTTCCACCTTTCTGCATGGGTTTTAATCGTTGCAATCCAAAAGAGAGGGTTTAAAAACCCTCATGCTGATCATTCAAGACAACGTATTCATACCATGGTCTAAAATATCCACCGATACATACCAGTATCAGCCGCTACCAAACCAATATGTCCATGCCTATCAGCCTCGGCAGTGGGGGGCAAAATATCCCAAAAACATTGGTCCATATCGGCCGATATTTTCAAAATATAGGGTCCATATCGGAAAATATCGGATGACAAACACTAAAACCCTTCCCTTTCCATCTTTTCTTTCATTATCTCACTCCAAGCTCAGTCTAAGCAGCAAGAGACCCTATTTCATCTTCCCCAACTTTCTCTTCACCATCTCTCATTGAAATCTCAAGATTTGAGTGGCCTGCATCGCGACAAAACCAAAGAACTCAACCAAGTGACTTTCAATAAGCATTTTGATTTATTGTACGTATGTTTTCCCAATTTCCTCTCAAAATGCAATAGAAATGATGGAAACATGTTCGATCCAGACTATTGGAGCAAATCTTCAAAGTTTTGAACACTCTTTTATGTTTTGCATATTTTTCATGATTTGTGCCCGATTTATGGTATTTTGTTCAAAACAAAGTAAAATAAACGCAAGGCCTTACATTGAGCTAAATTTGGTTGTTTGTAGACTCTTAGTTTCTTTTAGATCAAATGATTTTGAGCCTAGATCTAGAGATTTTGGTTTTGAAAATATGGGGCTTTTTTAGCTTCAATGAATTTCAGCCTAATCTTAGTCTCTCATTGATCCCTCTAAATGTTGATGTTATGCCATAGAAGGAAACTACCAACAAGGAAATAAAACACTAGGCAATTTAAGGTGAAACCAACAAACTCGGCCTAGTGATACCCTCCTTGCTAAAGAGTCTGTCATAGAATTTACCTCTCTTTATATGGAAAGGAAACACTATGAAATTTAGCAATACCCACAATCTCCTTCCACATCTGCTAACTTCTATGGGGTTTTGCATCTGCCCAAAGCAAATTTCACCACACATAATGGTGCAGTCCGGATCCGCGATCGGGCAATAGATCAATCTCCCAAAGGATTGATCAAACCCAAGCATGGATTCAACCACTAGGGCACCCTCACAGGAGGAGAAAACACCATAAGAGATAAATCTCAAAGAAAAATTTTAATTGATTAAAAATAAGCATTGCATTACAATGAGGCCTAACATCCTTATATAGGGAGTTGGCTTAATCCCAAAGCAACAGTATTTCCTAATATCTAAATACGCCTAAACAAAATAGAAAACTAAACAAAATAGGAAACTAACTAATATGAATCCTAAACAAATCAAACTACTTAATAATACACCTAACTAAATGGATGTCCCATTGGGTCTATAGATTGGACCCAATGGGTTGGCCGACCAATTGTTTGGCCTACATCAATTCTCTCCCACTTGAAAGAAAAACTCAGCTCCAGCGAGTTGATAGCTTGATAATACGGAAGAGAATCTGACCACAAGTTCGGGAAGAGTCCTCCAGGGTCAAAAATCATTCGCTCAAACTTCAGAATGTTCTTGTGATCTTCATTTAATTTCCGTGTTTTGCAAACTTCATATAGTCTTTTTCTCCATTTAGAAGTAGTAGGGAGTTGTCGTTTCTTATGATGTCTGCATTGAGCTCACATGTGCGCTTTTCCCATGAGAGACTACAACTGTAAAATCTGGCATATATGAGTGCAATCTTCAAGCTTCCATTGTTGATCCCTGAAGATGAAGTCAATGTGAGGGACGTCAACAACTTGATGTTCTTGTGAAACCTCTAAAACAATTGATTTGATTTCCGATGACCCAATTGAATTTTCTAGAAGTGGCATGACAATCAGATCCATCAGATGTTCAATCATTTTGCTAACCTGATCAAAGCCTTTAATGTTTGCTTCTCCTTGTTCTTCTTTTACCTTTTGTGGCTCTTGATTAAAACTATCTTGATCATCCTTGTTCGGAATTTTCCATGAGATCAGCATTGCTTTGACCTTTGCTCGTCCATTGCATGCTTGATGTCTGCTGGCATGACCGGCATCTCTTGCGGTGCAATCATCTGCTGTGTCTTCTTTTTGCTCTTTCTTTGGTTCAGTGGAAGGAGATGATGTAGACGAAGATGAGGCTGTCGATGTCATTGGAATGAGCATAACCCTTTTTCCATTCCACAAAGGGTATACATGTTTGCCTCTTTATCATGGTGCACTTTTCGATTAAAAAGCCATGGACGTCCAAAAATAATATCAGGAATATTCATATGGATCACATCACACCAAGTTCTGTCCTCATAACTGCCAATCTTAAATGATACCAAACATCTATGAGTCATGGGGATTACATGACCATTATACCATGTGACTTAGTAGGGCTTAGGAAGCTTCTCGATTGGCAAATTAAATTTGTCAACAACCTCTTGTGCGATAAAATTTATTACACTACCTTTGTCAATAATCACATTAACGAACCCGTCTTTGACTCTTACCCGCGTGTGAAATTTCTTAGCCTATCGTCATTCTTTTTCTTCCTTCTCATTTGTATTGAGGAGTCAAGGAAAGACAAGTATGGGATTATCTTCTTCGGCAAAATGTCTTTCCACAATATGGGTTATTGATCTTTGCTGAAGTTTTTATACTTGAGAATGCCAAATTTCATTTTCAGCCGGGAGTGCTTCAGCATATGCTTCTAGAATGGTCATGCAAAAACGCATCTTATCTCGCATGTCCGAGCCCAAACTTGTAGTATACCGCCATTTATCATCTTTATCTATGCCCTTTAAATTACAATCAAGTTCCAACTTTTGATATTGACAGGTGTACTCATTCACTGTCAATCGTCAGATCTCCTTGCTTCAAATGGAGGAACTGCTCAAAGTAGATTGTTTTCTTATAATATTGATCCCCATATGTCTTTTGATAAAGTTTTTTTTGTTGCTCAATCAGAACTTCAATGTTTCTCATATTGAATGTAAAAGAGGAAGAAAACATCATGCTTTTAAAGAAGGTACGGACCTTGAATGTAGATTTGGGATGGGCCTTGAGTTGTTTTTTTTTTTTTTTTTTCAAAAAAAACTTTTGATTGATTAAAAATAAGCACTGCATTACAATGAGGCCTAACATCCTTATACAGGGGGGTTGGCATAATCCCTAAGCAACAATATTTCCTAATATCTGAATACGCCTAAACAAAATAGGAAACTAACTAATACTAATCATAAACAAATCAAACTACTTAATAATACTCCTAATTAAATGGATGTCCCATTGGGCCTATAGACTGGACCTAATGGATTAGCCGACCTATTGTATGGCCTGCATCACATAAGGAATTACCTTCCACCGTTAGATTACGAATATGAAGACAATGAGCTTTTTGAAGGAACGATCACATAGTTAACATTTCTGCTTCATTTACAGAGCTAAGCCAGAGAGAGACAAAAAGACATCGAAAGTACTGTCGCTGATAATGCCACCAATGCCCCCTAATTCTCGACTACACATAAGGGTGGCAAATGGGCCTATTTGGGTCAGGTCAGCAGTAGGTTTGGTTTTTGGACCACCCGTAGCCGACCCGTTTAGAAAATGGGCCGTGATCTACCAACCCACACCCGTCTAACCCACATTTTGGTGCTGGTTGGGCGGGTAGACCCGAACTGACCTGCTTTCACCCAAATTCTGGCTCTTTTTTCCTTTTCTCAGTATATATATATATTTTTTTTTAAGAACTACATAATAATAAGCAAAACATATACTACAAAAGGCTCAAGCAGGGTATAAATTTAGGGGTGGCAAATGGGTACATAAGAGGGGGAGGGGAAGTAAGAGAAAGAAAGAAGAGTAGAAGAAAAAGAAGAACGTCTTGAGGTCTAAAGGAGAAGAATTATAAATATGTTAGAGAAATCAGCAAGGAGAGAATGAAAGAGGTACCAGATTGTTAAAAGGATATATATCTCAACATTTTAATTCAAAATTAAATCTCCACTGTTAAAGTCACAACTCTAAGCAAGCAAGGAGTCTCCATTTCACATGAATCCCAATGCCTACTGCCGTAAACATTAGACGTGGTGTCATCTATGAAACTTACTCTATCACAGTAGCCTGGTGGGTATTAGGTAGGCATGTGCTGTCTCATTTTATAAAATGAGAACGATTAGCCACACAGGATAATGCAGATCATTTGAAGCTTTCAAGACATGATTTCTTCAAAAAAAAAAAAAGAGAGAATGGGACCGTCCTGCATAGTTGTCAATTTCGTTTCAGTCTTCATTTCGGTCTGACCTCCCAAATGAAATATTTTGGTATCTCAGTATTTCGGCAAAACTTTTTGGTGTAACTTTTCAGAAAAAATATAATAAATATATAATATTAAAATAACTAATAAAATCTTGGAATGATATTTAAGTTTGTATCTCTGCATTTCGGAAAAACATTTTGGTGTAACTTTTCAGAAAAAATATAATAAATATATATAATATTAAAATAAATAATAAAATCTTAGAATTATATTTAAGTTTGCTAAGGTCCTATTACACCTACACAAATTCCCACATCATTAGTATATCAAAATCATGAGGTTTAAAAAATTTTGAAAAAGTAAAACATAAACAAAAAATGGCAAATGGGACCTCTTTCAAAAAAATAAAGTAAGGGTATGGTACAATGGCTAAGTCACTTTCCTTCTTTCCTTTTGACTTTCCCAGAAGTTCCTAGAGAAGACTCAATTTCAGTACTCGTTTCAAAAAGGGTATTTGCCCCAGTTGCATTTATGTGACGATGAAGACAACATATAATGTCGTTTCTGCTTCTCGAGTTTCACCGTTTCTACCGCTACTCGAGAGGTGAGAGAGAGAGAGAGAGAGAAAAGGATAGAAGAGGAGGACAGTGGTCGTCAGCAGCGGCAGAGGCGAGTAGTCAACTGCAGCGGCAAAGGTGAATGGCGACACCAGCCAAACCGTTTTTCCTCCTTCTCAATCAAGGTGGGACCAACAGGCGCAGCCTCAGATCCTCGATAAGGATCAAACTAGATCAATCTCCCAAAGAATTGATCGAATCCAAGGATGGATTCTGAAAACTAGAACAAGCTCCCAGCAAAAGGGAACACCATATTCAACGAAACTCTTCTTGATTAATTGATTAAGCATGACTAACTACAATGGGGAATTAACTATATGTAGAGCAGGATTTTATTTTATTTTTTTTAACGGAGGTTGTCCCAGCCCTTTGGGCCAAACTAATCCCTACGGGCCGTGGGGGAGCCGGGTAAATCCCTGTGACCCTAATGTGGTAGTGCAATTTCGAACCCTCAACCTCCGGGAGCAAACCGTGGTCCTAGGCCAACTGAGCTACCCTCCGGGGTTAGAGTAGGATTGTTTCTTAGCAATCAAGACATTCTAAAAATAAAATAAGAAATAAACTAATCCTAATCAAACATGAAATAGAAATTACAAAAGACATTTACTAATTTAGAGACTATCTAATTAAGGGATAGGGATCCCTAATCTAGGTAGATCATCAATTAAGTGGGACCATCAGTGCCTGCGGGCCTATGATCTGGGCCGGATCTTGGGTTGGCTTGCATCACCAACCCATACTAATTTAAAATTTAGCTACATCCAATAGAAAGGTAGTACATTCATGTTGAATCATTTTGATTTACAAAACATGGGCCTCACCCTAGATTCCCAATTGATTCACCCAGCCATCAGTGACACAAGAGTGTAGGGGCCATTAACCAACAGTTCACAGGCTTTTTTTTCACTTCCTCTGATTGATGGCACTGGAGTACAGTAGCCTCATGCATTCCTTCCTGCATAAGTGCCATTAGAAGGATGATAGACACCTCCCTCAAACTCTGACTGTCGTGGCATTTTCTTTGCCAACAAGTCCGTGGCGTTTGGAGGGGTGCTTCAATGGGTATGTACTACAACTACAAGAGATGAGATACAAACCTACAGTTTCTGTAGAAGGTTGAGTTACGTTTACAAGCAAGGGTCAGAAACTATAATAGGTGTCTATTGACATGGATCAAAGAACATCTTGGAACGAGAAACTTCACTAGCAAAATGGAAGTGTAACAGACTATCAGTAGTATGCACATAGCAGTTCTTGTGCGTTTTGCTGGCAAGAGAAATGAAAAGGATGCCAAGGAGCTGAGCTTGCTTGTTACAAAGGTCCTAGAGGGGCTTAAAAGGGATTGGGGAAGAAATAACATTAGTAGCAGTCAAAGATTTCCTTTCTTGCTGATCAGGTTAGAGATAAGGAGGAAGAAAGAAGAAAATATACACAGTTCACACGGGCTATGCGGCTCAACCCTTACCCAACCCATTTTTATGCGGGCCAGGATTTCCTTTCTTACTGATCAGGTTAAAGATAAGTAGGAAAAAAGAAGAAAATATACAGGGTTCACACAGGTTATGCGCGTGAGTGGGTCAACCCTACCCAGACCCGTATTGATGCAGGTTAAGTTTATTTGACCCGTGGCCGACTCGTTTTAAATACGGGTCGGGTTATACAGGTCATATGAAGGTCGGATATGGGTCGGGTCAGGTTAGTGTTTGCCACCTCTTGTATACACCGCCATCAAAATACAACTTGAAAAATCCTTTCGGAAGTGGATTCCACCCAATCATTGTAATAGAACTGGATGGATAGGAGAAAGCCGCCACCTCCTAACTCCTCCCAACTACTATAGCCACCTTTCTACCTTTATTTAAACTGGAATTTGTGCTAATAATACGAATCAATGTTGTTTTGACGAGAACGAGATCGAAAGCATTACATGGACTTTGGGTTGAGTGAGCTCGTAGTTTTTTTTTTATTTTTTTTAACAAACTGGTAAGAAATGCCTACCTTAATTCTGAGCCCTTAAAATTTAATGATCTTCTAAGTGCTATTATCATAATTTAATCCAACGATTAATATAGGTCAGATCATTATCAAATTAGTGAGTGCCTATTCAAGAGAAGATTGGCATGCATGAGAGTTTTGATCAACCATATGTGGGCCTGATGCATGTTTAAAATTTAACAGATTATTAAACTTTAAGACACTTAAATCGTGATTCATTACAATCTAGTAAGATTAATTTTTGACCAATCTTAATCCACGATGAGACTTTCAATCTCCTCATCTCCTTGAATTGTCATGCATCTATGTGGGCCTCGCACAGATGGAGGATGAAGATGATATCAACTTGAGTTATTTTGTTGTGTTATCTGTTTGAACTAGAAGGGCCCATGGTCCAATATCCAAATTATTGAAAAATCAGATTGCACTTTAATGGTCTATTCCAATATGCAGTAGAATCACTAAAAAGTATCAAATTAAGAAGCTTCAAAAATACATCGAAGCAATCATATAGGACCTTTATGACTTGAGGAATAGATAATATTACTTTATATGCGCCTAATTAAAAATATGAAATATAGGATTCTAGCATTTTTCGAATATTTTGGGATTCTTTTGGATATTTTTCTACATTAGTTTAGTAAAATACGAAAAAGCACGTGCAAAGAGCCACGGTAGTTGCAAACCGCGATAACATTTCAGTTTTTAAGGCCAACTGCAATACTATTCGTGACAGCCATTTCCAACCATGCTTCCCACCTCATAAAATAACTCCACTTAATGCGTATGCATAAATTCCTAAGACTTTTTCCCCAAAACATGAAATAAAGAGTCTATAGGGCAAAAAATAGCACTACACAAGTTACATAGAATTGTTATTAAAAAATTAAAAGAAAAACTTACTTCATTTTCTAAACAGCATCTCCTTTGACCATTATATTGGAAATAGATTAAAGATGCACAGTAGAAAGGTTTATGCAACAATATAACCATACCTGCCATTGCTGAGGACTGAGGAGTGAGAGATGCACATTTATATTTGTCAGAAAGATACAATGTAGACTGCCAAAAAAAAGGCAAAAAGGAGAGGTTAGAAATTAGAAGCAATTGTTTGTTTCCAACCCAACTTATGCCTATTACTTTGTCAATATTCTATTTGGATAAAAAAAAAAAGGGTAAAAATGATGTGCATTGACAACCATACGTGGGGCTCTATGATTTAGTTTCCTTTCTATCCGCTCTTCTTTTTTCTAAAGCACAATAAATTATGAAAGAATGGATTTTCACCTAGATGCTAAGATACTAGGTATCCATTCTCACGCCAATTTTTTTTTTATAGTGTGCATGACAACTATAGTATCATTTATAAAGGAATTATCGGATCCTAACCTGAAACACAAGGGGTCATGGTATATTGATCTGAAGTATTAATTTGAGAAGACAAGCCTTCTATAAAAAAAAATGCCAATACTCACCGTAAATGGAAGATCCCCCCCCCCCCCCCCCCCCCCCCCCCAAACCCCAACCCCAAGTACACTCCTCCACATTGTGCTTTTAGCACTTCCCACGCAAGCCCTAACCCTAGGGTCTGCATCAATTAGTATCAAAGCCAAACGATCATTACGATCAATCGGCGTTGGTTACCCCTATCCGTCCATCCCATCCTCACCATCCATTATATCCATTCCCTGCTCTACATCCCATACCCAACCCCAGACACACTCAGACACCTGATTCCCATCTCACCAAACCATTCCCAAACATCCAAAACCGTCACTGTCCCACCCCCTCCTCTTCCCAGACTCAGAGTCTTCGTAGCCCCAAACCAGAAAGAAAAGCATAAAAAGTAGCAGCAGACGCATACCGTGCACCACCATCGTCCAACAGCAAGCAGCGCATGATCCCACCTCTCGCCGCCCAATCGGCATCGTCTAAAGCAGTCGTCCTCATCTCCATCTTCAGCATCGTCTGTAGCAGTCGTCCTCATCGCTCGATTGGCATCGGCTGTAGCAATCGTCCTCTTCTTCTACACGCCTATAGTTCTTATCGCCGTCCCAACCCAAAAAAAAAAAAGAAAAAAAAAGTAGAAGAACAGAGGAGTGGGAAGTAGAAACGAGGTGCGTACCTGGCTTCAAGCAGTCTGCCATCATCGTCGTCGTGTCCTTCAGCTAGTCTCTTCAAAGTCACCGGAGCTATCCCACCTTTTCGTCGATATCAAAGGTGAAAAGGGTTTCAACCCTTTTACTCTTTTTCATCGACACAAAGGTAGTAAACGTAAAAAGAAGAAAGAAGGGTTTTTAGCCCTTTATTTCTGTGCACAAAACACGAGGAGCGACAAAGGGCCCTCAATTGGGCCTGGTTTCTAGTCTGGGTCAGTTCAGGTCAATTCCGACCCACTTCTAGACTTCTAGTTCGACCCAGCCAACACCACCTACAATATCAGCAGAGAAGTCAAGGACCCAGATTTGACCAAGATCAACAGTCAAATCTTCTTATCCGTTTTCGCTAATGTGATCGTGAAGAGCATATCTACAATTAAGGTCAATCCATTTTCAAGTCAATATGAAATTCCATATCAGTAGATTTTACAATAATCTTCAAAGACTCAAATATGTGACTAAATATGGAATATGGTATGTTGAGAATGAAGTCTATTTCCGGTCCTTTCTTGATTTGAGACAAGGGGAATTATATGTTCTTGACTATGGTGACATGTTTGCATGGCTCCAAGATAAGTGAGGATTAGAAGATATGAAGAACATGATTTCGTTAGTTTTGTAAGAGGCTTGAGACCAGACATAGTGGAGAGAATGTGTGACTGTAAGACCATTCACGAGGCGTATTGGGAAGCACTTCATGCGGAGCGGATGCTTAAAGGTCTAGTTTAGTGGAAGTTACACCTCAAGAAGTTGAGGAACCAGTGCCGGTGGCTATACAGACCTATCAGCTAGAACTAGACACAGAAGATTCCACATCAACAGTTGGCCTTGAAATTTCTTGTGTGAATAGTAATAATCCCGAAGTGCAAACACCAAGCGATGAAGTGCAAGTTGTTGATATTCCCCACATAAACTCTAAAATTGATTTTGTCTTTGAGGAACAACAATTTCAATTGGGAGATGACCAGCGGATTGTCAGAAATTAAGATTTGATAGTGCATGTTCCACAAGGCATCCAACGGTTCAATTGTGTATCACCACAAATTTCAGCCATCAAAAGCAGTTATGCATTTCAGCCTTCAAAAGCAGTTATGCATGACGCTGTATATGGACGCTGTATATGGACGCTGCAGATGGACCAATGAATCGAATATTCGTCAGATTGATTTTTGATCCAGGTGGACATTTTCCCGAACTCGAGATCAAGTTCATTTTCAAGTGGGGGAGAATAATGCAGCGTAGACCTCATGGCCACATGTGTGGGGCCCAAGTAAATTTAGGAATTTTCCTATTTAATTAATTGTTATTTGAAGAGTTGTATTTAGGATTAGGTTTCCTATTTTAATTAGGTTTCTTAGGGCTTAAGTTGTGTTTTCCTATTTATATGGCATTGTAGAGAATTATTTCTTAGTTGTTGATTAATAAAATTGGGTTTTCCTATTGAGGTGCTTATTTATTATCTTTGCGAAGATTTATTGTGTCTTCGGACACGTGCTTTGGCACCCATTGGGCTTTTAGCACTTGCCACGCAAGCCCTAACCCTAGGGTTTGCATCAATTTAGCAATATCCTGCACTTTCTCCACCAAATCTAATCTCCAAGGATGAGAAGCCTTTCCAAAGCCCCACTGAATAGCTGAAAAAGACTCACCTTCAAGAATTGCATTGTAACCACCCAAACGAAGCAACTCATGGCAACCAATCAAAAGAGCATAGACTCCAATCCAAGGATGAAAATAGCAGTAGCGGCGCTACGTAGCGGCATTGCAGTGCGATTTAAAAAAATCATAAAAAAAATCTAAAAAATTTTTAGAAAATCCAGAATATTGGAAAATGAAAGAAAATGTTTTATTTTTATTTTTATTTTTGCAAAAGTAACTAAGATAGGGGGCGTAGCGGCCCCCTCATTATGAGGTCCTATATCGTTGTTTAAATAGAAAATAGTAGAAATGATCTTTTTTTTTCACATATATTCATGTTTGTAATCAAACAATGTCATCAAAATATTATCACCATTGTTGCTTAGAATATCACCACTTTAGTTGTATTTTGAAATGTATATATATAGTCTAAAATTTTCTGTTAAAGAAAAATTTGATTAGGGACCTAGGCTGAGCCACAATTTCCTATTACAAAGTAATTTGGCTAGGTTCCTATTTCCTATTAAAAGGAGATTTGGTTGAGCCCTATTTCCTACTAGAGTAAAATTTTCCTAGAGCCTTTCTTCAATTACTATGAAATTCGACTAGACTTTATTTTCGATTAGTGTGAAAGTTGGCTATGTCTCTATTTCCAATTAGAGTAAAATTTGATTGAGCTCTATTTCTAAACAGAGTAAAATTTGGCTAAGCCCCTAATTTTTATTTATTTCGCTAAGCCATGACTTTAATCTATTTAATACATGAGGGGCCAATTTGATTTTTATCTATAACTTTCATAAGGTGGGCCACTGTAGGTCCCATTTAATCTTTATTTATATCTTTCATAATGCGAGCCCAATGTGGGGCCCATAGTTCCCCTACTTAGTAAATCTTGGAGGGACCAAAAGAGGGGCTTTTGCTGCCCTAATTCTTTTCCCACAACAGAAGGCTCGAGAATTCTAGAGAAAAGAAAAAACAAGGCTCGAGAAAGATAGAGAAGAGGGTAAGGAAAAGAGGAAGAAAGAAAAGAAAATGAAGAAGAAAAGAAGAAAAGGAGAGGAGACGGTGCTGCCTGGCGGTGATGTTGTCGCTGCTCCGCTGGTGCTGCGTGGCGTTGCTGCTCCGCTAGTGCCTCCTGTTGCTGCTATTGCGTGCTGCTTCCAGGTATGTTTATGCAGTTGCTGTCCATTTTTTTCTTTTTCCTTTTTCCTCCTTTTCTCCATCTCCCTAAGCCGACAGAGGGTTTTTTTTTTTTTTTTTTTTTTTTTTTTTACATTTCATTGCTTGTAGCGACCGATACATAACGTATCGGTGCGTATCGGCCGCTATGGTTGTGGGCGCCAATAAATAGCATGCCACCGCTACGCCCAATTTATTAGCCGCTACGCCGATATTTTCATCCTTGCTCCAATTGCATTAGCATTCAAAGAGTTCACAGGCACAGAATAATTTCTATTCACCTTCAAGAAAGAACTACCATCAAAATTCACTTAAGGACACCAGTAGGGGGGCTAAGCCAAAGAACTTTTTGCACTACTTTATCACGCCAACATCCCTTCAAGGATCCTAATATCTATTAAGATCATCAAGAGAAACACCTAAAAACTCCTTACGCTTACTAACCCATTCTGACACCGTCCAAATAATAGATTGAGTCATCTCTATTACTGATTTACTTTGATTGCAGAAAAGTTTGTTATTCCTTTCCCTCAAAAGCTTCCAACATGTAGCATAAAAAACTGCCTTCCATAGAATCTTACCACGAACAAAGTTGGTACCTAAACGCCATTGAAGAAAAAGATCTTCCACGTCTTTGGCATAACCCAATTCACATCAAAGAGATTAATAAGAACAATCCAAACTCTATAAGCAAAAGGGCAATGGAGCATCAAATCATGCACCAATTCTTCATCTCCCAAACATAAAGGACAGCCATTAATTATAACATGATTCCTTTTTTGCAAATTATCAATAGTCAGAATTTTATTCTTCTTAGACACCCAGCATAAAGCTAAAACTCTAGGTGGAACATAGGAAACCCAAAAGCTATGCCAACCCTCCATTCTAACATCTAATGCAGACAAAACCTTGTAAAAAGACTTAACTGAAAAATGACCTCTAACGTCTAGTTTCCAAAGCCTAATGTCAGATTTGCCACCTGACAAATAATACTTATCAAGACAACCAAGTAATCAAAGTATCAAACAAAATCAGCAATTTCAATATCCGTCAAATTTCTTCGAAAAGAAAAGTCCAAAACAACTCCTTTTTCCATATTTAACAAAAATAATCTGCTACTAGAGCATGCTGCCTCAAATTCAAAGAGTACAAAAAAGGAAAGTGACTAAGCAAAATAGATTGCCCACATCATTAATCATGCCAAAACTTCACCCTTCCATCATAACACTGTAACGAATCCACATGTCAAACTCTTACTTAACAGAAATAATGACTTCTATATACCAAAAACATTATAATTTTGACTAGGCACGCACCAACCACAGTTATCCAATCTATACTTGCAAGAAAGGGTCTTTTTCCACAAACTACTGCCTGGAACACCCAACCACAACAACCATTTCCTCAATAAGGCTTTATTAATCTTCTTAATTGACCGAATACCCAAACCACCTTGAGCCAAAGGATTACAGACGATCTCCCACTTCACTAGGTGATACTTTCTTTTCTCAATAGAATCATTCACCTCCTTTTCTCAATAGAATCATTCTAAAGGAACTCCTGTTAAATTTTTCAAATCCTCCGCACAACATTCATAGGACATTTGAAGAAAGAAAGAAAGTAAATCAGAATGCTAGATAGCACTGATTTAATCAAAGTTATGCAACCTCCCATAGACAAATACTTACCTTTCCATGAGCTTAATTTTTTCTCAACCCGCCCCACCATAGTCACATAAAGATTGCTTTGGAAGCCCTTAAACATAAAGGCAACCCCAAATACTTTGAAGGAAGTTTTCTAGCTTTACAACCAAAAACATTGGCAAACAAATCAACCTGACTAACTTCCATTCGCACCCCAATAAACTCACATTTCTCATAGTTAATTTTCAATCCCAATACACTTCAAACCATTTCAAAATAATTTTCAAATTATACACTTGGGCCAAAGATGCATTTCAAAAAACTAATAGTATCATCTATAAACTATAAATGAGTTACCTCATGTGCTTCATTACAAACAGTAGATCCAGAAACAAGCTTCATATGATTGGCTCTCTCCATCAATATACTTAAAGCTCCTACCACAATAACAAAGAGCATCGGAGATAAAGGATCTCCTTGTCGAAGGCCTCTTATCCTTTCGAGGAGACATTCACCAGAACTGAAAAATGAGCTGACGACACAACTATGAATCCATTGACGCCATTTCTTTCCAAACCACATGCCTTTCCAAAATCCAATTTGCAGACTAAACCAGGACAACATTGTTGATTCCTTGAATCAATGCAATCATGGGAAATCAATACACCGTCTAAAATTTGACAACCATCCACAAAAGCTCCTAAAATATCTAAAATAATTTCTGGAAGCACCATCCATAAACAATTAGCCATAACTTTTACAAGGATTTTATACAGACTCCCAATCAAACTAATAGGCTTGTAATCCTTAAGAGCATGTTTGGTAATAGGTAAGGAATCCATAGATCTGATGATCTTTCACTACCACTGGAACAAGGATTCCGCGTTGGGGATTTGTATAGCTGAGGATTTCACATTGATATTGGTGTGTATCAATGCATATAGCTGAGAAAAATATGGTTCGGTGTGCAAATCCACTTCAGTGAGGAATTTCAAATCCTATGGGGGGTGGTCGGATCTGAAAATCCTAACAAAATAAGATTTCCATTTGTCCAAATTCTCAGGAATTTACAATTGCCAAACATGGATTTTACCACAACTTTTGAGAAAACCAAAATCTTTTTCCTAAAGATTTGGTTGCCAAACGTGACCTAAAGGAAATAGCTCCATCTTTACTTGCAATTAAAGCAATGAATGAAGCACCCAACTCACCTGTTAAGACACCATTATCATGGAATTCATTATAGAAAATAAAGAAATCATCTTCTAGTAAATCCCAAAAGTGTAGAGAAAATACTATAGGAAAGCCATCCGGACCCGGAGCACGATCACCACCAAGATCAAAAGCATCTTGTTTGATTTCATCTTTAGTAAACCGTGCTTCTAGAGCCGCTGGTTATCTAAAAGAAATCCCATCCTTGGTCTCAACTTCCTTTTTTCTCTTTTTTCTTTTTTTTCTTTTTTTTTTTTTTTTTTTGAATGGTTCCTTGGTCTCAACTTCATATCTCCTGTATATAATTCAAGGAAAAAATGAACAATCTCTCTATCAATATCACTCTAGTTTCCCACATTCTTCCTCTGGCAGAAATGGCATTTATATGATTAACACGCCAACAGGAATTAGATATCTCATAAAAAACTATGTATTCCAGTCTCATGCCTCTAACCACTTATTTCTTGATCTTTGCTTCCATTAATCTCTTCTGAAAAATCAGCATGCGAAGATCTTTTGGGTAAAGATCAATTAACACGATCATCTTCCAAGAGAATCTCATCTTCTTCTTTGACATCTATAATCTGAATATCAGCTAACAGGGGGTTCTTTCTTTCCTCAATATTACCAAAAACTTCCTTTCTCCATACTTGCATTTTCTTTTTAAGAAGCTTTAATTTTTTAGCTAACTGATATCCCATCCATCCTCTAACCGAAAAGGAGGACAAAATCCTAATATTGGAGAGGTTTTGTGTTTGGCACTTAGCTTCTTTGGCCAACTCCCATAGGTTTACCCGGTGCATGTGGATAGGAGGGCTTGCATGTGCCCCTATGGATTAGTTTTAGGCTGTCCTGAATCGAGTGTCCCTCGGGCTCAGGACCAAAGGCTCTTGGGCAGCACTGGGCAGGAGATACACTGGGTTAGAAAAAAAAAAATCATGTGAATAGTGGTCTTCTATTATCTACTTCATCCATTTCACTCATAACCGGAGGCATGTGTACCCTATCTCATCCTTTGAAAACACAGGAAAGGGAGTTTTATGTGTTATATATGATGTTTTAATATTTTTTAGTGGATAAAAAATTAATTCCGTCGTACTAGGATTGTTCTAAAAATGATTTTTTATATCAATCCAGAATTTTAATTGAGGTAACTAGTACAGAGGGAGTTTCTTGATTTGAGGAAAAAGGCTTGACGTTTTCAATCTACAATAAAAGGGCAAAATCATCATTTCTTGCACTATATTTTATTATTCAAATTATTCTGTAGGGATTTTTTTAAAGGAATTCCCTCTGCCAAGCATCAGTGCCACAATAAAGGTGAGCACCATTTGCCAAACTACATTATGGGGCCTAACAAATGATTCATATGAATGGAACATAATACCCGATCCCGAGTTCGGCACCCATCAGAATGGACTAAACAGTTGAATTGACGGACGTGCACTCATTTTAGATAGTGAAAACTTATTAGCTGTTGATCAAGTGGGTAAAATGATGATTTGAGCCACCGTCACCATACAAATTACAGAGGTTGGTGAAGGAATTGGTCCCACTCTCAAGTGGGGCCAACCTGGGGTTGTTTTGGTTTTGATACAAAAGTTTGGCCTTTCCAGAAAGAGGACATGTGAATGATGGGAATTTTTTTTTCACTTTTCCTCAAATGCCATCTTATTCAGAAACAGCTAATTCTTCAGAATAAGGGCATATGCTGTCATTTTATTGTTACCTTTCCTTGGACGTGCAGAAACTCTCTTGTGATTTCTTAAAAATCCATCGTCCCCTCACCACCCTCTTTGATCCATTTCGACAAAATTTCCTATTCCCAGGATCCGATCAGAAATCCTCTTCACCATCTTCTTACCGCCTCTATTTTCTTCAGGCACTGGTAAGTTTTCTGAGTCCTTTTTCGATTGCGTCTCTTCCATATAAATCATCTCTCTCTCTCTTTTTAATTAGATTGGCTCGCATATGGCTCTTTTCTCTGTAGATTCTTTTGTCCATCTGATTTCATCTCTTTACTCATCAATCACAGCTCCAGAACTAGCAATATATGTACATGCTTTTGATTAGTTCTTACAAGCTTCTTTTGATTTGTAGATTGAAGGATCGGTGCCATGATTTTTTTTTTTTTTTTTTTTTTTTTTTTTTTTTTTTTTTTTGGTTCTGTAGTTACTTATAGTGGGATTTTTTTTTTTTTTTTTTTTATCAATTTGTATGCTATTTGGGATGGGTTTGTGGCTTCTAATTTTTTATTTTTTTTTTAATCTCTTAGATATTTTTGGGAATTATGGGGCGTGATTTACAATAGATCTTGCAAGAGTATTGTCTAATTTTTTAGCTATAAAACAGGTTTAGCAATAGTAGTTATTGCCCGATTTATTGTTTCTCATATTAATAAAAGATAATTTCTTATTTTCCATAGATCAAGAGAAATCTTTAGTGTTTTGGAGAAGAATTTTTTGTAGTTTTTAACAAAATTTTCAATTGGACTTGGGGTGGTTCTATGCGAGGGAAGTACCTCAGCAACAAGTGCATCAAGAAAAAATAAATCCCTAACAACAATATTTTCAACTAGTTTTCGTAAGCAAAAAGGGCTTGTGATTATGTGGTCACAAGTCAAATGGCAAGTGCGGAAGTGGGCTTTTATCTTAAAGGAGTTCATGGATTTCACTATCATTTTATGTCACGTCCCCAAAAACTAGGGGAATGAGATTAGGGGGCAATTAAAAAATTTCCCAACAAATGCATAGCGAAGCCTCCAATCAATGCCCCTAAAAGGACCTGTTTGGATAGCCAAAAAATAGAGTAGAGTGAAGTTAAATGGGCCCTAACTGTCTAAAATTTCAACTCTACCATGTTTGGATGAGTCTGGCCCAATAAATGAAGTAATGTTGTGAGCCACATGTACTTCATTTCACTTCAACTCAAAATACTTCAATTTTCTTGAGTAAAAGTGGATTCTACTCCAAACCTTAACTTCAAAATAAGCATCCAAATGGAGTGAAGTGAAATACTCTACTTTAATTTCAACCTACTTCTCTTCACTCCACTTAACATGTGAAATCCACTTCATTTTACTCCACTCCTCATTTATCCCAATAGGCCCTTAGGATCAAAGTCCGTGGTGAGGTGTAAACATTTCCTTGGTTCACAAACAACTATAGCAAAGCTTCATTATCACATAAATTAGTAGATGGTAATAATTACTGAAACATTCAAGAAGCAAAGCATGGATTCCCATTACTATAGTCAAAGTTTAAACAAAATATATCAAAAGTATTTTTAATTACATGGCTAACAGCAAAAACTAAAGCCAACAAAAGATATAAAAAAGAACTATCCCAAGTGCAATCGAGGAGGCTTTCAAGTGCGTGGTCACGACGACTTAAGACAATGTCGTCCTTACACTACTTGTGGAACTCATCAAGTCAATCCTTTTGAATGCCTCTAGGCTCAGTACCTAAATACCAAGAGTAGTATAATCATACTACAATAGCTAGCAGGTAAATAAGTATAGATGGCAAGATATGATACATCAAATGGAGTAATGACAATGTGATCAAATGAGTAATAAAGGCAAATATCTAGGCAATAGTGTGATGAATAAAGACAATTTCATAATTAGACAGACAATAAGCTAAAAATTAATATTCTAGCCAACAGGCAAAACCAGATAAGTTAATTCACCATGGGATGGTATCATTGCTACGGGATAGTATCACTGCCCTCTGATTCTCTAACCAAGTTGTGGTAGAGAATATGCGTGGGATAAGAGCCCAGCCAATGCTTGCACGGAATATGCAAGCCAATACTGCATAAGGGAAACAAGCATCAAAGCCCTCTTCACGGTACCCAATGGTGTACATCCGCTAAGAAAAACAATCTGCAGATCGCATAAAAAGAGATTCTTCCACAGAGTTGCCCCAGTTGTGTCAAACGTTAGAACCAAGTGGTGCCTAACTCAAAGAATACTATCAATAAACTAAGTGTCGGGCTAGGCTTCTCTTGCGTGAACAAGATTCCTCAAACGAACGAGGAATTACTCTCAATCTATCAAAGTCAATATATTGAGTAACCCTCTCAAAGCCTTACAATCAAAGCCACCTAGCCACAACACCACAATGAACCCCAACAATAGTAACCAAATGGCTAAATGAACTAAATCCAATAACAATACACAATGGGGATCCTAAGTCCATCTAAGTTCTCACAATTGACACAGATACCAATAATGAGGAAACATGCCCAAGACACGTAGATCACAATTAAAGGAATACACATTACACAAAACCACAATCAATTACACACAAATCAAGGAGTCTTAGAATCCATCCTAAGTCCTTGATTGTATATTTTGGAGCATGTCGTGGCGTTTGCAAGAGCCTCCAACAACATGCAACACCATAAAAACTGAGTCGAAGAAAGCGGCGATTGGTTTGTTATGTTTTGCAACAGCAACAAGTGTCAACTGAAGCTGATGTGCAAAACAATGAACATAGAATGCAGCTGGATTCTCATTATAAATGAGCCTTTGGAGGCCATTAAACTCACCCTTCATACTAGCAGCCCCATCATAACCTTGCCCACGCAAACTTGAGATGCTAAATCCATGCCTGGAAAATATCGCTTCGATGGCCATTTTAAGTGATTGAACTTTAGTGTTTGTAACATGTTCTATGGCTAAAAACCGCTCAATCACACATCCCCGTTTATCCACATAGCGTATAACAACAGCCATTTGCTCTTTAATTGAAATATCCCTAGATTCATCCACCAAAAGGGCAAATGGTGCATCTCCAAGCTCGTAAATGATAGCTTTGTCTTTTTGAATCTTAGGGGAGGTCAATTTCAGATTCTCAAGAGCATTTTCTAGTACGACTCTTTAATAGCTTCATTCTAATTGGCAAGTACTTGTAAAAGCTCAAGGAAGTTACCCATATTGTTTGAATCTTCATATTCATCATGACCACGAAAAGGCAATCTTTGGCGTCGAAGAAATTGAATAGAAGCAAGTGTTGCCTTTAAGCGGATTCGATAATCTGTTCAAGCTTGACTTGATTGCTTAACAATAATCGTCTCAATGTGTTGCTCTTGATTCAATAAGTTCTGACAGTTCTCATATGCTTGATTATGAACACTATTCGGTCCTCCCACATGATTTTCAATTCTTTCTTTTTTCCTCCAACTTTTAAATCTTTGAGTTATAAAAGCATCATAACGCATTTCCTCTCCAAAAAAATAACAACAAATGCAAAATGCAGCATCTTTTTCTATGCTATACTCCAACCAACTACCGTAATCCTTAAACCAAACAGGATTAAATTGCATCTTATCTTGTCCACACCTCGTATAAGGAAACTTATGGTCACGAGGTTGATAAGGGCCCTTTCGTAGATACGCTATTCGAACTTGGTCCCTATCCATAGGATGATAGCTTGAGATTGGATTCCATAACCCAAGATCTGCGGGAAGATCTGTCAAGTTAACTTCTACACGCCTTTTCTTCGAGGATGATGGCATTTCATCATTCTTATCATTCTCTAGAGTTGGAAATGGTGGTTTGGTAGTTGATTGCTTTTTGTAATATTTTTCCATATTTGATTCAAAAATATAGTCAATTACATCAAAATCCTCGCCAACCACCAATAATCACCATTTATAGCATAGGTTAAAGACATGATTTTGTAAAAAAAAAATATATTTATAAGGAATCTTACTACTAAAACCTAATTTGTAAATAAACTTATAAACTATAACACCCAAATCACGAATCCTCAAGAAATTAGCACATCAATTGACAAGCAAACTACAACAATAATAAAGAAACTCTAAAGAAGTAATACACATTAGCATGTAAAAATTAGTACCTCTTTATTCTTTCCTTAAGCTCCAAACAATTCCTTTAACATATGAATCCAAATGAGAGCACCTGTATTTATAAATGAACATTATCAGCATAATCAAAAACATCATATTCCGGGCCAAGAAAAAGGTTTTTAAAAGGAAAAGAGAGAAGAAGAACTAAGTAGTTCAAGATTAAACATTGATCAAGACACTTAAAGAATACTTGCTCTTGACAGTCAAAAAATATATTAAGTGTTTTGGGTAAGAAGAAGAAGAGGCCATTGAAAAAGAAATGAAACTGATCCTGAACTGTTGAGAACTCTTTTGAGTTTTCATTGAGTCTTGAACTCTTTTGAGTTTTCACTAAAACTCCAAACTTCAAATTTCTAGATGAGCTGAGTCACTAGACTCCGGCCATTGTCACTTCGTTTTGAGTAATAATTGAGCTAGTCACTATTTAAGGGGTGGTTTAATTCAGCTATCTGTGGCCATCATATATTGGACCCAATGCCAATTTACTCATCCAGTCATCCATATCTCTTAGTTCTATTATCATTTCTCCATAAAGTCACATTCACCTTTCTCTTCTACAAAACACAGATTATTCAAATCTGAAGGATGTTATAATAGAGATATAATAGGATTGCACATTTGCACCTGTATCATCTTATTCGAGTTACTTCAAATAGACTATCCACTAACCCTCGGGGATGGGTTGAACCAGCTCTTGATTGAATTAGAATAAGCAATACTATGTAACAAAGAATATCATAAATCAAAACAACCCTAAAATCAAGTGATGTAACAAAGAATATCACAGATAAAAAGCCCTAAATAAAAAGAAAAAACCGAATCCCTAATCATGAAATAGAAATCAAACAAACAGGACTGAGAACCCTAATTTCTTTGTGCAGCGCCAGAAATAATGAATGAGATGCCTAAAATAATGAATGAAATCAAAGAAAATGGGGGGAGAGGGAGAGAGAGGTGACATAGACGTAACCATTAAATTTTAAAAACAGAGTAGGAGAGTGAGGGCAAGAGAGGCGACAGAGAGAGAGGGAGAGAGAGAGAGAGAGAGATAGATTTACCTGAAGGCGAAAGATCATCATACTCGTAGACGTCCGACGAGAAGCGTGAGAGATAGCTTCGTGCCCCGTCGAAGAATACGCACGCCAAGAAGGGGCTGTCCGGCTGAGGTCGAAACAAGAAGACGGGTCGAAATTTCCGCCCTTTTAGACATGGGGCACTTCTCGTAGGCATGTGGGGCGTGGGCCATGGGCCCAATGCGATTTTAAAGGGAAGCTCAAAATCGCCCTCCCCGTATCACAATCACTTGGGTGCGCTTCTTTTCTTTTCATTTCACGAGCTTTTTTTTATTTGTGCGGGCTTCTTTCCCACTTATATAGTTATCTTTCTATCTGTCTCAATTTTACACCCATCAAGCAACCATGCCTAGTAATCTCCACGCCTATACCTTTGTCATAATCCCTCCTACTAAAGACAAAAGAGAGATTTGATGAATAATCTATTTTCATTGATTGATTCCTGTGATTTACATTGCTTTAAATAAAACAGAATGAGATACAGTAACAGAATATGTGGAGAGATTGAAGGAGTATTTGAATGAGATTGAATATTCAAATATTCAAAATATTGAATTCAAATCACTGAGATAAGTTCGGTTCTGTTATGCTTTTGACTGGGTGGAGCAAACTTGAGATTTGCTAGGAAGAGCTTGATCGGTTTGGGATCTTGGATCTTGATGGGTCTGGGATCTTGGATCTGGGCTCTTTTTCAACATGCTCCCTCAAACTTGGCTGGGGTACTTGCCAAAGACCAAGTTTGGTCCGTAGAAGATGAAATGGCTTCTGAAGAAGGGGCTTTGTAAATATATCAGCAACCTGTTGTGGAGAGGGAATAAATTGCGTCACAATAGAACCAGAGGCCACCTTTTTGCGGACGAAATGGTAGTCGATTTTCACATGTTTGGTTCTGGCATGGAATATGGGATTGACTGTCAGCTGAAGAGCAGAGATATTGTCACAGTATAAGAGAGGAGGGTGAGACAAATGGAGGTCGATGTCACGAAGAATGTAAGTGAGCCAGGTGAGCTCAGCGGAAGTTGAGGCAAGGGCCCGATATTCTGCTTCTGTGCTGGAATGGGCCACTGTGGGCTACCTTTTAGCACTCCAAGAAATGCAATTTCCCCCTAAATACATACAAAATCCGGTAGTGGATCGCCTTGTATTTGGGGATTGTGAGCCAACAACCGAACCCCGTGATCCAAAGAGCCTCTGATATATCGCAAAATGCGTTTAACAAATTGGAAGTGAGTGTTGGTTGGACTTTGCATAAACTGACAAACATAATTAACTGCATATGAGATGTCGAGGCGGGTAAAAGTCAGATATTGTAACCCACCCACAAAGCTCCGGTAGAATTGAGGGTCGGCAAAGAACTCATCACCATGAGGGGAAGATCTATACTTGGTGACCATTGGAGTAGAAATGGGTTTGGAGGTCTGCATGTGGGCCCGCTGGAGAAGATCTGAAGCATACTTGGCCTGGGAAAGAATGATTCCACCAGAAAAAGATTTAACCTCTACGCCAAGGAAATAGTGAAGTGGGCCAAGGTCTTTCATACCAAACTCAGTCCTAAGTTTGAGAATAAACTGATTGAGGAGTTTCGGATTGCTGCCTGTGAGGATACTGTCATCGACATATAAGAGAAGAAGAATTGTGCCAAAGTGACTATGGCAAATTAACAACGATGGGTCAGCTGTGCTGCAAGAAAATCCTATAGCAAGTAAGAAGGTGTTGAAGTGATCAAACTAAGCCCGGGGAGCTTGTCTTAAGCCACATAGAGCCCGCTTAAGTTGACATACATGACCCGGTCGCAAAGGATCTTTGAAGCCAGGTGGCTGGTCCATGTAGACTGTTTCACGTAAGTGCCCATGCAAGAATGCATTCTTGACGTCGAGTTGGCGAATGACCCAATCATGTGTAAGAGCAATGGTGAGAACAATTCTTATTGTGGCAGGTTTGACAACAGGAGAGAACGTTTCGGAGAAATCAAGGCCAGGAATTTGATTAAAGCCTTTAGCCACAAGTCGAGCTTTGAGTCTCTCTAGACTCCCATCTACATGAAGCTTGACTTTGTACACCCACTTGCATCCAATGATATTCATGTCAGGCGTGCGAGGCACAAGTTCCCATGTTTGATTTTTGTTTAAAGCATCCATTTCTTCTTGCATAGCCCGGAGCCATCCTGGGTGTTTAATTGCAGATTTGATGGTTTTAGGGGGCGAGGGAAGTAATTCAACAGCACAAGCAAAATCGTCATTAAAATAACGAGAATTAGGCTTGAGACTGCCAACACTAGATCTGGTTGTCAAACTATGTTGATGAGGAAATGGAGCAAAAGTTGATGAAGTGGGCTGATGTGAGTGACCACTATCAGGATTGGAGGTGAATGGAGATGATGGGTCATGCGTGGTGCTATGTGGCGCGGCTGCAGATGGAAGCACGTGGCACTACTATGGAGCTCGGCTGCAGAGTGGGAAGAAGATGCAGCTGGGTCGTGGATGTGTCGTGCAACAGCTGGTGCTTCAGACGCAAGAGGAGCCGAGATGGGTACAACGTATTCTGGAAGTTGAGTTGGAGACAGGGGTGAGGCAACCTCTATGGACAACCGTGGTGCATCAAATGTTGGAGATGACTCAGAGATAGAAATGGAGTCGGGGCAACCTGTGAACCATTCAGTGAAAGTAGTGATAGTGTCAGTAGTCACAGGTGGTGGACATAAGGAGTCATGTTCTTTGAATGGAAGTGTGATTTCATCAAAGACTACATGTCTAGAGATGTAGACACGGCCAGTGGGTGGATGATAACACCTATACCCTTTGTGAGAGATACTATATCCCAAGAAGATGCAAGGAAGAGATCGAGGTTCAAATTTGTGCTTGGTGTAATCCCGCAAGCAAGGAAAGCAACGACATCCAAATACTCGCAAGGATGCATAGTCCGGCCATTTTCTATTCAGGATGTAAAAAGGACTCCTCCAATCGAGCACTCTAGATGGTTGGCGATTAATTAACCAAGTTGTAGTACCAAAAGCTTCAACCCAAAATTTCAAGGGAACATGACTGTGAAACAACATTGTCAGTCCAAGTTCGGTGATATTCTGATGTTTTCGTTCTACTAAACCATTTTGCGCAGCGGTATGAGGACATGACATTTGATGTCTTATTCCTTTACTAAGTAATAACGAGAGAAACGCTTTGCTTTGAAGTTCTCCTCCACCATCAGATTGGAAAACCTTAGTTCTTTTATCATATTGAGTCTCATTGAATAGAAGAAATGCAGTTAGACATGGTAAAAAATCAGATTTGTGCTTCAGTGGAAAATACCATGTGAAACGAGAACATTCATCAATAAAAATAACATAATATCGAAATCCTTGAAAAGAAGTCACTAGGGCAGGCCCCCATAAATCACAATGGATCACACTAAGTAACTCATATGAATGTCCATCAGGAATTAGAAAAGGTAAACGACAGGATTTTGCTAGCGGACAGCTACTGCAAAGTTTCTGAAACTTATTATTTGCATTTTTGCTAACAATAAACTTATTGAGTTTGAGATGGTCAAGCACTGCCTTTTGAGGATGACCCAAACGTTGGTGCCACACTTCATCGGATGTAACACGAAATCTGTTTGAGAAAAATGCATCTTCTTTGTCTGACTTGAGTGCATAAAGGCCACCACTTCTAGGTCCATGTGCTACTGTTCTGCCTGTGTATCTGTCCTTGATCAAAAACCCAGTGGATGAGAATTCAAACAGATAAGGATATTCAGATGTAATTTGAGAGACAGATAAAAGATTCTTCTTAATTTATGGAACTACCAAAACATTGTTTAAATGTAGGTCATGAGTTCCATTCTTGATTGAGGTAGTACCAATGTGTGATGTCAAGACAGTTTCCATTGCCTATAAGAATTTTGTCATGACCATGATACTTGTGAAAATTCTGAAGCTTACCAATGGACACAGTCATGTGAGCGAATGCACCGGTGTCAGGAAACCAACTTGCATCTTGACTATCTGCCAGATTCAGTGCTGCCATAGCTTGGGCCATATTTTCGGATTCCTTTGGCTGACTGTAACGATACCAACATCTTGAAGCTGAATGATTAGGTTTATAGCAAATCTGACAGACTAAAAGACTGGTATTGCCTTTTTTGTTTTCCGGTGGTTTATCTCCTAGTATTCCATCATTCATAGATGGGCTAGAGCTAGACTGAGTGAAGCCACGTCCTTTAGAAGTAAACCCATGTTGTTGTTGCTTCCCTTTCTTATTGTTAAAGTTTCTAGTATTAAATCGCTGTCCTACAAAGGCCTGATTCTAATTAGGGGATCCATAACTGGTGGGATTGTGGAAAGTGCGCATTGTTTCATGTCCTTGTAGAAGAGGAACAATTTCCTTATAGGAAGGAATGGGTGGTTTCAACATGGTTGTAACAAAGGACTCATAACCAGGTCCAAGACCTCTCAGCAAGGAGAAACTTTTTGGCGATCATTTAAGGGTTTGCCAATGGCTCCTAGATCATCACATATGCTTTTAAACTGTCGTATATATATCAGACATGGTGGTATTGGATTTTGTAAAAATAGATAATTGCTGAGTAAGGTAAAATTCCCTCTCTTGTGAGTCTTGTGCAAAAGAATCATCAAGTATTCGCCATACCTCTGAAGACGTGGTAAGGCCAACTGCTAACCCAAGTACCTCTTCAGAAAGTGTTGCAGTGATCCAGCCGCGGACAAGTCGATCAGAACGTTTCCATGCTGCATAGGCTGGATTTGTGGTAGTATTTCCTTCAGTTGTTATTGCAGGTGCTGGCATAGGATGGTTGTCGTCGATGAAGCTAGTCATCTCCTGGCTTTCCAGCAATCCCATAAATTGGGTTTTCCAGAGAAGAAAATTGTTAGAAGTAAGTTTGATGGAGACAAAGTTGGCAATGTTTAGAGAGGTTGGGTAGGGATATTTAGAAGAAGAAGAAAGAATTGGAGATGACATGTTGGGAGATGAGAAGCTGCAAGTTGGAAAGAGTGACGAGAAATAGAAGGTGAGAGTGGAAGAGAGGAGTAGGAATTCTCAAGGGTTACCTTGGTAGAGCTCTGATACCATAAAGACAAAACAGAGATTTGATGAACAATCTATTTTCATTGATTGATTCCTGTGATTTACATTGCTTTAAATAAAACAGGATGAGATACAGTAACAGAATATGTGGAGAGATTGAAGGAGTATTTGAATGAGATTGAATATTCAAATATTCAAAATATTGAATTCAAATCACTGAGATAAGTTCGGTTCTGTTATGCTTTTGACTGGGTGGAGCAAACTTGAGATTTGCTAGGAAGAGCTTGATGGGTCCAGGATCTTGATGGGTCTGGGATCTTGGATCTGGGCTCTTTTTCAACACCCACAACCAAAAAACCAAAATCAGAAAGCCCAAACTCGATTAATTAAGCCCTTGAAACACTAAAACATGGTCTTAAAGGCCTTTTTTTTTTTTTTTTAATTATCCCGTGCAAACTGGAAACATATATAATATTTGGCAGCCTTGCACAAAGTTCTTGCTCGCAGGTCTCGAGCATGTGTTATCATGCATGTATGAGACTTAAGACTTTTAGCATTGTATCGAAGCAATGACCATAATGAATGAAACTTACTATTGTCAAAACATATGACTCTGGATCCCCTGTTTCAACTGTTTCATCTTATCAACATTCGTCAATTGTATAAAATCTTTTATTTTCTTTTTCATTTCAATGAAGCAATTAAGAGGGTGCATGAGTTGGTATGAGATTTTATAAAGAAGGCGAATGTTTATAAGATGAAACAGTATTTTTATATATCAATGAAACAGGAGATCCAAACTCTCAAAATATCTGTCCTAACTGGTAATAAGTGGGTTTAGCTGATATATGGTTGGGAAATGATGGCAACTAGGACGCTGACATTATATGGGCCAGTCGTCTAATAGAAGGTTTAATGCATTTGAGGTGAGTTTTTCACTCGAATTGGAGTTGGGATGAGTTCATACTTGGGCCGGTCTACTCAAGAAGGGTTTCCAACGCTTTGTGCTGGACCACGGTCTGCACCCGAAGTTTGTGGGTTGGAAACTGCACTACAATATTGGAGCTACAGGGAAATTTACTTGGCTTAATTTTGGGCTCGTAGGGATTAGTTCAGCCCAAATGGTTGGGCAGATAGGAAAAAAAAAAAACTTATGAGATGGCTATGATGATCAAATAGTAACTATCTTACCATGATAATTTAAATAATGGAAAAACTACAATGCAGCACCTTTGCATTATAGTATGGAGCAACGCTCTTCTTAATCACTTGGTGGGGCCCATTTTTCTAAAAGTCCAAGTCGTTTATTGGCGCGAATCATTGTATATGTACATGGCACACCTGAATCATCCTGACTTCAACATCCAGTAATCCACTCATGAGACTTTTCCCTCCAAATTGAATGTCATATTTTATTGATTTTGTAATTTGTATATAATATAGCTGCTGTCTTTTATTGCAATTTTTTCCATCTCAGTTTAATTCATATCAAATAATTTCATTATTTTTAAACTTCTAAAAAATTCTCAATACCTTTTATAACTACATATTGAATTAGGGCCCCCTCACCAGAGCATACCATTTCCTGTGGGGCCTGCTGAATCAAAAGATCTCCCCTCACCTAAGTGTGTATGGTGACGACCCAACCAATTAATCACTAGCTGATAAGTTTTCACCATCCAAAACGAGTACACAATAAACTCGTCTATTTAGACAGATGTCAAACTCAGGATCAAAGACTATCAAGGGTCCATATTTTATATTCCAATCGGATGAATCACCAAGTAAGCTCTACTAGGCATTTAGAAACGTGATGCTCACCTGAGATTTTCCCTCCCATGAATCATATTTGTCCATGCCATGCATGTTGTGCTAGTTTTAATGCATTATGTCGGACGGGTCACTCGGAAAATTCTATATGCACCCGCTTTATGTGCTGTGCATACCCACATCCCTTTATATGAACAGTAAATCATTATTCGTATAAAGGAATGTGGGTATGTACAGTACATAAAAAGGATGTATATAAATTTTTTTCGTTTTACTATTCATATAAAAGTATATGGTTGTGCATAGCACCTAAAGAGGGTGCATGGAGAATTTTTCCGGGTCACTCCCTTCACCAAACCAAATTATTGCATATCTCAAACTTTTCATTCTCCCACACCGTCCGATTGCCAAAAACTAATTACCAATTCTTATTCTTTGACACTCGGCCGACCCATTGGATCGTTAAAGCTACCCATTTTACTTACAAAACAAGTCGCAGACGTCAAAAGTGTGGTTACAGCATCTGACTTTACTCATTATCATCATTACTCACCCGCAATTCTCGCATGTGACTTTACTCAATGGGTCTATGCCCTCATCATTATTCGGTCGTTACAGCATCTCAAATGACAAAATTACCTCCAAACACTTGCATGAAAACCTGGCCATCTCGACCTTTCACTTCTCAGCAACTCGCAGTTTGCGCTCCCATGCGCAAGTTACGAACTTAAAAGCCCAAATGCTTCCGAAAGACACGGCGCACTAAATGCACTGTAACGATTACAGGTCACACTGAGCATTATTACGATTACATGTCCGCGTCTTCTTCGTTGTTTTTGAACTTCAAAAGTCAAATGGAAAGCTCTCTTCCTCTCTCACTGTCTTCTTAACAAGTCCTATATATCTGGAACAGGTGAGTTCAGTAGATTTCTGGGTTCTTGTTTCATGTGGCTATGGCTTTTACATTTTATATGCTTTTGTTTCCTCTTTGATTTTGTTTCTGTTTTGAGTCTCTTCGTCCAGGTATATATCTAGCTAGCTGTTGGAATTTCCAGAGACAGATGAAGAAATCTGCAGCTGTTTCAACACAGGAGAACGGGGAAGCCTGGGATCCGCAGGAGCATTTCTCAATGGTATAGTCACTAGTGTTTTTTTTTTTTTTTTTTTGAACAACTTGGATCTATGTGGATGTACCGTGGGTCCCACATGCATGCATTGCGGTTGGTCCAAACAACCTTCTTCTTAATTTGGATGATCACTGCCATGGAACAAAAGGGTCAGGAAATGAGATAATAGAAGTCTTAAATATTTTGGAGGACTCTCTTTTCCTCTGATGGAAGTAATCATCCGATGATCAGCTAACTGCCAATGAAGTAGTGGAAATTGGTAGCTCCAAATTTGAAGGTGGTTGCCGAGCAAGAATCGAATTGATCATGTACTAATTTCTTGGAACGCATATTCATCACTGGTAGAATTGCATGTAGTTGATTTAGCGGGCCTGTAGCCTTGTGGCAAGGCTCATTCTTATTGAATTTGCCCCCAACCCAATAATAAACTGACCCACTTCGCCTCATTATGCTCAATCAGAATCACTTACACAAATTTGTTACTCATTCAAGTTTTATTTAGCCCTTAGACTGATGTGGGGAGGGGGGTCCCAAGTGCTTCCCATAAGTGGAATGTGTGGAACTTTTTGTCATGCACTTCGATGACATGTAGTTCTCAAATTTTACATCAATATGATTTGGTTCCATTTTAAGATTGAGAACATGATTGATAATGTGATCAATGTATATGATCAATAATAGGAAGATTGTTCTAATTATATCATAAGTTATGTGCACAATTTTATAATGCGACTAACTCCTATTGAGCTTGAAATTTGAGGATTTGTCATCTGAGGTGATGACATTCATTTTAAACGGTCCAAATTGTAAATAAGTAGGCCCCACGGGCCGTGGGCGATGGTGGAGTTCCATGCATGGTGGGAGAGACTTAGGGGATCTGGACTCAAAGAAGAAATGCATGCACAGTACTTGATCTCACTGTGTAAATTGTCCAACTCTGAGTCTCAAACACTTTCGGTTAGAAAGACCATTGAAAGTTGGACCTTCTCCATCATGATTGGAAATATGCATGGAAGTGGATCCTTTGCGAAGCCTCTATTTTTATCTAGAACTAGAGTATCCAGACCATTTTGGATAAGGTTCACATATATATAGGGGGTGCTCTAGGGCCGGACTAGAATGGGCCCAACCCAAGGCCACCCGTCTTGGGCTGAGTTCAGGCATTGAGTTTTAGTAATCAGGCCAGGTCTAGATCTAAATTCTCGGCCTGATTAATATTTGGACCAGGCTTGGATTAAGAGACAGAAAGCCCCAAGCCTGATCCAACCTAGCCCAAATAATTAATGCATATAGTTTATTGACTAATTTGCTCAAACATAAACAGCCTAAACAAGTGACAGAAAGGCCGGCCTGACATGGTCCGATCCACTAATTGGGCATGCTAGTGCCTGACATGCTTGAGGTGGGACGAGCTTGGGCTAGGCACTTAAGGCCATGTTACTAAATCGGGCTGGGCCTAGGTACGTATGCCTCAGCCCGGGCCACGAACACCCCTAGAAATAGATAGAACAAGAAACAACTAAGCCATTCAACAACAAATTTCACCCTGGCCTGTTGGACCCACCTGGATACATACCAGTTTGGGGAGGGAGTATACGGTAGATATATACATAAGTAGGAATCATATATATGATCATCATGATTTAACGGCGTCAAAGGATGACAGATTTCAAGCTGCTAGATGAAGCTAGGGTGAAATTGGGCTGAGTGCTCATTCGCTGGGAAGGGGAGATTTGGGGTAGTGTTTGAAGGGATGGGATTTAGCTTAAGGGGGGCCTTGGTGAACCTATGACCTAGATAGTTAAATTTCTAACTTTTACAATTACACAACCCTATGTAATGACTCTGTGAGTGTGTGTATGGCTTATTTTTTTTTCCTCCTAATACTTTTATATAATGATCTACTCTACCATTTACTGCTTTCTACTTCAAATGAAGATGTACTAAGTGATTTAATTACCATCGAAAGAGGATTGTTCAGACTTCATAGTTGAACTAAACAAAATACATGTTACATATATAGTTTGTTCAATACATTTAGTTTTATGTAAAATATTGATCAATTGTTAGTTAAAATTATAGGGCCCATGCCGAACTTGAGTTCGACATTTTTAATGAGGTTGGTGTTTGGGCATGAGTACATGTTGGCCTATTGGGCCAGGATGGGCCTAGTATTTTGACATGATTAGAAATATTGAGCGGGCTTCCGACACACTTTAGCTTGGTCCATTGAAAACTCTAAAATGCTCCAAAATATATTATATAAAGGTACTTTGGATGGGCCATGGTGCATTCAATTGAAATTGAAGAAGTCATTCTCAGGTTCCAAAATGAACTTATAGGAGCTCGTGATCAAGATCTATGTGGCCATAGATATATGATAGATCGAGCCATTGTTTATTTAGATTGTCTGAATTGATTCTTGTAGGTTGTGAATTTTGGGTTCAGGGGGTTTGGCTTCACCTTGAGTTTGTCAAGGATCCAGGCCATTCTTAACATGGTAGACCACACTTGAAATTTTTTTCTCTGCCCTCCTATTGCCTCTTCAATCAACTAATTAGTGGCCTCTACCGAGGGTCATCCCAGGACAAGCCCATGAGAAGCTGAACGTCAAGCTCCTTTGAAAAAGATTTCAATGTTTCAACTAATGGGAATTCAAAAGATTATTATAGAGTGGGATTGTCTTATTTTAACAGAAAATTTACAGAAAGCAGGGACCTGGTCATGGGAATTCAAAAACTTAAAACACATGCACTATATACAGCATGGTTTCAAAAAACTGGCCACATCAGGTTTAGCAAAAGATAGTCAAATAGACTAGATGATCATCTGGCACAATTCAGTATCTTTTTGGAAGAAGGATATAGCAAACATGTTTTGTCTACTGATTTCAAGTTGCAAATACTCTGGTGGTTATCATGTTCAGTTCTTAGAGGAAGCAAAAAGGAGGCACGAGAGAAAAACAGAACAAGAAGAAGCTGCAGCATCATATTCATCACCATCAACCATCCAGCAAGCGAAAGATGTAGGCCGCAGTGAGGAGGAGGAGAAGAAGAAAAAGAAGATCAACAATAACAAGAATTCGCGGTGGAAAGGTACCTTGTTTTTCTGGAGGAAATCAGAGAAAAAGATGAAGCCCAAACATGAGCTGCTCACTCCCACTCCCACCAGAGAATCACCACACAAAAATACCAGCTTTCGTCATGTTTTTTCTAAGGCAACGTCAGGAAGACGAGCAGTTTCAGGTCCAATAGATGCGGGTGGAGAACAAGTGTGCCACCTCAAACGATGGAATAGCTACCGTGCTTCAAATACAAGTAGAGATGCTGAAATTCAGATATCATACACATTGCTGGACCAGCTAAACCAGCCTAGGAAGATGGATGGGGCCTTTGGACCCATTTACTTGGTAACTTAACGGGGTGTGTTTGCACATCTCTCAGGGTTCAAGGAGAACTGGAGAAGTATTTGGTGTTCAGGGATTTTCATGCAAAAACCAACAAAGAATTCTTGTTTCGTGTGAATAAGGAAGTCATTATCAAGAGTGGTGAATTTCTAGAAGCTGTTTGGCTATCTTGTAATAGTACTGATAAATAAGATTCAACAAAAAAAAAACAACAACCCTAAATTAAATGCAATCAAACAGATTTAGGCTGGATATTTTACCCTAACAAAAAAAAAAGGAAAAAAGAAAAATAAAAAAGGAGAAGGTTTAGGAGAGATTTATATATCTACTCTATGATGGCAGTCTAGTATAGATTGCACGGTGGAACAGATTTATATCAATGGCAAACCCATTCGGACCCAGCACTAATCCCTTGATATGTGGCCTACAAATTTAACCGCTTTATATATAAAAAAAAAAACCCTTCATCCAAATGTCCATTTTTATTCGGATTGGTGCAAATCCAATGGAATTGTGTAAATAGGGTGTGGGGGTTTTGATGGTCCATTCATATCAATGCCCAAGTTGGCCCCACTGTCCGCATGGATGTTCTCATCGACTGTCCTTAGGAGAGCATTCTCAGAAAAATTAAGACCATGGAGGTTGCTCATCGGTTAATCTCATAGCAAAACAGATAATAATCAGCTGGTTAATTAGTGGGGCCATGTTTATTGGGTAGAAATTGAGTATAGATCATGGTTTTAAAACTCATCTTAAACCAAGTCATACCAGCTAATATGTAAATGTTTGGGCCATTACGAATACAGATTGTTATTGATTCACTCCAAAAACTAGAAAAACATATGGGAACTTTATTCTTACCACCTTTACATTATGTTTTGTGATGTTATGTACTTATGTACATGTAAAAACACTTTAAAAACATTAAAAAACAGAGAGGGAAATTTACATATTTTCATCTTCTGGATATTCCCAATTTAAAAAAAAAAAAAAACCAAAGCATCAGTCACAAACTAACTATATTGGCTGATTTGTCAATGTTTTTGCATTGGCTGATACCATGTCTGGAGCTGTGTTTTAAAGGGGTGGGTGGAAGTGAGAAAATTCCAGTCCATCACAATAAATTAGTAATTGGCCAAATCAACCGTTGGAATTCAAACCTTTAAAAGCTTCAACCGTTGGAATTCAAACCTTTAAAAGCAACATCCTACCTTGCTCTATCAGACATACTCCAAATAGTGTAACAATCATAGTCAAAGACATACTCCAAATAGTGTAACAATCATAGTCAAATTAGTAATGCATGAGATCGAAGTTGTGCCACAGATAAACAAGGATAGATGAGAAATAAGGTGTCATTCCGGGAAGCAAGGAGAGCCACACATAACATCGGCCGTCTGCAATTTCATTAAGTGTTAAGAGTATCCCTTTCCATGGATGGACAAACATATTGACAGGACAAAGGAAAGCTGAGAGAAAAAAATTCCCGGGAAAGTGGCACAACGGTTAGAATGTGGTTCAACCGAGACTTCCTCAAAACCATAACTAACTTTCAAATCCAGGACCTCCCAAACACCTTGTTTAAAGAAAAAGAGGGCTAAAGGAGGACAAACTGCTCTCTCTCTATATCTCTCTGCCTTGTCTACAATCTCTGGGACTCCCCCAAAGGCAGGCAGAGGGACCTCAACCTCAGCTATCCAACCATGTCTGCCTTTGATTTCGGCAACTTGCACGAACGCCGAAAGGCAGAAAGGCGGGCAAAGCTGAGAAAGAGGCTTGCCATTGCCGGATTTTTGATATTGCTCCTCATCATCCTAGCAGCTCTAGGCTTTGTAGTCTTTCAATCGAATCATGCCACCCACAAAAAGGAAGAGAAAGAGGGTGGTGAGAACAAGAAGAAAGCATCGACATCTACCAAGGCGATCAAGATGATGTGTGCCCCCACTGATTACAAGAATGAGTGTGAGTCGAGCCTGGCCAAGAAAGTAGGCAAGGACTCAGCTTCCCATGATGCCAAGGATCTCCTCCAGGCCGCCATTGCTGTTGTGAGCGATGAGGTGAAGAATGGATTCCAGGGCACCTCCAAATTTAAGGGTGATGGTGACCCCAAGGTTAAGGGGGCAATTGAGGACTGTAAAGAGCTGTTTGGGTACGCAAAGGATGAGATCAACAGCACCCTTGACCATATCAAAAGCCACGGCGTCCATGATCTCTCTCAGAAGTCCGACGACCTCCAGAATTGGCTGAGCGCCGTGATGTCATACCAGCAGACATGCATTGACGGCTTCCCGGAGGGGCGTGTAAAATCGAGCATGGAGGAAGAGATGGAGTCCGCCAATAAGATGACTAGCAATGCCCTAGCAATCATCAAGCAAGCGTCGAGCCTCTTCAACATAACCTCCAAGGCCTCGACAGCTAATTCTCATCCTCGCCGAATTCTGGAGGAGGAGGATGAGGAGGAGGTGATGGAGGTGGAGGAGGAGGACGATGATGGGAGTCTTCCAAGTTGGATGTCAAGCCATCACCATGGGACCATCCTCAAGGAGCAGGCCAAGAATAAGTTAAAACCAAACGTTGTCGTGGCTAAAGATGGAAGCGGGAACCATAAAACCATTAACGATGCACTTGCGGCCATGCCTAAGAAACACACTGAAAGGTACATAGTGTGATTTTCCATCTTCATTGAATCACTTTTTAATTTTGTTTGTTTCTAGCTAGGATTTGGAGTCTGATCCTATGAAGAAGAGAAATACTATCCTCGGGCTATAAATCCACCAGCGGGACAATGACCCTCGTGGATTTTTGCTTGCATGGCATTGAATTCCTAAGAATTCACGGTAAAATACGTTCCATGAACAAAGAATAATTAAGAAAAATGGGGGGCGAACGATATAAGAAGAAAATGTAGATATGACCCTACCTTTCCTTTTTGATTTGCTAGGATCATAGCTGGCATTTGTTTTCCATCGTATACGTGAATTTTTATGGAAATTTGTGGATCTTTACTGATGTTTCTTCAAATTTAGCCATTTCAATAGGAATATTTTTCTTAGAATTCTTAGGAATTCGATTTCTATGGGCCCTTAAAGTCCTACCTAATGCAAATAAAAGTCACTCATACTTGTGATGTTTCTCGCCAAATTTCATTGCAATATTATCAAGTCCACCGCTAGATTGATCACAGATAAAACATATGAAATTCCTGCTAGTGATGGATGTGTGCTAAGGCTTCACACCACCGCAAAATCATGTTGAATCAGTTCTCCTTTGTGTGGCAATGACTTTCCCTGACTGAAGGATTACCAATGAAAAGTCTTACCTCTGTTTTTTGGAATGAAGGTACAATATTTACATCAAGGGAGGGATATATGAGGAGACGGTTGTGGTCACCAAGGACATGGTGAATGTTACCATGTATGGCGATGGGTCGCAGAAGACAATAATCACCGGGAGCAAGAACTTCGTCGATGGGGTCAGAACCTTCAAGACTGCAACTTTCGGTAAGCGATAAATATCAAGGCGATTCATTTGAGCGAGAGTGTGTGTGTGTGTGTTTTTTTCCCGCCCGCTAAGTAATAGATCTCAATGTTCCTATTTTTATTTGTTAATTTATTTCTCTCTGTGCAGCGGCTATTGGCGATGGATTCATCGCCCAAGCCATTGGATTCAGGAACACAGCCGGGGCAGCAAAGCACCAAGCTGTAGCTCTCAGGGTCCAATCAGACCGCTCTGTCTTTGTCAACTGTAGGATGGAAGGTTATCAGGACACATTGTATGTGCAGACCCACCGACAGTTCTATCGGGGCTGTGTCATTGCTGGCACCATTGACTTCATCTTTGGTGATGCAGCTGCAATCTTCCAGTCCTGCTTGATCCTCCTAAGGAACCCTTTAGACAAGCAACAGAACACTGTCACCGCGCAAGGGAGGGTAGACAGGCATGAGACCACAGGCATTGTCTTGCATAACAGCCGCATCGAACCCGACAAGCTCGTTCCCCCGTCGAAACAGGTCAAGAGCTACTTAGGTAGACCATGGAAGCAATACTCAAGGACTATCATCATGGAGTCGACGATCGGGGACTTGATCCATCCAGATGGCTGGTTGCCTTGGGATGGCGACTTCGCACTCAAGACCTTGGTCTATGGTGAGTTCAGTAATGAAGGCCCAGGTGCGAGTGTTAACGCTAGAGTCAAGTGGCCTGGTTACAAGGTTATTAGCAAGAGTGAAGCCATGAAATACACTGTGGAAAGTTTCATACAGGGTGGAGATTGGGTGAAGGCCAGCGGTGCTCCAGTTCGATTAGCTTTCTTTCATTGAAGAACAACAAAGGATTTGGGATTGAACATCATGGGAGAAGAGAGATGCCTCCCTCTCTCTCTCCCTCTCTCTCTCTCCTCTTTATGTCTTGATTCATTGACAGTTTCTTTATTGAACTCTTGAGCAAATGGCATGCTCATCAGCTCATGTGCTCTTATAAATTCTCTGAAAAAACAAAAAACAAAAAACAAAAAAAAAAAAAGATTTATTTGTATTAATGGTATACATTTAGTTCCATCGTCTGGAGAAGTAAATTTTGCCCTGAACTAGTTTTGGCCCCATATTCACCTTGGAGTCTTCAGGTCTCTTTTTTTTTTTTTACTTTTTTCGCAATGACTCATGAAATAGATCCTCCATCTTGTAATTAATCACTTTAGTGAATACTGATTGTTATGCTCAATTCAATGTCCATCATTGGTGTTGCAGGCTCAAGTGTACTAGTAGAATATCAGATTTGCCATGATCTTTATGTTATAGGTATCATTATTGGATCTTATAGTGATGTATATATCACAGAAAACCAAATCAGAGAAGTGTTCAAACATAAACTAGCATCATATATGTGCCTTGAACTTGACCGTTTAAGATCTTCAAGATAAAAGGATGATGTCTTTCCTATTTGCTGAGTTGAAAGTGCTAGAGAAGATTATTGCACCATATTCATAATAAGCCTTTTAAGGTTCCTTAATCCATCAAGGTTACAAAAGCTATGGAGGACACTTTATTTGTCATGTGTTTTAGTTGAGGTCAAGGCACTTTGCTAATATTTTTATGCCTTTTTTCATTTGTCATTAGATCGTTGAAATCACGTTTAAGAGATACTAATTTGTAAAAAGCCCCAAAAGATAATTTTCTCCTCAATTTATGAAATCAAATTCTTACCATTAGATTGATTAATATGTCAACCTCATGATCTGATCTATATATAGCGCTGATTAGAGTGAAAGTTATATATCAATGGCAAAATAAAATAATCAAGTGTTTGATTTTCAAAATTATAATTTAGCACTCAATCAACACCGAGAGTTCTGAGTCTCCTTTTGACGATATACATTTGATTCTAGTAGGCGGGGCAAGGAATTTGAACCCCTAAATGTGGCATATGCTATTAAGAAAAAAAAAATGCATTTGGGAGTCCAGATCCTTCTAGTGTCTACTAAAGGAATCCCTTAGTGGAAGGCCTCATGGGTTCCACCCGATCCGCTCAAAATGAACTGCCTCCTCATTGAAGATATGTATTTTAATTTGGTTCTAATAGGAGTTTGTCCCTCCGTAAGATTGAACATATGATTAATAACATTATGGGAGGTTAGAATATGATCAATAATGCATTAGATTGTGTTTATTAGTTAGTGCTATTTAGAGAATGAATTGTGGGTCTTTTAGCCTGCTTTGGCTTAATTGACAGCCCTTACAAGATCTATGCGGCTATGCCTGTTGGGGCTTAATTTACTCCTCAAAGGCCCTCAAGAAGGCATTCCAAGGCCAACTTGGGTTGCTTAGTGCAAAGGTGATCTACGAGAAGGGATTTCAGTTTGGCCCGTCTGCCTCAGCCTTTGCTTAATTTGAATGCCATGTATGGAGTGGTAAGCGGCTCAAGTTGGTTTGGTAGTTCAATTTGAAGTGTTAATTACATCTTACTCTTTTGCTTTGTTTTAATACACACTCATTCATGAATGCGAAATATATATATATTTTTTTAAGAAGTAACAAAGATATATATTAAAAGGAGAATTTAGTACAACAAAGAGCACTAAAACACAGAGACAAAGTAATGCTGGTATAAGAACTAAAACACAAATTTGTTTTCTTTTTTGGAAGCATGAATTCAAAATGTTAGTTAAAAAAAAATATTTATTATTATTATTATTATTATTATTATTACCGAACTAGGCAGCTTAGGAATACAATCTTCATCAATTCATGAGGTCTGGATTCTGTGGTGTTTTTTTTTTTGGCACCCTAGTTCGGGGACTGGGGACCCATCGAACCCACGTCAGTAGAAGAGCCCGCAGGTGAGGGAAGGAGACCTCGGGTGAGGTAAGAGGCCCTTGGATGAGGGAAGGAGCCCTCAGGTGAAGGAAGGTGACATGCACGGGGTTTGAACCTGAGGTAGCCAAGTGAGAACTGTCACACCTTACGACTAGGGTAAGGCGAAGTTCTCACGGATTCTGTTTTTTCAACATATGGGGAGGCAACCACATGGCTCTCCTCTTGGATTTAGTGACAAATTTAATGAGATTTATTTTTTAATTTTTCCTCTCTTGTGTTTGGATAGTTGGGGTTAATGTTAGTTTAAATTTGTTGAACTTGTGTACCAAGGTTGTTACTAAGACATGTCCTATGAATGTATGTAATAAGGGCTGCACTTTTTTTTTGTACCCAGCGAAGGAGGTTGGGAAGCAGACTTTCCTAGGAATTAATGTACCGTGTTCATGTCTGGGTTATTTGGTGTTTGACAACTTCGTTCAAAGGCTTCATAGTTCAAGATATTTATTGAGGGCCCATTTATTTGCACGGAATTGAATTCCTAGGAATTCATGTTAAAACAGGTTGGAAGCAAGAAATATTAAAGAGGGGAGGGGAGGGGAAGGAAGAACCTAGATATAAAGTGGAGATTAAAATAAGACCAGACTTTCCAAGGATTTAATATACCGGGTTGATGTCTGGGTAATCATTTTTCACCAGAAGGCGAGACTATTGGCAGCCATTTCTGGAAATGTACAAATTTGAACTGATTATTGCTGTGATTCACCAAATAGGAGGCATTTCAATTGTTGCAAACGGCATTTCTATTCACACATAAGCAAGCCCGGAAATCCATGCCTGGTGTAAGAAATAAACACATTTTCAATAGCTAAAACATATTTCAATATACACAGGCATATGCATACATTATATGAGAAATTGAGAATGTGGATGAACACTTTCTGTCGATCTATGCCATAATACAGAGTCAGAAGTCTTCAGCATTCAAATGGGCTTGAGCCTGACCCTGAAAGGCTTAGCTTAAATCGAAATCTGCAAGCATTTTTATGTGCACTCTTTCCTTACATCAAAAGAATAACTTCAGATATTATTACCAATAGAACCAAAACTCCATCTCTAAAGGAATGATAATCTAGAAGAAAACACGCTCTCCAGTAGCATAAACATTCCAGAAGATTGTAGTAATGAAGTAGAGAACTGCTGTGACAGTTAGGAAGGCCTGGAAAGAGCCCAACCACTGCACAAAATAACCAGTTCCAATTGTGCTGATTATGGCTGCTACTGACCCAACTGAATTTGCAAACCCTGATTAATTCAATGGAAAAAAACTTGTTATAATGCAGACCCTGTACTTACCATTTTCATTATCTCTCTCTGGCCTGTTTGGTTTGCATCATTTGCTCATCCAATTCATGTTTTCCCAAAAAACCCGAAGGACATTTTAGTTGCATATTTGGTATCTAGATGTCTAAATGATGCAAACCAGAAAAGCTTAATTATTTATGGTAATCATTGAAAAATGCATGGATACGGAAAATGCTTATTTTGGGCCTAAAGGTCAGAGGTCGTTGCCTTGTTCGTTACCTTGTGATATTACTTTCCAAGGTTAGAAAATGATTGATGTAAAATGGTCTGTATCCATGTACAAATTATCTCTTTCTTGTTTTATTTTAGCAAGAGGATTAGGAAAGACAATACTACATACCATGGAGAAATCCTGCATACTGAGGAGCTACATCCTGCCAAACAACAACAACAACAACAGAATTTAAGATTGGATTACCACTGAAATTTTGATCATACCTACCGGATTCTGTATCAATGACTAACAGTACATACTTCCATGTTAAGAAGAAATCCTGCTTGGCTGAAAGAGCTTAGGCTCAAGGCTGCAGTCATAAATATGGCTGCTACTTCTGGCGTTTTGGCAAAATTTAAGCAGAGCAATGACACGCCTGGACCAATAAACCCGATCGACTGCAACAGATGCACAAATCAAATAACATTCTAATTTCTTCAATATTTATGTATGATCATATGACATCAGCTAATATATAGTTTTTTGACATATTCTCAAGGTACTGCTCACCAGATGGATGGTCTGGATGGCCTGATCAATGAAGTCAAGTGGTCTATTAATTCGTTCAAGTGTCATGGACCCAATCATCATATTGAACCAAAATGCATTCATGATCATAGAATTAATAAGAGAATATGTCTGATTATCAGTGTACTTTTCATCCAAGGCCTATGAGCGTTACTAGATGACAATTCATCTGTAATTAATTACATCTTACCTGCATAATCTTTCTGACTGAAGTTATAGAATAACCCATTTTGATAAAAGAATCTGATGCCAACCCTGCAACATATCCTGCAATTGCCATCATTCCCCAAGGGATGGCACTGAACCATGCAGCTTGCTTCAAATTCACATCAAACACCTGCCACCAAAAATCTTTTAATTGCTACAACCCTTTTTTCTTTGGGTCATTAAATAAACCAATAGACCTAATTAACTCCCTAGACTAATGTTCACAAGTGCGCTGCTCACATGGTTGGCTAGTGCTTTCATATTCCAAACTCAACTTGCACATTAGTAAGCCAGCCATGAGACCAAGCTAGACAACTATCTCATTGAAATAGATTAACATTCAATATTTTGGATTTCAAATTTTCAATCCTTCAACTTGTTGAGATAATGAGAGTTTCTTCTTGCTTTTATGATCGAGATACATTTACATTGGTGTTTTGCGGGATACCATGCATAATACCGTTAATATATAGGGTGGCCAATTAGTTCGATATAATCTGTTCCTACTCCCCTGCTCATCTTCTTCTTCCTGCTGGTTTTTTGTTCACGACTTCACGTCTTTCATGGCCCAACACCAGTATCTCTCTAAATAAGCATACTGGTATAAACTAAAACCCAATATGTACCAGCCTACACTGTATTTATCAGTCAGTATTTTAAACCATAGTTGAGATTATTAGTTGTTTTTTTTTTTTTAATAATTGAGACGCGTGTATATGGTTGCTCTAGCAGGATCCCAAACATTACATAGGTATCCTCAAGGGTCTATTCCATAAAAGTTAGTAATGATCTCAATAATCCAGATTATGGAAAGGAGAACCCAGTAGAAAATTGGGGACACCCAAATTACAAGAAACAAAAATGAAAAGAAAAGAATTTTCCGGACAAGAAGACACTTATTACCATCCTATACTGGTGGCCTTCCTCTCTACTATCCTTCCTTGAATTATATATACCAACAAATTGGATGGCCAAAATCTTCGAATCAGGAAGGTTTTTGGGGCATTCCCACCTCCATGGTATGGCCCCATAATATCAATGGTCTTGTTCAACAAACCATAAGGCCCACTTGGACCAAAGGTGTCACACAACACTATTAATATCATATTTAGTTTGTCAATCATATGTTTCAAGATCTTTGGTTGGCATCATAGTGCTTCGAAATCCAATGGTGAAAATGCCAGCTAAGGTTTTGGAATACTCACAGTTTTAAAATACACAGGCATCCAGGATAGAAGAACGAAATACCCCTGCAGTGATAGTTTCTATCAGAATCATGTACAAAGATAGTTTCTATCAGAATCATGTACAAAGACATTAACACTAATAATTCTCTCAACATAACTTGGTGGCATCTCTGATCCCAAAATAGAAAAATATGAAAATAATGACAGTAAAAATGGTGAAATTTTCCATAGTCCAGGGGAGAAATTTGATGAAGTATCCCACAATATATAAACATTTGGCCGGAAAATGAGTATCACAATAATTCAAAATGCTGTTGAATTGAAAGCAATTTGGTTGTCATAACAGGTATTCTGGTCATTTCAAAAGGTTTGAGGTTTTCATTAAGCTCATGGTGAGTGTATAATTATGTACAATAATGTCTTCCTGTATATGATTGAAGGATCAGGCAAGAATCAAACAGTATTGATCAGCTTTGTGGGCTTTGCCACCCAATCACCATGATGAGGTTGCAATCTCGCAATTATATTATGTACAATAGTGTATTCCTGTAAATACTAATTGACCAGACAAGGATCAAACCAGACAACTTGGTGGGCTATCCACTCAATCACCAAGATGGGGTCAGAATCAGACAAAACAATTATCCGGTCTCTACACCAGTCTAGCATAAGCTAGTTATATAGAATTTAGTTACTCAAAATTTCAAAAAAAATGAAACATGCAATTGATTTTATACAAGTTTCTTTCATATAGGCTCTCATATTGAAACTAACCACTTAGTATGATTTTCCACTAAGGCCTGAGCTTAGCATGTGCATAGTTTAGTTATTAAGGTCAATTGACCAATAACAACAATGATGGGGGTGATGATAAGATAACAACAGCCGCGGCGACGATGATGACGACAGTAGATAATGTGTGGTTTGATAATCACTTACCCAGTTGTTGGTTACATTTGCAAAGATGATTGCCCAAGTAGGTAGCTTTGACAGGAGTTTGCCGAGGGGTGGAAGCTCACCATTGTTATGAGATGTAAAGTTTTTTTTCCCTGCTTGAATCAATCGCAACTCTGCCTGACTGATCAAATGACAATCTTGGGGATCATTTACAATTCTGATTGCCCAAAATGACAGCCAGAGGAACCCAAAAGTTGAGAAGAGCACAAAAGGACCGAAAACTCCCAGCCTTGAGATCACAAGAGGAGTTGCAAGCAAGCTCATGACATTTCCAAGATGAAATCCAGCCATGGAAATTCCTACTGCACTTGCACGTTCATGGCTTGGAAACCACCTATCCAAAATAATAAAATAAAAATTGTCACAAATAATTTTTTTTAAAAAAAATTTCGTATTCAAATTATAGATAGTATTAAAACAGTAAAACTAGTAAACAAAAGACTGTTAACTTAAATTGAGTGGCACTATTGAATTTCAAGCCAACAGCATTCATTTGGTGATAATTTCATGAAATATGTTTGTAAATATGTTTGGAAATTAATTTGGAGGTAAAGTATTCCCTTTCCAAAATCATTTTATAAATTTATTCATTGCATTTCAATTATTCCTTGTACTGAATTGGTATGGGTTGGGTTCAGTGAGTCTTAGTTATCCCTTGTACTGAATTGGTATGGGTTGGGTTCAGTAAGTCTTAGGCTAAAACTGAAGTGTTCTGAAAGCCCTTTTGTTTTTTTTGTGTGTGTGTGTGTGTGTTTGTGTTCCAAATTGATGGCAGAAAATTATGTTTTTACAGGGGGTGGGGAATGATATTAGGGTAAATTGGGGTTTATTATTATAAATATTTTTTGATACAGTTTTTTTTAAATTATTATTAGTAATTTTTTGTAGGGTGAAATTTTTTTTTCTTTTGACTTTATGACCATTTGCATGGGCTGCCATGACCCATACTGAAGACATTCTGGGCTTCTGACCCTGTCCTGCAGAATGAGCAAGACTGAAATCTTTTGTGTTGCTTTAGACTTTGTTAAATGGTCTATAAATGTATGATTGTGAAAATATGTTAAACAGCTTAGGGGCGCTCTCCCTGTCACTCGTTCCCTGGCCTCATTCTGTAGTAGACATTTGGCTGCTTAGATGGGATATGAGTAGAAATTGACTGCAAAAATTGGCCAATGGCAAAAAGTTATTGGACTTGGTTTGGGTTTTATTTGGGGCTATGGATACAGGAAAATTTGGGGAATTGGGCTATGGTTGATCTAGGTTAAGGGCCAGGATCAATGTGAGATGATGCTACTGGGGCTGTTTTAAGGGTAGCCCTAATTGAAAATTTGGTCTCAAAGTAAGGTTTGGTAATCAGATTTGGGCTTTTTCAGTCATTGGGACCCAACAACCCTAAAAATCTTATTTCAAAATTCAAGCAATATACAAGCTTTTTTCTTCCACCACAAATTAGATTTGGTAATCAATCATTGGGACCCACCAGTCCATAAAATTTCATTTCAAAGTTCCATAGGTAACACATGATATAATGGGAATTATCTTTGGTTATCATCCTAAGATATTGTGACCCACTATATCATGGGATAAGGGTAAGACCAAAAAAAAAAGTTCACATTTTTGGGTAAATTAAGACCCTAACAAGGAGGAGACCTCTATCTTAATGCCAAGAGAAACTCACATTCAAGTGGTTGCCTCTTTTGAATTTGAATCCAACAACTGCATTGCTAATTTGCTATGAGGCTCTATAATCCCAATCATGGTTGTATAGAGCACATCATGTTAACATGCCTATGGATGATGAAAACCAAGGAATGAGAGATGAAAAACATGGAACAAAAAAAGACTCAAGCATCCCCATGGAAACAATATATTCATTTTGAGTGTGTGTGTGTGTGTGACTGTGTGTTTGTCTAAGTTGGAGATAATGTAATGGGAAAGTAAAAGGTAAAGTAAAGTGGAGAATAGAGAAGGGGTGGTGAGGGGTCAGAATTCTAACCGGGACAAGAGAGTGTTCATGGAAGGCAGGGCGACACCTTCAGCGAGCCCAAATAGGGCCCGGGCAGCCAATAGCATGCCTGTGGAATGGTCTGCAGCCCATGGCGTCAACAATGTTGCTAGGGACCACACAGCGACTCCCCAGGCCATCACCCTCTTCCCACCATATCTGTCTGCCAATACTCCCCCTAGGATCGACGAAAATGTGTATCCCCATAGAAATGATGACTGCATCCATCCGTCCATCAAATAAATAAGAAACCATAAAAAAAATGGAGTAAATCACAGGTAAGAAGTGGTTCATGCTCAGCCAACATGAAAGTGGACCAATAAATCAAGAGTCAGGACTCTCTGAGGCTGTGTAACCCAGAGAAATCCTACGTAAAAGGAGTGGAATTCCACAATAGGGCCTATCTATTGAAATCCAAACGGTTCGTAATAAGCTCCCTCTAGAAATATAGAGTATCTTCAGATTTTACGTTAATCTGAGCTTATTCAACCGTTGGATCAACTGTTTGATAAAAAAAACTTATGATGTTTTCATCAAACATGCAGTCCAACCGTGAAAAAAACTCCAAATTGATGTAGAATTTAAAAATACCACATGTACCTAAAGGGTGGTGAGCCCCACTTTGGAGTTCCCTTCATTTAACTTAGGATTTCTCCAGGTTAAAGCATCAGGGGATCCGGATTCATAAATCATGTGTTTTTTGCATTACCGATATGATGTGGACCATAATTTTAATGGCAAATGAGGATCTAAGAGACGAGTAATTTTAATTGCTAGAATTTATGAATGTCGGCCCCAATGTTATTTATTTATCTATTATATATATATATATTAATTATATAGGTGAATTCTCCAAAACGCTCCACTTTAAAAATGCTCCTTTCCGGCTCCCTTTTTTCTCTCATGAGGCCCACCTTATGTGGGTCTCATCTTTTCACTCACACTAATTTAATATGCAAAATTAAGTCTCGATATCGCAGAAAAGGGGTTGAACTAATTTTGAAATACGTCAATGTGCTAAATCAAGTCTCGACGTCCCAAAATCAAATCTCGATATCACTGTATAAAATGCTTTTGGACATTACATGCATGGACGGCTCTACATGGATCTTAGTCTGAAAAAATATTTAAAAAAAAAAAACTTTTTAATGAATTGAAGTTATGGAAAGCTTTTGATCGCACTTAATGCCTAAGTTAATGGGCCATTTGTCTAAAAAAAAATAATGGGCCCAATTTTTATTTTTTAAAGAAAATTTTATTTTTTAAATATTTTATCGGTAAGTCTTCATTTATCCTAACTTAACCTTTAAATACGGTACTCTCCATGTATTAGAAGGAGAAAATCCTAATTTTATGAAAAGCGGATGACAGATGTTAATAAAAATAAAAAAAAATTTATTTGATTTATAGAATATAAATTTTTTATTGACCCACTGAATATATGTATTTAATGATTTTTTTGAGGTATAGTGATATTTAAAAATGCTTTTGATATTTACTTTTTTTAGTTTTTCAACACAGGGCCTCACTTGTATCCACGTCTTCCATTCAAGTGTCACTCATACATGGTTCCCAGGCCAGCGGTGCTTCCTTTTCTTCTGACCCACACCTGCCACCACCTACCAGAATTACGTCCATCTTGAAGGACAATTATGTGGTGTCGGTATGATGTAACACCTATCGCTTCATTTTTTAATAACGTGGCCCATCTTTGTCTCCCGCAGCTCTATGAATCATCTATACTCATAGAGGAAGAAAAATCATACAAAAAGTCTACTCATCCCGGAAAAAACCCCGGTATATATCCAACGGCATGCGTGCTCGAGCTGAATAGCTAAAATTACCATGCCCGAGCTCGTTCGTTTTTTGCCTGCCATAGTGTTTCAGACTATCTTATATTTCTTAAATATATGCTCAATCTACCATGGTGTAAGATTGAAATTTGTACATAAGGAGGAAGTACATTTTGAGCAGCTCATACTTTTAACAGGCAGGGCCTACAGGCAGGGCCTACCATGTGGAGTTTCACTTCTTTCGCTTGTGGAAAGCACGTGGGAGACACTAGGGTCTGACTCGTCGAGGGGACGGTAGTCGCTAAACTTTTGCACCTGCATCATTTATGGCTCTATCATGCGCAGGATTTTGGCTGAGATTTTACAATTATGTATCAGCCAATACATCATTTTATATTGATTACAAGGTCATTTTTTTCTCTTTTCTATTAAATAAAAGATATCTTCAAAAATAAAATAAAAACTCATAAATCTTCATTTGTTAGTTATTTTAAAGTGTTTTGGTTGTCAAAAAGATAAAATATATATAAAGATGGTGAGAATGAAATTCTCTTCCAGTTTTAGTTTCAAATGGAACAAATAGGGCCTATTTATTTGTATGAAATTGAATTTCTAGTAGTTCATGATAAAATGCTTGCAACAAAGGATTTTTCTCCGATTGATTTACTAGAGTGATGTCTAAGCATTCGATTTCTATCAAAGAGAAGATTATTTGATAGAGCAATGATCTTCACCTTTAGAATTCTCAAGAATTCTATTTCTTGCCAACAGACAAACAGGACCATAGAAAATGAATTGGTCATTTCCTAACGTTTACACATTAGGTGCTCTAGTTCATGGGCAGAGTCGGGTCAAGTAGAGGACTGACCAAGCCCGGTCTGACTTTAGAAACACAACCATATATCCGGCCTAAGCTCAACACAAGTCTTAAGTGCCTAGCCTGAGCACAACCCGCTTGAAACATCTCACGCCCAAGCCCAGCCCACCGAAACATGTCAGGTCTGAGTCCACACATTTACTCAATCAGGTTGGGTCGGACCAGGCTTTCTATCACTTATCAGGCAAATTAGTCACTAACTAAAACCACTATTTGTGCAGGCTGGGCTTTGAAATTTCACATCACATAATCCATTCTCAGCCCAAAATATTATTAAATGGTCCCAAATTTTAGATCCAAACCATAATATAAACCCTGAGTACCCATACATGCAACTTGTATTAAAAAAGGGCAAATTAAGAGTACAAACTATTACCAATCGTCCTTGTATCTCACTGGTTGCATGATTAGGAGTACATGCAAGAGGTTCAGGGTTCAAGGATTGATACCATCCTCCCTTTATTTTAAGAGTACAAACTATTGAATCATACTGATTTTTTAAATGAGAGTATCCGGAAAACACTTGTGTGTTTAATGGAGCTGGTGACTCGGATGCTAAAAATTTATACAGACACAAGAAAAAGTGCAACATATGTTTCGATAAATTTAGGAAACACGACAACCAATACTCCATAAATTTCCCTTTCATATGAGATAAATATTCATGTCCTTCTCTGGGTCCAACTGGAGTAGGTAAGTGGTCTTTTTTTTCCTCCCCACTTCTGGTACTTAAAAGTAGGTAAGTTGGAGATTGTAACAGCCTTGTTGACGCTCTAAACTCTTAGCTTGTCAAAGAGGTTTAATCAGTATATGCTTAAAATTGTCATTTAAGAGTGAGGAGAAATTCTCATGTGATTTATGGAGAAAGTGAGTCAGTATCTCTACATGGGGCAGCAGGCAACTCCTTTTGAATAGTAGATGACACAATAAAGTTTGTGCAGCCCACTGGAGGTAGTAAATAGAAGAGGTTTTGGAGGGTTAGCCATTTAAAATAATAGATCAAAAGACCATGAAATTGATAGATTTCAAAATTTCTGATTTGATCATTTATTTAATTATGACATTCGATTGGCTAGCTAGCAATATCTAATGGACCGTAATTCCTTATAGTTAGTTGATCCTCAAATTCATTTTGTTTCTCATAGGTCTGGTGAGCCCCAAAATACCCTGCCACAAATTTATTTTTTTTTTTTCAAATTTACAATACTTTAAATATTCCTTTTAAATATTTTCAAATAGTTCAGAATCTAATGTGGACTTATGGATAGTGCATATCTTAAAAAACCCAATTTGTATTTGCGGAAATTTTATTCCTTATATCGTGCTATCTCAGTTCTTATTTTTCTTATAAAGGTTAAACTTAAATACTCCTTTTAACCATTTACTTGATAAGGAAAAAAACATAAAGAGTCTAGACTGCCATATGGAGCCTACCAATTGATAATCTGGGTCATTGAAAGTGAACGTCATCACCCCTCAAGTAGTAACATGACCTTCAATTTTACTTCAATAAAAATTGATTACATATTAAGATTGAGTATCTGATTCTTCTGAATCCCTCAATGTCTCCCACACACTGCGCATAAATGGGGATGGTTGAAGGTCCATGTACCTTGAATCCCACCTAATGATATTCCAAACCATTGACATGAATGTCATCTCCTCAAATAATACATCTTCAAATTTTTAGTTTAATAGACATATCCAAAGTGACCCTTCACTTGAACTCAATTTAAAAGTGAATTCTCCAGTGCACTCAGAGCATTTGAATATTAATATCTTTCCTATTCATTCTCCTAAAAGTTAAAATAGAAATGCAAAATAATAGTAATTAGAGGAAGAATAAACATAAATGCCCTGTTTGGTTCTGTATGAAAACTGAGATTTTATGATGCACACATATCATAATATATTATTATAGAAGAAGAAGAGGAGGAGGAGGAGGAAGAAAGCTGACCTGAACGATACCGAGAAAGGAGCTGCTCCAACCGTATCGATCCGCAAGAGGAACGATCGCAACTGACATCACCACCCTATCCGCATTGCATAGACACATCGCAAAAGCCATCAACCACACCACCTTCAATCTCTCTGGAATCCTTGCAAAGACACCATCTTTCTCTCCACCCCTTATTTTCACCATCTCAATCCCATCTGACCCACAACAACTTCTTATCACCACCCTCCTTTCCTTCTCCTTCTCCTTCTTCTTCGTTCCATCGAAACTCTTCACCACCACATCAACATTACCATTACGCCGCGCTCTTGGTACATTCAAATGACATGAACCAAGAAACCTCGGCCATTCCGTGGCCTTCCATGGGATTCCAACGCGTTTCCTGTCGTGGGCATCTCCAAAGCCGATCGAAGAAGATGCAGGGATTGTAGATTTGATTGGACTGTTGATTGCTTGCATCTCCCTCCTTTCAGGTGGATGGATGGGTAGGTAGGTAATGTTAGAAGTGGGAGTTTTTGAGAGGAAAAGAGGTGGTGGTGGTGTTGTTGTGCTGTGCTGCTGTGTTGGGTTGGGTTGGTAGATGTAGAAAGAGAGCCTATAGAAGAGAAGACCCTTGGGGAGGGATAGTTTCGTCAGAGGAATTTTTTTTTTTTTAGGTGGGAAATGGCTGCGTATGCATTAGAAGAGTCGGTAAGAATCTCGATCCGGCCGCGCATGCATTAGAAAAGTCGGTAAGAACCCGGATCCTATTTCGTCTAAATAAGGAAACTTTGTTTGGACGAATCAATGGTGATATATTATTTTCTATTTAAAAGAGGCATCACTAGTTTTTAAACTCAATAAGCTCATGTATCACCTCCGATTGACCCAAAAAGGATTTCAGATGATCCGATAGGTAATGGAGAAATAGTCGTGGCCGCAACGCTAACTAGACCAACTACCCCGATGGGCGTCACTGTGAATGACGATAACACCCTTTCCATCTTGCTGGAATTACCAAGTCTCTGTCAGCGAGTGGATGTTCCGATTCTGATTTAATTGCCCCGAGTTCGCACTTAGCACCAGTCGTTGACTCAGTACTCCTTTATCTTATTCGTCCAGTACGAAATCGCGGACGAAGAAACAGTACATCAACTCAGTCAATGCTCCTTATGGGTTTCATATGGGCCCACATGCCATCCACCGTGCCCACCTGAATGAATTTCAAAATGAACACCGACCCATTAATGGAATCATGTTCCTAAAATTTTACTCCAATATAAATTGACCCCATTATAAAATTGATCATTCCATTGATAAGATATATTCATTAATCATGGAATCTATCATGTGTCATTCTTATGGTGGGACCAATTGCTTGAAGCAAAATTTAAAAACATCCCATAAATAGGGTGGGCGTTTTAGGTGGGCATTAATGGATGGGAAAGCATGGGGGATCCGGACATCAGATACCATAACCATAAAAGTTTAAGTGTAGGGGGATCCGGACTCATGCAACATATATATATATATATATATATATATATAAATAAAATCTAAATGTCACTGGCCGAGGATGACGTTGACTTTTATGACCATAGATGGGGAGAATAAGAAACCTAGTGATATAGGGTTGGAATATTTACTTCAAAAATCCCATTAAATAGGGTAATTATAACTGAGGATTCTAAATTTTTATAATGACGGCCAAGAACCTCCAGTCCAAAATCCAATATTTCATTCCGTTTTTGTCATTGGTTAGTTGATGTCAAGATAACCGTATAAAAAAAAAAAAAAAAAAAAGGGTCTTCAACCCCAAATCAACAACAACAATAGAATAGAAAAAAGAGAGGAAGGAGAAGAAGAAGATCAATGCCCTATTCCTTTTTTCTCAATCACAGTGAGAGAGTTTGCTCGATATCAACAAAATCCTAAACAACAGAAAACTCAATTTTTGTTGACGCTAACTGGGTATTTTTATTGACGTCTACACAATTTTATGTTGATGTCGACGAATCTTATGTCGACGTCAACAAATTCACAGGGTCACTCATGCTGTTAACTGAGCATTTTTGTTGACGTCAACATAATTTTATGTTGATTTCGACGGATCTTCTATCGACATCAATAAATTCATTAGGTCACTGATTGTAATAACTGAATATTTTTGTAAATGTCAACACAATTTTATGTTAGTGTCAACGAATATTTTATTGATGTTAACAAATATTACTCATTACAGAATAGAGAACTTGTTATGTTGACATCAACAAAAAAAAAAAAAAAAAAAAGAGGGCAAAATAGAAAAAAAAAAAAAGAATAAAAAGAGATGATTTTGATTAAAGATCCTTGGCCGTCATTATAAAAGTTTAGGATTCTCAACTGTGGTTACTCTATTTAAAGAAATTTTTATGGTAAATGTCCGTTTATTGTTCTTGTAAAAAACAGGCTAATTAAGAAAGCATTTAAAAAGAGAAGTCAGTCCAACACCTACCACGCCTACCACGTAAGTAGTGAAAGCTACATAGAATTCAGGTCCAAACGTGCAAACCGAAATCCAGATGAAACTCTCTCCAAGGCGGCTAGCTGCAGGCATCATTAGGGTCGGACTCATATGTAGTCGTGAATCGGCAGCAACGACTGAGAATAATTTTCATTGGTCTAAGAGTATGCTTATGTATGAAGATGAATTTTTTTGGCTGGTTTTCAAAATTTCCCACAGCTATTTGTATTTCATTTTTGACCCAAGAAAACTTTTGTGTGATATCACGTAAATTAGAAGAAATTGCAAAATTGCCTGAATAAGTGAGGAGAACTGGACTTTGAACTCTTAGAAACGAGACAACAACACTCATATCTCTACATGTAACCTTACTGTCAAAAGCCCAATTTTTAAGGGTTAATTAATTCAGGGTTGCAAATAAACAGCCCTCCCAATGGAGGGTCGGATGGGGCCATACGTGGGAATGATGTGATGACCAAAATCCTCTTATTTAGTCCCACAGAGTTTAGTTTTTTTTTTTTTTTGCCCGGCAGGGCCCACAAAGTTTGAATGCCATAGATGCACCTATAAAATCAATTAAATTTCAGGGCTCTTAATCATATGATTACTATCATAAAGTAGTTCTACGTTGAACCTCTTCCGCTAATCCCATGATCATGATGAGACCAACCAGTTCCTGGGTTATCCATTGATTTGCAAGGATTCAGTGGGTGCTCACATCCATGTTCCCAACTTTCAAAGTTGCCACTGGTTGCAAGCTGAATATAGCTTCAGGATGGAAAATTAATGGATAATCCTGCAACTCACATGATTCACACGTTCTAGTTTCTACCCTATTGAGTATTGACTATTGAGATTTGATCATCATGAGTGGATGCATCAAGCATTACAGCGAAGTCCTAGTCTTAAAAAACATGAAAACAAATATTCACTAAGTTGATAATACAGAGAACGCACCTAAGTTCTGAGACACCTATAGATTCGAGCAGTCAAACTTACCAACCTTCACACCATGAACAGTGTTAAATGAATGGAGGCATGACCAAAAATGCCCATGTAATAATTATGTATGACTAAGTGATATGGATTACTTGACACCCTTTTATGATCAATCAAAGCCATTCAAGCGCACACCCTAACTCCCAATGAATTGCCATAACTCAAAATTTGACGTTCATTTGAATCACATAAATCCTCCAATTGATCTTGTTAATTTTGGCAATCATCCACTCACTTTATTTTTAACTAGTTAAGGATTAGATAACTATAATGATATAATGACTGAAAAGATTAATCATCTGGTCAATAAAGGATGAGTTTGGCAAAGCCGCAGATGAGATGTAGATCATCAACCTCATGGCGGAAAAGCCTCAGATAGTTATTCTGACAACATACAAGGTGTGAATCATGACCTACGGTGTGGAAACAGATCGAATCATTGACCTAACAACAAAAATTATATGTTGACCATATATATTAATTGTGCTAAAGCCTTAAACAATCTATCCAATTTAAGACAATATGGGTCCCGGATCCCCTCTTTCGTCCAAACAGGGAAATCGCAAACGCTGTTTGGAGGAAATAGGGGATCCGTTTCTGAAAAGATGGGTGTCATCTCTCTGAATGACAAAAAGAGTAGAAAAAAAATGTTATCATTGACCCAATTACTAAAAAGATACAGATCATTGATACACATGGAAAGCATAAGATCCTTGAACCAAGAGAGAAAATTGCAAAAAATAACAATAGATAAGCCTGAGATAATTTTTCCGATGCCGGTGAGAAGTGGATCATCATTCTAAGGATGGATATTTCCCTCCCTAGACAGTTGATCTAAAGGCATAAAAGAATTGAAACATCGGTACAACGGTTGAAGAGCCTCAGAGAATCAATCTAATGGTGCTAAATAAGTTGATAATCAATCTAACGGTTTAAAATCTCCAGATCGTCGATCCAATGGCAGATCGATGTAACAGTACCACAGATTTTATCGGCAAAAATTATTTGAATTATGAATCTAACAGTGGGAATGATCATTGATTCAACTTGTGAAAAAGATGAAAATCATGAATAAAATGGTGTAAGATTAAGATCATCATGCCTGCAACAGATATAATGCAGAGGATCAAGGCAATGGATTCAAGAAAGATTTTCTCCTGCAGCCCACTTCAGCAGTAGCGTGTTTTTGGACCATCACCAAAGGCAGGAACCCCCCTGAAATTCACCGGTCTGCCGTGACGATGGAACCAATCAACAGTGGCAGACATAGGATTTTCATTTGAGGGGGGCTGCCGAAGGTCAAGTTTTCATCACATCTATTGTGGGGTCCATCCACATCGTCCAATTGTGGATGTCTGTCTCCATCATCAATTCATTATTATCAGATATATATATATATATATATATATATTATTAGGTGCTGATGTGTTAAGTATTTGCATGAGCAAGTTGCTTTGTATGATTAAGAGAGAAACAATAAAAACCAAACCAAACCAAACCAAGCCTTTTCCCACTAGGTGAGGTCGGCAATATGGATTTGACGACGCCAATCAAATCTATTTAGGGCCATATCCTCCGTTAGATCCATGTAGGCAATGTCATGTTTAATAGTTTCCTTCCAACTTCTCTTGGGTCTCTCTCTCCCTCTCCTACTCATGGCAATCTCCATGCTTTCACACCTTTTAACAGGTGCCTCCGTTGGACGCCTTCTAACATGGCCGAACCATCTCAGTCGATTTTCTCTCATTTTATCTTTAATCGGTGCTATTCCTACTTTGCCCCTAATCTCCTCGTTCCTAATCCTATCTCTCCTTGTGATCCCGCACATCCATCTTAGTATTCTCATCTCCGCAACTTCCATCTTCTTAACATGATTATACTTTACTACCCAACACTCTGATTCATATAACAACGCTGGGCGTACCGCCACCTTTTAATACTTTCCTTTAACCTTGAGGGGGACTTTCCGATCACACAAAACACGCGTGAAGCACTCCTCCATTTGGTCCACCCGGCCTGAATCCTGTGACTTACATCAGTATCAATCCCTCCATCCTGTTGCACTATAGATTCAAGTTATCTAAAGTTTTCTTTCTCTACAATCTTTTGTGTGCCCAAACTTACTTCTATATTACCAAGTGTCCTACTTTGACGATTAAGAGAGAAATGATAAAAAATAATAAAAATATGAACATTCATTTTAATTGATAACATAACCGTAGTGGCCAAGATCTTCCATTTCTGAGATTTCAATTTTCTTGGCATTGTATAACACCTTGAGCCTCATCAGATCAATGATCTAGATCACCAAATGACAGTACAGATCCTTTTATATATAATTCTTTTTAAACCCATTTCCATTCAACGTTACACTTGAGTCCTAAGATCTGAATTTCACACCCAAAGTTTCAAACATCATAAGAACAAACGGTGAGATATCAGGAGAGGCTGTGAGAGATATCTAGAGTTCGAGTGAGAGAGAGAGAGAGAAAAGAGGGGGGTCCATTGGGTTTTTCAAATAGGAGCCGGCCGAAATGGGCCTTATAGCCCACATGGAAATTTTCAGATTGGGTGGGGGCTGAAGCCCCAGACCCTTACATGTAGGTCTGCCCATGCCAATCAACGAATGAACCACAAAGCGCAGAAGAAAATCTGCCGTGGATGTAATGCCTACTGACAATGATATAATGAGAGAAAAGATATGAGTCCTTGATCGAATAGTGGAAACTTTATCAGATCAATACTCCCAATGCAGAAAAGATTTAGATGTTCAATAAGATAAACTTTAGATTGTTGATCCAGTATTTGGAAAGAAGCAAATTGTCGATCTGATGGTGCAAATTAGTCAGATTTGTCAATTTAAAAGTAAAAAAGGATGTGAACAATTGATCTAAAATGACTTAAAGCAAATGTATTGCCAGAAAGATGATCAGCTTCATTTTTGTCATCAAATAAAGGTGTTTTTTTTTTTTTTTTTTTTCTGTAGGTGATCTCCTTTTCAACCATTAGTTAGGATCTCAGACTTTTCACTGTTAAACCAATCATTTACAAATTTTTTGTCCTTGTGTCAACGGTCTAAGGCTTTTTTTCCTCTTACATCGATGATCAACATCCTTTCTACTATTTAGGGAGAGGAAAAAGGATGAGGGAATAAAAATAGAAAGGGAAAAAACATACTTTCTGCCAGCAGTAGGAAGAAGTGTGAACACAAAGAAAACTCTCGGATGCTTTAGAAATTTTGCCCTCGTGCTTTTGGGAGTTTTGGTGAGGGAACTTTTGTAGCCTCCATCCGCGAGTCAGTTACTCAGTATACTCACCGTTGCTTTCAGAGATATTATGCATATTCACCATCTAAAAAAGAACATTATTGGTCTAATAATCTATACATTTTGCCTGTGAATGCCAGTCACTCCAGTATTTTTCATGTTCCCAAAAGTTCCATTGACTTGCTGAGCCCATTACAACAAACTGGCCCGGGTGTTAATGCTAATGTTTAAAGAAAAAACCTTTTAGGTGTGTCTATGTTTTTGATGCTTCCAAGACTATGCTCAATGATCAACATCCATCAAGATTCATAATTACAAACACCCAAAAAAAAAAAAAAAAAAAGATTCATAACTACACAAGCTTTATTCGAATCCTTCACCTTGGACAATTTTCAGATCTAAGCGGAGGTGAATGACAATGTAAAACTTTGGCTAAGATTACAGAAGCTTCAATGAATCCGAAGCTTAAACTAAAGCACCAAAGCATATCAGGATGAGCTTAGACTTTTAAGGCTCAATGGAAAAGGTGGCAATGACTGTAATCATGTATCTCACCATGACATTTCTCTGCCATTAAATCTTCTTCTATACATTTCTGTGACTAATGCATGCATCTGTCCAGCCAGGTAACACGGGCTCAAACTGATTTTATTTTTCTTATCCTATGGCTTCAAACTTATTTTTGTAGGTGAGCTTTCCTATGGACGAGTTCCCCCAACAGAGGATCACCTATGTTGGAGTTCTATGGTGTAATATTATATGGATTTTCAGTATTCTAATATGTTAGAATCAGAGAAAGTAAGGCAGCAAAACAGTCAGATAGTTACGAACCAGTTTCCGTCAAAATTAACCCGCTCTCCAGTGGAAAAGATAACCCAGAAGAGTGCACTAGCAAGATACAGGAGTGCTGTAAGCATCAGAAAGCCACGAAAAGTACCCATCCGTTCGACAAAAAATCCTGCCCCAATAGTTCCCACTAGCAGCGATTGTTCCAGCAGTATTTGACATCCCTGTCACCAACAAAAAAATTTGCAATACTCAAGCCACTACGTTCTTAAAATAATGACGTAATCACTCGGTCCAAGTATACATTATAGACAAGAAACAGTCATACCATGTATAACACCAGCATACTGTGGAGCTATCTCCTGATCTCAGAAAGCCAATGGCAAGAGTAAATTAGGAAATAAGTAAAGCTATTATATCAAACAGTTGCTTCAAATGTGAAGTTGACAACACACCTGAAGATTTACAAGAAAACCAGCATGGCTGAAAGAGCTCAAGCCGACAGCTGCAGTAAGCCAAGCAGATGCCACAGAGGGATTTGCCGCAGAATTTAAACCAAGGAGAGCGATTGCTGGACCAACAAATCCAATTGACTGCAGGGATACAAATTTGGAGGGTCAATGTACATCTTATCAAAACATTAAATAAGCATATGAATAAAGTCAAAATGATTAGCGTAAATAAGCAAATGCGACGAAACAGAAACACATGAACAGACAAGTTATCCACAGTGGCTTGACCTGGCTTCTGGAGCTTACCTTGCAATCAAATCTCAATACTTCACATTTCCTCTATCCCCACCCCACCCACCATTCCCCACACCAAAAAAAAAAAAAAAAGCATAACAAAACAATACTTGAGCAGTGGCTTCATCTAAGTGCTAGCTTTGGCATCTTTTAATTCAAGATAAAATGATCAGAAGGTCCCCATTTGTCACACACCTAGGTTTTAGCCTTAGGTAGATCTTTTAATCACCGCATTTCCAGAGAAAATTAAAAAAAAGAGGACTGGGAACAGCCTGGCCGTTCCTTGGATACAGGAACGATCTAGCCAATCTTTTACATCCTCATCTGAGGGCCGCCTGGATAAAATCATGCCATGTAAGGAGTCAGGAGATTGAATCTCCATGGCTCTACTAACTTCTTTGCTGCTCAAGAGAGAATGTTCTCAAGGACATTGAATCTCCATGGCTCTACTAACTACCTTGCTGCTCAAGAGACAATGTTCAAGGGTTGCAAAGCAGTTCATGCTCTATCGCCAAAATCTCAACCCGTTATGAATCTCACATGATCGGTGACACAAAATGCTAGGATTGGCATTCCATTTTTGTATTGAATAGTTACACCAAACCCCAACGGTGGTTTACTGTATGAGCTTTAATAGAGGACACTCACCTTCATCTTACTCTTTTTTTTTTAATGGCATTTTCATGGTACTTTTAAGCAACGGGAGCTGGTTTCAGATCAGGTCATCTCCAGCCACTGAACTATGACATTTTAGTTGATAATGATCATGTTGCCGTTGGAGTACTTAAACAGGAACTAAGCACAGCCTTTGGCATCAAATATCTTGGACACTAAAATATTTCTTCAGAATTATGCTATTACCAATTGCCACCAATACTGTTAGGTCGAGTATAACTTCTATGCCTCCATACTAAAGTATAGTCAGTTTGATTTGGCAATTTTTGGATGGCCCACTTCATGCCTCATGCCAACCCTCTACTTGATATATGACAAAGGGAATCATAGTGGGACAATCAAATGGGACAACAGTACAAGACATGAAAGGCAGCATGCAATACACACAATGTTTGCTCAGAGAAAGGGACTATTGAAAGAGATATGCTCTCTATAGTAGTCGAGCGTAGATCAAGCCACCAAGACTGTCAAGAAGGGATCATTGTTAATCCATTAGTACGCATCATTAATCAAGAAAGAGATCTCGTAAAATGAAATATGCTTGCTAAACAAAACAAGCAATTTGGAAGCCACACCATTGATACTTATCCTGTGAAAAAATATGACACTGCTTGCAAGAGAGATCTTTTTGATAACCTAGGTCCTACTCCTACCAAAAGATAGTCCAAAAGTTCACCTTACTATCACCTGAGTTAATCGTACAGTGCTATTGGCATTGTTACACATTTTAACCAATCTCACAAGAGTTCTCACCTTAACAATGCTACTGTGCTACATTAAGAGTCACATGGTCAAGGCATCAGTCACTTGCATCTGTGTGTTCTCTAAAGAGGTAATCTTATGCATTGTTATCAAAACTCAAGATCTTATGAATTTATTTGTGGATCTTACTACTTACAGATAAATCCAATGATTACTTAGGCAAAGGCCACGATTCTTGTTTGAACTCAAAATCAAAAGAATTCACTCTTGGAGCGAGTGTGTGGAGAGACTGGCAGCTGAGGCAAGACCGAAACCAGTACTGGCTTGTATTTTCGTTTAAATATTTTAGGGCCTTTCAAGCTCAAATAAAATCTTCCTGCACCTATGTTAAGTAACCAGGAGAAAGGCTAATTTGTCCTCACTCCCGATGAAAGCCAGAATTTTAAAGGAACAAATTTAAAGTTAAAGCCAATGGAGGACCATATATCATGAGACTCTGCTATTATGCAAAACTATGACTTGACAGGATACAAGAAGAAACATAGATCATAATACTTTGCAGATTTTCTTCATAATTTTAGTTTTCAAGGAAAATTACAACTGCAGTCTTTGATGTTGATAGAACACCCACTAAATCTTTTTTTTTTTCCCCATTCACACACCCACTAAATCTCTTTTTTGGCATTTGAATAGTACAAAATTCAGTTACATAACCAAAACTAGAAATAATGGATGTTCTAAAAAAAGATCAAGGGTGCATATTGTATGTGAATATAAATCTACAAGCCTTGTGATTTTTTGAATAACTATTCACAATTTGTTTTATGATCTCTCATCTCATTGAACTAACTATGCTAGTAGGGTGAGAAGGGTAGGACTGGAGTTTGTTGGGGGCAAGGAGTAGTTTCTTTATCTCTGTTCTCTCTCTTCTAAAACAATAGAACCTACCTGCATGACTTTGCGAGTGAAAGTAACACTTGATCCCCTCTGAATCAACATGTCTGACCAAGCACCAGCAGCATAACCTAAAATTGCCATCATAGCCCAAGGGACTGCACTGAACCATGCTGCTTGTCTGAGGTCCACACGAAAAATCTGTTCCACAATAAAAAAAAATTAAAAAAAATTCTTTTATGAAAGAACCAACCTGAATCTGTACTTGATTGGGTCTTCCACTCATCCAAATTCTTGGAATACATTTGAATTTTACCGTGTTAAAGTAAATGGGCATCCATGAAAGAATGACAAAATATCCCTACAGATGGAAGGCAAAAAAATACAGGTGAGTAACCAATTAGTATTCAAGCAAAAAAAATTAAAAAATATATAAAAGAAAAATTAAAAAAGAGAGAGAACCTTAAAAAAGAAATGAAACATTTTATTAGCTGCAATTATAAGAACTAGTAAGCAGATAAACACAAACATTACCCAAGAATGCATGGCATTTGCAGAAATAATAGCCCATGTGGGTAACTTTGAAAGTAAGAGCTTGAAAGGAGGAATAGCTCCGGTTCTTTCTAATTGCTTCACTGTGGGCGGCATCACTTGTTTTGAGCTCTTACCAAGAATATATTCTAACTCATATTTTGATATTTGAGGATGGCGACTGGGCGTACTTGATGTTGCAGAAAGCCACACCAAAACCCAAAGAAAACCAGATAACCCAAATATTACAAATGGTCCAAACAATCCAGTCTTCGACATGATAATAGGAGATAATACAAGTCCAATTGCGCTCCCAAGATTAAATCCAGCCATTGCGATTCCAACAGCTCTGGACCGTTCTGTTTGAGGAAACCATCTATAAGAGAAAAGTCAGTTCAAACAATTTCATTCTATTAGATCAACAACTTCTTCCCTAAGATTTTCACTAAGCCCCAAATAATAGCACAATCAATTTAATATGCTGGATAGCCCCGAATAGAATGTTTAAAATGCTAAAATACCTTGAAATCATGTTATTCATGCTGGGAAGTGCTACGCCTTCTGCAATTCCAAGCAGAACTCTCATTGCAAGCAGAGCCCATATAGAAGTTTGAGCAGCCCAAGGTGTAAGAAAAGTGGCTACTGACCACAGAGCCACACCCCATGACATGACTACCTTACCTCCATAAATATCCACGAGTGCCCCTCCAACTATGGGAGACATTAAATATCCCCAGAGGAAAGACGACTGCGATTAGTAACTACTAAAGAATCAGAGAATGAAAAACAGAACTTAGGGAAAATAAAGAAGAAGAATGACCTATCAGATAATTGCAACCGATTGCACCCATTTCAATTTTTTTTTTTTTTTTTTTTTTTTTCACTTCATTTTCAAAGGAAAATCTTTTAACTTGAGGAATGCACGAAATTCCATTGGTGCTTGGAAACCTTCCAAACCCATCATTTTTGTCTTCTCAACCAAAGTTTTTGGGCAATTGCATCATTTTCATGGGAAAATCTTAACATGAGGAATGCACGAAATTCCATAGGTGCTTGGAAACCTTCCCAACCCATCATTTTTGTCTTCCCAACCAAAGTTTTTGGGCAATTGCATCATTTTCATGGGAAAATCTTAACATGAGGAATGCGCGAAATTCCATAGGTGCTTGGAAACCTTCCCAACCCATCATTTTTGTCTTCTCCACCAAAGTTTTTGGGCAATTGCAACCTTTACAAAACAAAACAGAACATGAAACAATTAAGGAAAGTCTATTCCATAGAGATTGTTTCATTCATGCAGACGGCCCCCAGAACTACTTGGACTTCTGGGACCTTTTCATTCATCAGTCCTAAACACCAAAACTAGTTCCATAAGTAACAACGAAACAGAAATGCGAAGAAGAAGAAGAGGAATTACCTGAACGACACCTGAAAAGGATCTACTCCACCCGTGCGCGGCCGAAAGGGGGACAATCGCCACGGACATGACGACACGGTCGGCATTGCAGAGAGACAGGGCAAGGGCGAGCATGGAAACGACCTTCACCCGCTCCGAAGTGATGAACTCGAAGAAGCTCGGCTGAGGCGCGTCTTTGCTGTGATCGATCGGGAACGATTGGGCGCCTTTACCAGAAACCCTATGAGGAGATGAGAGAAGGAGGTGAAAGCCGTCTCTTCGAAGGGGATGGAGAGATCTCGAGCTTCGAAGGCTGGAGAAATGAGAGGGAGGAGGAGAGAGTAGAAATCGATGATGTTGTTGATGATGGTGGGTTCTTGTGGGTTTAAGGGGAAGAGGAGGAGGGAGTGAGAGAGAAAGAATCATGTTGTTTTGTTGGATGGGTTGGTTGGTGAGGGAGGGGAAGAAGAAGACTATCTTTCACTGCAACGCATCGAAGACGAGGAGTCTGCGGCAAAAATTCGCGGCGCGGCAGTCGTGTGCGAGGATGACGAAGACGAGCTAAAGAGCTGTCTCGCCGGATAGGGGTATATATGATGAGAGCGAGTGTAGTAAATTGGACTTGGGTTTGGGTCGCTTGGTTTGGGCTTGAACTCGGCCAATTGTCTTTGTTAAAAAATTTATAAGAACTTGGGTTTGGGTCGCTTGGTTTGGGCTTGAACTCGGCCAATTGTCTTTGTTAAAAAAATTTATAAGAATTTGCCATATTGAGGGTTTTTCCAGGGAAAGTTACGAAATTTGGTCATTCCTCGTGGAGGTTTCCTAAATATTGCATAGCACAAAATGGAGTCCGTTGGGACCTCTTCCGTTTTTTTTTTTTTTTTTTTTAATGCTGAGGGAAGCGACACTAGCGTCATTTGTGTCTGATAGGAGCAACGTTAGCATTGCTCTACGTGGTTTTTACAAAACACTCTTCTTCCTCTTATTTTTTCCTCTTCTCCCACCTATTTCTCTATCTCTCCCGCTCAAATTTTCTCTCAATCATCTCAGAAAAAATAATATCACAGGCTTTATAAAGAGAATATTATTTAACTGACATATTATTTCTTTCTTTCTTTTTTCATATTCTCAAGATTTATCTTGAAAAATGAAAGAGATGGGAAGAGAAAAAAAAATGGCAGACATAACATGAAAGAATAATCCCAGTAACAATCTTATACCCGTACATTATCCTGTATTTGCAGGTTTGGACACAGCTTTTCCGGCCTCGTGAACGAAAAAACTTGTATTCACAGCTTTTCATTCGATAGAAAACTTGTAGTACTCGCAGGTTTTCCACCAATATGAACGCAGGAAAACTTGTATTTGCAGCTTTTCCACATACGTCCCCCAAATTTTTACAGGTGATGCTATCGTGGCTTAGAAAAAAGTATATAAAAATAATAAAAAAAAGGCAGGAAGACCGAATTTATGTTGCACAATCTTTAGAGACCATTTGCAGGGGGAATGACCAAATTCTAGGATTTTTTCCATAAAATCCTCTTGACATCTCTGTCCCTTGATATTTAAAAATATTGTATTTTATTTGAAGAAAAGTCCCATAATTTTAGCCACTTAAAAGGTCTCGAACGAGTTTAAATTTCTAAAATTGCAGCCCTTGGTTTTTTTGTGAAATTTTTTTATGCCAAAGTATAAGAAATCATTTAGGACTTCTATTCTATTGGATAATTTTAAAATCTTTCACATAGAAATTAAGTGAATTCTAATAAATAAATAGGCCCTTCTAAGTAGGTAGGATTAACCCCAAGGGGTAGGTCAGTTGGCCTAAAACTACGGTTTGCATGCGAATACACTATTATACTGAGGTTATATGGAGATTTACCCGGCTTTCTTCTGAGCTGGAGGAACTAATCCAACCCAAAGGCTAGAAAACCCTCCGAAGAAAAAGAAAGAAAGAAAAAGTTGTACGTAGGGTTTGATTGGGATACGTGCAGGGACGAACATAATATTTGAGTAGTTGATCGTGTCCTAGCAGTGAAGGTTAAATTTTAACATACATGCAAATAAATTATTTTTTATTTATATGGACTGCATAGTGCTTCGTGCTATCAGAAGGCACTAACATAAAAACTCGTGTGAAGCATGAGCCCGACCCGTATGGTTTGAGTCCTTGCTCCATCTAAATACCTTTCTGGCACTTTTCTTAGTGGACGAGGGGTGGCCATGGCCATGGCCTCTCCTGAAGCATGAAAAACAAAAACCCCTGAGGTTATTGGAAATTCTAACTTCTTTTTCACATTACCAGCCAGCCATCCTCTCCCCACCCACCCCACTAAACATGCATAATTATTTCACATCAAGAAGAGAATGATGTTTTCTTTGATTTGTTTGAAGAAAGAAGAGCCAAATGCATCCCATTTTCCCACCTTGGATAAAACTATCAAGTTAGTATCTGCAGGCTTGTTTGTCTAACGCCACATAAGGGGGCAAAATCAAAAGTTCAAGGTGGCAAGGTCAGATTCCACTTAGAAAAAAAACATAAAAATCTGTATATGTGTTTTTTGCAAAGTGTCCTTTAGCACAAAACAATGTAGGAACAAAAGAAGTAGAAATAAGAATTTCACTCCCTGAAAAACACCATCTACAAATGTGCCCTACCCAAAAAAAAAAAAAAAAAAACATTTTTCATCTCTTACCTCAAACAATACTTATAATAGAGACAAGGTTGGTAAAGCCATACCAACAAGGCTAACACAATTGTAACTAGAAAATAGTTGCATTGGGTATAACCATTTGCGACATAAAAATAATTTAACATTTCACACCCTTTATTTTAAGGATGATTTTCTCATATACTCCGAGGTCTAATCAAATACGTATCATCTTACAATGGGCTCTATCAAATTCAGCCGATGCCTGCCTTTGGAGATGGTCTGGATGAGTGCTTCTAAAGGGCCCCAAGAGAAGGAAAAAAATATTCCTCATTTTTAATTCCATGTACCCTAGACTAGAGTTTTTTCTTTTTATCCTTTCTCCAATAAATACCAGGACAGACTAATTAAAGTCCAATCATTTCCAGATTAAAACCGACAAAAATCCCTAAAATTTACTTACAAAAACTCATGCAACCACATATTAGAATCACTAATTAAAAAAAAAAAAATGGGCCCTAAGATAATTTGCTGCATTCCCCACCCTATATTAAAAAAAAAAAAAAAAAAAAAAAAAACAACAAGGCGTGTTTGACAATAAACTAGTTAAAGTAAAGTTAAGTGAATCCAAACAAGAAATGACAAGGGATTATATAAAAAATGACATAATTTTAAAATTTCTTCAGAATTTAAAAAAAAGTAAAAAAAAAAAAACCTCTTTTCTCTACTAAAAGGACAAAAACTTCACTTTTATATACAAAAAGTCAAAAAAATTTCATACCAAACAACTAAAAATAAAATATCATCATAACAACTTATATTTTATTCTCTCTTGATTTGATACTTCATCTCACTATACTTCAATTCACTATATTTCCAAATAGGCCCAAGGTATAAACTTGTGTTCAGCGTTGATAATAAGTCGACGCCCAATGACAGAAGAGGTTTTTTTTTTTTTTTTTGGCATATAATGATCTAATGGGTCCTTTTTGTGCACGGCCATCTTAGGGGTGTTTTTCCGTGTAAAATCCTCTCTAGAATCAACGGTGAAAAGAAAGAAAGGGCCCTACTGCAATTTGCCGCATCCCCACCGCCCTGTATTTCTTCCTCCTTCCTTCGTTCTCCATGGAAATGGCGCAGCTCGATTCTCCAAAACCCGAACACGCCACCACGGAAGAAGAAGAAGATCTGTTCCGAGCCGCTGCAGCAGGAGAGTCTCGAATCTTCTCGTCCCTCTCTCAACAACAGCTGCAGCTATCTCGATCACTCCGCAACGAAGACGGCCGCTCTCTCCTTCACGTCGCAGCATCTTCTGGTCACACTGAGGTAAAAAAAGTCTCTCAATCCCCCCTCTCCACGCTTCTTCTTCTCACATTCTCTCTCTCATTGCTTCTCAATATCTAATTCTAGGGCTTCAATCTATTCCAACATCAGTGAATCTACTGCTTTGGTGCTTTAATCTGTATCCACCACCACAAGTCTTCATATAACTGTGTCTGTTTGTTTGCAGACTTTGTACTGAATTGAATTGATCCAACATGCATTATTCCTTGATAGGAAGTCATTGCTTTTAGGGTTTATAGGGATTCTGTACCAGATCTAGCAAATGAAGCTTATAAAAATGTTTATTGCTTAGGGTTTCTAGGGATTCTGAACTTCATTTTCCTTGTCAAGATATCTGTTAGGTTTTTGCTTTCACATGTTCCTCATTTGGTAACAGGTTGTGAATATACTGACGGCTGCTGATCCATCCATCAGTGGTGTAAATAATACTGACGAGGAGGGTTGGGCTCCACTTCATTCTTCTGCTAGTTGTGGTCATGTGGAGATTGTTCAGATTTTGCTAAGCAGGGGTGAGATTTCTTATATATATATATATATATATATATATATCTCTGCTTATACATATTCTTATATATAAAATTTGCGGGTTTGTAAAGAGTGCTTTGTGAAAGCTGGGATGTTTTCAAGTTTGGAATGAAGTAGTTGAATTGTGCATGAAGCATCAACCAGAACCTCCTTGATGTGAAAATCAATGGTGTTAATTTGTAATCAGTGTTTCTGAAATAGAAACTGTCATTGAGATGCACCTACCCTCATCATCCTTTTATATGTTTACTCACTCTCCCTTTGATATTAGTGTTTGGTTAATGAACGAAGAGAGAATAGTGAACTGCCCTAATTCAGTTGCCAAGGGGCCTCCCTGGGATGCTCCATGTGTACTCTGCCGTAGAATTCACTGTCTCTGCATTCCATCTGAGTACTCCTTCATACTTCGTCCAAAGACATTCCTCATCCCTGCTCACTGGGTGAGAAGGAGCGCCCGTAACCACATGGCCATCCCATGCTTCTCTATTGATTTGTATTCTATTTGGCATGAGTTTTATACTATCTGGTCAATTTTCCCAGGCAATAGGCATGATTTCTATTCAATCAAGATGTTTTGACGGCCCTAATATTTTAGTCAATTGTCAGCACAGTGGATATGACTCACCAAGGTGTTTTCAGCACCAGTAGAGGGAGTAGATTGGCTCCGGCAATCGTATTGGATTATTACATATGTGTTTGTGATGGAGTATGCCATACTGTTAGGGGTTAGCCATGTGTTGTCTTGGCAGAGATCAGAGATAGTTCTCCTTACTGTTGACTAGAGGTTTGATAAAGTCCCTATCTCCAAATTCATTAGGTAAAGTCAGGGCACTCAAGTCCTAAATGTAGGAATATGAAATAGTAACAAAATTCTTTGAACAAGCCTTAATCTTGAGGTGGATATGATGGAAAGTTCCTTAAACATAGATTTCATATTTGGACAAAAAATGATGGGTGGCTCATGGAAAACAGGTTTCGTAAAGTCTCTATCTCCGATGTCAAGTGGATGAATTCTTGTATTAGCTAAATAAAGTTAGGGTACTCAAGTCCTAAATGTAAGAAGATGAAAGAGTAACAAATTCTTTGGACAAGCCTTCATTTTGAAGGTGAATACAATAAAATTCCTTAAATGTAGAAATCATTTTTGGACTAGAGAAAAAAAAAAAAAAGAGGGAGAGAAAAAAGATGAGGAGCTCATGGAAGTTATGTTCTTTTTAAATGAGATAAGGATCACTTTTGTTTTGGGTGGAATTTTATTGTATTCTCAGATGAACTGATGGGGTGACAGATTCATTAGCGAGGCTAGGGCTTGGAAGACTTGTTTTGTTTGTTGGCCCTCTTGTTTAATTGTGTTTCCTCGCATTTCTTTGTTCTATTATGGCCCAGTTAGGCATAGTTTGGGCTGGTCGTCATTTGTTAAGAATGAAACTGTGCTCTCTAGAGAGGCATGGCTTTTCTCTTGGTTGCCTATTTCTTATTACTTTTCACTTCAATGCAAAAGAGGTTACTTCATGCATTATTGGTGTCTTCTGGCCCTATTTCTTTTGCCCCTCTTTTGGGTCAGCTGGCCTTTTTTTCTTTAAAATGGATATCCACTTTATATTCTGAACATGGAACAATCATGGGCAGGAGCTTCTGTAAATTTGGCAAATAATGGTGGTCGCACTGCTCTTCATTATGCTGCCAGCAAGGGGTGGTTGAAAATAGCTGAAATCCTGATATCCCATGGTGCAAAGATTAATCAGAAAGACAAGGTTTTTCACTTTTGTTGCATTTTGTTTTCTCTTGTATTCATATCTCATATGTTACATGCATGGATTTGCATCAATTTCTGTTTGACATATGCATGTTATGGAGCTTAATAGAGTTCCCACTTCCACTAATTTTCTTCTGCTAGTGATGTTATGAAGTGAATTACTTACAGGTTGGTTGTACACCATTGCATCGAGCAGCGAGTGTAGGGAACTCGGAGATGTGTGAGCTGTTGATAGAGGAAGGAGCGGAGATTGATGCCACTGATAGAACTGGCCAGACACCTCTTATGAATGCAGTCATATGTGAAAACAGACAGGTAAAGGATGTTAGAGGACAATCCCGTGTAAGTTTTATGGTGTTTGCTGCATTGTAGGGCCCACCTGCAATCACATTGTTCTAGTTGCATAGCTAAATATCACCTTGATTGTTTGATCATAGTCATCAAGTGAAAAAAAAAGAAAAAACTACTGTAAAATGGGCACTGGTTTTTATACCAGTTTGAGTTTCCTTTAATTGTTTACTTTGGTGGGCCCTTATCCTCCATTCAGCGGCCCATTGTGATTATAGGTGGGCTATGGACTGAAGCTGGACCATATTATAGTCTTCCAATTTCATGTTTTTTTTTTTTTTCTTTTTTTCTTTTTGTTCTTTTATAGCAATTAATATCTATTGCAAATAAGCTAAGAGCAGTAAGGATTGGTATCCATTCTCACTGCCTAGCATGTATGTACTGACACAATTCGAGTGCACTTGTCTCGTAGCTTAGGTGTCCCCATGTATTTTTGTTGATTTTATACACATCTTTAACCAAGTTGTTACTGTTGTTTCATTACCTTTGAAAGATTGAAGATGCTGGCACAATTTTCGCAAATTTCAGTTTCATGTGAACCCGCTATTAAACCATCTTAAAATTTGATTTTCAACTTGATGTGAACTTGGAGAACATGGTTAAAAGAATTTTCAACTCAGTGCACCTTCTATATATCTGTCCTATATTTCAATTTCATGTGAGTGGAACTTAGTAAGTCCTTTATGAAGATTAGCGACGGTGATATGTTGGTACTTGTTCATCATTTAGATTACATGTTATTAGTGAGTAAAAATATGTAGTTTCTCATAAATATGAACTTAAAACAACCTTATAAAATTAAGGAACTAGACGAGGCTGATTTCATACTTAATAAAAATCATTAGGCACAAAAAGCACAAAAGGTACTTTGGCAAAGTTTCACTTTTTAGCAAGGTTTTAAATGCTGGTGCCTGTTGGGGGACCGAGATTAGTTGGTGCCTCCCATGCTGATCTTAAAATATCACAAAAAAAAAAAAAAAAAAAAATCAATAAAAAATTAATAAAAAATTCTAAAAATGTGCATGTTTAATATTTAATTTATCTTAATTCTTAAATCAGTTATAAAGGTATTTATTTTCCAAGGCTGGCGTGATGTTCACTGCTCCTTGTAACTAATGGGAAAATCATTTAAGCTCCTAAACCTACACAGTTTGATTATTGAAGGGGACTCTTTTTGTTGAATTCAGTGGACCTCGGGAGGTGCTAAAGCCCCTTGGAAGGTGGCTGGTGTGGTCGGGGAGATTTTAGATCTTGCAAAAAGTCTTCTAGTCTCCTTTTCTCATATTGGTCGAAGTGCCAATACAGAAGCTGATCACTTAGCCAAGGAGGGTGCTTCTTGTCATGATTTGCGGGTTATATTGTATCCCTTGTAGTTTTGGTTTCCCCATTTTTTTGTTTTCTTTTGGGCTGGGGTCTGGGTCTCTAGCTTTTTTTTTTTTTTTTTTTTTTTTTTTTCTTTTTTTTTTTTTGGGTGTCTAGGCTTCCTGCTTTCTTTTGTTATAAACTTATAATATACTTCTCCTAGCCTTATTTTTAATGCATGTCACTTTTTTCAAAAAAATGGGAAAATCATTTAACACATGCAGAGCACTATTACTAATATATAATAACTATTTATACTTAAAATTTTAACGCTACAGCTTGACACAAATTTTTCTTCTGATTTTTTGTGAATGGCCAATGGCTATTTATAGAGTACAATGAAAGAGGTTAACCCAAACTTAGAGACCTAACCTAATTATAAGAAACTTAATTCTAATCTCATAAGTCTAGCCTAAAGTAACTTAAATTTACTCTAACCCTAATTTAGGAAACTAACTCTCATGGTTTCAAATAAATCCATTGACCCAAAATCTCAGATAAAACCAACTAGTCAACTACTTCTCAACATTTATAACTTCACACAGTGGCGGACCCAGGATTTTCGTTTGAGGGGGGCTTGAAAAAAAAAATCTTCTTTTATCCAAAATGATAACCGGAAAGATGAGTTTTAGTGATGGCCAAGCTGATACGTGTCGCCTGAGCTTTAAGAGCTATTAAAAAAATCATACTAATTTTTTATAACGCCATATGAGATAAAGAGCCAATACTATATCAAGTTCTCTCTTCTCATTCTTCTATCCTTCTAAAACGAAGTTCTCCTTTTGAAATGAATGAGCCCAAGACAACCATTGGCCCTCTCTTCTTAGCCATTGTATATAACTAAGTAAAAATGAAGAAAATGGCCAAAAGAAAGGTGTTAATCAATAGTGTTGAACTATAGTCCCAAGTACTAAAGTACTTAAATAAATAAAATTAAATTTGCGTCCAATTTTCAAACCCATTTTAACTTAAGTTGCATTATATTAATATAAATAAAGCTTGTGTTTGAATCTAAATAGGCTTTGATTTGAGTTAAAAATCAGGCTTGAAAATGAAGCTCATGATGATCTAGCAAAAGATAAGCAAACTAGCAATCAGTACACAAAAGCGGAGAAATTGAACAAATAAGGGGACTTACCCAGAGAGGAATTTTCAAGATCAAAAGGAAAAATGGGAAGCGGCAGCGCCGCGCCACAAAGAATACCTACCTATGGAGGGACGACGGTGGCGCACCAATGCTAGATACGAAGTGTGATTTGGGGATCTCTTCCAATTTGGAGATTTTTCAGAGGGAGAGGGAGTTTAGGAAAATAGATGGGGGCTGAACAATTTTTTAAGTGGGGGCTGGGCTAGTTTAAGTTAAGACACCTTATGAGCATTTTTCTAGTTTGGTGCACTATATGTGTGTCCGCCCATGACTTCACACTGATGTAAACATCAAAATAACAAATTACAATCCATAATATTAACTAAGGGGTGCAGGCATGGGGCCGTGGGGACATTTAATTGTTCAATGTCGCACTGAGTTCAAGCTAGCTCAAGCATATATTCATCATCATTACCATAATCTTCAGACCTTACTCGTTTATTATGGAAATCCTCAATGGATAGAATACTTGAGATTATCAAGTGACTCCAGCTTCATCATCATACTGATAAATCACATGTAGTATTGATAATCAATCTCATATTGTCTACTGTCATACCAATACTCTTTGTAGGTCCCAATATCCATATTGTTAAGTAAGAATTTGTTTCAAGTAACATACTAGTACTTGCCCATTCACTTGAATTTTAAAACCCTGAGGAAAAATGAAATAAATGAGTTCATTTTTTATGTTTTTGCTTGAGTAATTGTGTCTCATTCGTTCCAATCTCGTGCCAATCCATGTGAGTCTCATACTAGTTCGTGCTAGTCCTGTGCTGGTCTTGGTGCCAACTGTGCTGGGACGGGGCTTTTTTGGGATTCTGGTACCCAACTCGTACTGTTACTGACTGGCACCAAGTTGCTTGCCCGAGCCGACTCAGTGCTGGCGAAATTTCAAACCATCCTTTCTGTAGTGTCGAAGGCTCATTAGCCTCATGTAAGTTGATCAATTCTTCAAGAAAGAGTTTACCATAGTTTGTGTACATGCAGAGAATGTTTGTGGTCTCATTAGCTGGTGGCCTAGGTAGTTTGATGTATGCTAGGAGTCTGTGCAATGCACCGGGCAATATATTTTTATGGTGTCTGCGTGACATTACTTTAATAGCAGTCCTGCCATAGAACTTGGGATGCTACAAGCAGTGTATCAGATACCTAAGGGGCACATGGGAGGGTGACTAAAGTTACGGAGGGTTATACCTATTATAGAAGTTATATTGATCTAAACCGGGGAAGTGACTTGGATAAAGTCCATGAGGACAGGATTTTCCTATTGGGAGGCATCATTGTATCATAGAAAATCAGAAGGGAAGAGTATTAATTAGTTATTAGTGGTGTCTGACTGCCTTGCTCTGTGTAAAGCAATGTGCTTGGACTTGAACATCCATAATAGTACTACTGTAACAATTTATTTTGATCTTTGACAAGGTTCACAATTGAATTTGTAAATTGTTGGAAATTCTGCATGGGGTAGTGATTAGACGGAAACAGATGTCTTTATGATAATACCTTATGCTTCTTGCTTTTCATCTGCTTCCTAATTTACATCTGGCTATATTGCTCATCATGCTTGTCTCACTTGCACTGCTTACTTCAATGTAAAGAATTGATCCTAGAGGACATTCAGATATGTGGCATTGCAGCCACATTTTTTTTTTAAAGATGTTGAGAGGCATGCAACTTGCTATCAGTGACTTTGATAATGGAGATGTAGTACTTTGTTTTGGCAGTCCAACAGGTGACCATGGGCCAAGCCTAGTGCAAATAGCCTCAAGCTCAGGGTTATTAGTTAAATTGGTTGGATCATTGGTCCTGGCATCTCTCTTGGTCATATTCTATGTTGCAATGAGAACAAGCATGTTGAGTTTCAACTTTCAATAGACTACAAAAAAATAAGAGAGAAAGGACATAGCAGGGCAGAGGGCTGGATAGTCTAGCCAGCTGACAAGCTTAGATATTGATGCCTCTACCATCCCTTTTTCATAAAGGGGGCATATATATATATATATATATATATATATAGCCTCAAAAAGAGCACTGGCCCATTCAATAGCTACCCAATCCTGTCCTCAAGTAAGCCAGCCGGCCCTAGTGACAGCCTCGTACAGTTTCTTCTACTACTAGCATCGAAGTGGAGTTTTGATATTTGGTATATAGTCTTTTGCATAAAATACATGTGCATTCTGCTGGAACAGTTGAAATAAGTCCATATGAAATTTTACCACTGATGATAGCTGCAAACTGAGTTCACTTTGCAGGTAGTCCTTATGACCTGTGTTTTGGAAGGTGACCTTATGATGTCTACTGCCCCCTGATGTGTTGACAGGTTGCCCTTCTCCTGATAAGGCATGGGGCAGATGTTGATGTAGAAGACAAGGAAGGATATACTGTGCTGGGTAGAGCTTCATATGATCTCAGGCCCTCCCTGATAGATGCTGCAAAGGCCATGAATGAGGATTAGATGCTGGAGCAATGTACCCACTGCTGGAGGCAACATTAGCTTAGAAGCAATACCACCCAAGATTTGATGTGCTTAAGTTGTAGTGCTTTAAAAATCATAGAAGTTGCATTTTGCTGTGCGCTTTCTCATTTTGCATGGGTTTTTCCAATGTCTCTGGATCTGTGTTTTGATGACTCTTTCATGAATAGCAAAGCCAATGTTTGGAGAATGCAAAATGCCTGTCATGTGTACACTTGTGTGAATTTGTACTGGCAGCAGGATCCATGTTTTGGATGTTTTTACTGCACACTGTTTGTGCTCCTATCTGTTAATTTGTTCTGTAGGGACTATATATTATAGAGAGCTACCACTACCACCCATCTCAGTACAAGAAGCCCTCCTATCATTCATTTGTTGCCTATATTATAATAATGTCAATAACTATATTTTATCAAGTATCATCTCTAAGAGTTGTTGAGATGGGCCCATCCATCTCCTTACATCTGATCTGCTCACAACACATATTCTTCCATATATTGGTCTTGGTCCAAATGTCAGTCCCACTCGACTTTTGGATACACCCTCATATTAAATAAGCTACTAATCCTTTTATGCTTTCAAATCCAAACAAGTGTACAGCTTTCTAAATCTAAAAGTGGGTGTTGGAACTCCTGGTGCTTAGAGTGGGCTTTTCTTGACTCTAGGACGGTCTACCCAGATTATAGGTTCAATTTAGCCATTTAAATCTGTTGTGAATGGATGGGGAGAACATTTCACGAATTACATTTTCTGAAGAGTTTCACTTGGACCAAATCACAACCAGTATTAGTATTATTATTCTAAGAGTTCCTTAAATAAGTTCCTTAAATAAGATGGCTAGGTCTAGCCGTCCATTTCACATGATCTTGAATTTTAATGGTTATGATAAGCAAAGTTTATTGAACTCCCTAGATTCAAACTTCTCAGAAGCTTAACATCCCATCTATTGTCATGGACCACTTATAACCCCAATGGGATTTGGGCCAACCATTGGATTGGCCAGTATATTAAATTAACAGATTAAACTAGGAAATTTCAATGTGGCGTTCCATTCTAGAGGCCCATTAAAACCAGCAGCAGGCCCATTTCAGCCGGAATAATGCATGTTGGATCATTGGATACGATGTGAATTCCATAAAACCCGTCTTCCACAGCATCCCAAATACAGTGATGCATGTTAGGTATCATGGATAAAGTCTTCTATTTAGGACTTGTTATGGCTTTGGCCCATATTTCACTCCAGTCAAAGTTGGCCCAGCAGTAAATGGACCATTTTATCATAAAGGAATTTGATAAGAAAAATCATTGGAGCTTGGAGTAGGCCTCTTCCAAGTGATATGGACCAACCAAGAGACTCATTTAAACAAACAGTGGGGACCAGTTTAGCCAGAGTAGGCAGGCAAGCACATGGTGAATAATTGGATATGTAGAAAAATGCAAAAGAAATGGCACATGCTCTCAGATGAGAAGTTAACAGAAACTTTATTACAAGTCAAGAACAGCTTATAGAAGAAACAGAGGAACACATTACACATGAAATACCTTCATCCATCCCTATATTAAATCACTACCACTTAGTACCCTCTTCCCATATGCCAGTCACAGAGAACAGATGAATAGAATAGTTACCACAGCCTATAAATTGAGCACCACAACATACATACACTACTCATCTTTAACAGATTATCTTTTGATGGTTCATTTCTGCTACAAAAAGCCTCATCCCACCTAAAAGTTAAAAAAACACTAATCTAGACCATCTTTTGGATGTGTAATGTAATTCACAGAAAAAAGGGAGGAAAGTGTATTCATGACATTATACCCTAAGAAGAACAACAACTCTTCTTCGTGGGAGTCCCCGTCATTTCAGCAACATTGATTGTCGTCCCTTGGCCAGGTCCAATTGTTGCCTCTTGTGCAGCCAGTGCCTTCTTCCGTATTATGTGATAAATCTGTGTCAGAACAGTTTGAAATGCCTTTTCGACATTAAGCGCCTCTAATGCAGATGTCTCAAGGAATGAGAGCCCTTCTTTCTCAGCCAGGACCTTCGCATCCTCCTCTTGGACAGCTCTCAGATGTTTCAGATCAGATTTATTCCCAGCCAACATGATAACAATGTTTGAGTCTGCATGGTCCCTCAGTTCACGGAGCCACCTTTCAATATTGTCAAAGGTCTGCCTTTTCGTTATGTCATAAACCAAGAGTGCACCCACTGCCCCTCTGTAGTAAGCACTAGTAATTGCTCTGTACCTCTCCTGACCAGCAGTATCCCAAATCTGTGCCTTCACTGTCTTTCCTTCCACCTGTTCAGGATCCAAACCATTAACATGATTAAAGCATCTGTTTGCGCAACAAAAAACCTTACAGGCTTCTAAATGACCCTTCAAAGTAACAATATTATGAACGGAAACTAAAAGAAGGAGATCATTTTGGCTTTCCTTCTTTGAAAAATCCTGTACATCATCATACACTCCTATGTCGATACCAAATGCAAGATATGTTTCTTCTGCCACCTGCGTTGCTTCAACTTAGTTCTCTTCAAATTTGGGCGGTGCTACAAAATGCAGCTCATGGATTTCTTTTCTTCCCTTGTTATTATTATTGCTTTTCACAGATACAAAGTACAACAAGATCAGCTCATCATACATGCTACAGTGATTCTGCAGAAATCATAGCATGAATTTTTCCTGAAGATCACTTCCAGTGTACTTTCTACCATTCATTTGAAAATCTTATGGTGCATTTAAGTCTTTCCAAAAAATGTAAAAGACTTTTGGTTTTAATTTTTTTATTTTCTTTTTTCATTTAAAAATTCTAATTTGAAGTACTGTTTTGGCCAAACTCAGATTGATGAGACAAGGCCTAAATAAAAATGATGGCGAACAGGATGTTGAGAATCTTATCTGCTATATTTGGGGCGGCATGGAAATCTTAAAATCAAGTAAATAGCAATATGTTTTTCTGCTTTTCCACCAAGAGTTGTTATTAACACTGGGCCCTAACCAATAATGACAACAATTTAATAACAGGTGGGAGAAAGATATCCCAATTCCCATTCCTATTTAAATGTTGGCATAGTGGAAAGTGCAAGAGGATTAAGGAAGAAGATCATCATCACCAACCTAATAACAAACCCTGAATCCACAAGGAAGAACAAAGGAAAATACCAAAAGAGAAATTAAACTTCGCATTATTCCGCATTAACACCAATCCATCAGCAGCTCAGTCGGCGAGGCACCTCCCTTTCACATAAACAACCAAGGATCAATCCCTAACAGTGGCACTGATGTTGAGGGACTTGGGTGAGAGTTTGTGTACTTAATTAAAAAAAAACTGCGTTAGCAACATAGCAATGACTTCCATGGCAATCCAAAACCCTAATATTCCTGAAGTAGTACAAGTTACTAAAAATAGTAAAAAAAGACCTAATTACAAAAAAAAAAAAAAAAAAAAAAAAAAAACTCAAACCAAGCTCTTAATTATTTTCTATGACCTCCTATGAAAATGCTGACTCGAATGAACTCAAAATCCCCTAAAATAAGCTGAACAAAAAATTACTACAAATTTTGCACAAAAAGCTGCATTTTGACCTTCGAAATGGCCTCATTGCTCCCTGGAAAGAGTAACTGCAGATCAAAAGTTGCTTGTGTCATAGAGCACGTCTATAGCTTTGGAATGATTACTTTTGCAAAAGTGGGAACCTACAAGCTAGACCGTACATGCAGTCCGCTCCTTAAAATTCTATATTTGTAGGACATCAGTGTCTATTTATTAGCCTTCTCTCTCTCTCTCTCTCTCTCTCTCTCTCTCTCTCTCTCTCTCTCTCTCATTTTTAGGCATTCTAGGCCTCTAGGATACAACTTGATCCAACTCGTCCTAGTCTCATGTGGCTCGGCAGAGTCAACTGGACTCGATTCAAATGTGATTGAGTTGCCCTCAAGTCCAAGCCTTAAAACCTTAGTCACATACGCTCATGGTAAGTGACTAAGTCGGCCAATTTTTTTAGTCTCTCCACAATGCTGGAAACTCAACAACTGTGGAGCTTGAATAAGTGGAAGAGAATGAATAAAAATGCCTCTAAAAGATTTTTTTTTTTTTAAATTGATATGCGAACGAGCCTTTCAGCATTCATATAACTATTTGAAAAAAAGGGTGCATAGCTATATTGCAAACATGACAATTTCATTCATATATTTAGAGAAGTCACCAATAATTTTAAGTCTTCCATTGATGATACAAGGTACAAGGAAGCATCTTTCTCTCGATCAATCATTTGTAATTATACTAACAACATTTTTTCTTAAAAAAAAAAAAAATCAGCATTCCCTGAAAAATGTCAACAAAATTTCCTTGGTTCTCCCTCTTCAATCTTTCAATGATGCTACCAGTTGATCATCGTCATCATCACCATCATCATCATCAACAGAGCCTCATCCCATCAAATTTGGGGTCGGCTCCCAATGCTACCAACTAAGAAAATTAGTTTCACACATGCATAATTTCTATTGCAAAACCACTGAAAACCAATGGGAGGAACTTAGAAACCAGAATTATACATCCTTAATCCATAGAGACACCTATCTATCTATGTAATTCCGATTGGCACCATACAAAAAGAATCCATATTCCATTAATAAATCCAACCAAAACCTACCCTTTATGCCATTTTCACAGATGACTTGGATACTTTTCAGATGCTCTATCAATTTCCAAAACAATCATTTCAAAAACAACTCTCATATGATAGTAACAGGACCCAAAAAACAAACAAACAAACCCAAAAACAGGAACAAGATGAAAGATGATGAATTTACACAAACCTGGAGCGTTCGCGTGGCGAATTCGACGCCGATGGTGGACTTGGACTCCAAGCAGAACTCGTTCCTCGTAAACCTCGAGAGGATGTTGGACTTGCCTACGCCGGAATCGCCGATCAAGACGATCTTGAAGAGGTAATCATACTCATGATCGATCCTATGCGCCATAAAATCTCTCTATCGATCGATGTCAAAGATCTGAATAGTAAAATTGAAAAGGGAACTCGATTCAAAGAGAATTCGAAGGACTCATCGAGAGATTTGGAGATTGGATCTGATGAGAAGAAAGAAACCCTAGAAAGGGAGGAGAGACGAGATTTGCCGTTGAACTATTTTCGTCTTAGGAGAGAGAGAGAGAGAAGGAGAGAAGAAATTGGAGTCGCGTTTCGTAGCCAATGACACGAAACGGAAAAGGCCAGCGGAAAGTCAGGGCCTTTTGAAACGGCCTCATTTCATTCATTTTAGACATCAAGAATAGGGAAAACAAATATAAAAAAATTGAGTCGAGAAGGGCTCAGGCAGGCCTGTCAAAGGACCGGCCCAGGCCCATGGTTGTCGTCGTCTTTAACCTATGTTGGGATGTAAAATGGTATCCGATTTTTCGATTATACAAAGGTTTTGACCTTTAGGAAATCGAGTTTGGGATGCAAAAGGGTGTATGAAGGTTTTGATTCGTAGAAAATCGAATTTGGAATCTATTTAAAGTTTCGATTTAGAAATAGAATAAGATCCAACACTGAATTTAGGCTCATATTGATGAAACGGTCCGGTTCTAAATCTGTATAGGTTTCAGCCGGCGGACCCTGGACCAGCATATAACTCTTTATGTTTGCTTATGCACTATTATATAATATAACACTTTTGGATCTAATCTTGACTATGCTTTTGACCAAAGTTATTTTAGGTTTTTACAAGTGCTAATATACTCTCTCTCCACTTTCCACTAATATACTTCCCCCACTTATAGACTTCCATTTTTTCCGTTTCCAACGTACATAGAATTCAACCTTTCATACATACTCATAATTAGTGTGGTTTTTTGCTGGTGTGGGTGTAAAAGAAAGATGGGATCTTTTGCTTCTTGGTTCCAAATAGAACAGTTACTTGTTCTCTCTCTTAGACACACAGTTCTGTAATTGAATTTTCAAAACTTTCGTATTTTTTTTCTGTTGGTTCCAAATTTTCAAAACTTTCATATTTTTGTTGAAAGGGATCAAAACAAGAGGGTGTATGGAAAAAGTTGTGATTCCCTTTATCTTTCAGTATATGAAGGGCTCCACTTGGAGTTGAAGATATAGACAATTTCTCTTGCTCTGAATTCTATTTTCACTCCTCTTTGAAAAGCCCATGGTTCTTCCAATAAAACAGAGCAGTGGGTATTATATTTTAAAAACAGTCTCCCCATTCAATGTAAATACAGGGCCAGTTTGGTTAGAGGAATTCTTACAATTCTTACCTCTGGAATTATGAGTTCTTGGGAATGCTATCCCCCAAGTGATTCCAGATGCTCAAAGAAGTTGGAAATTTGAGAATTTTGAAGTCAAAAAGTGACTTTTCAAGTGGTTTGATTTTTAGGATTCTAAGCTCTAGCATTTAAATGAGAAATTCTAAATGCTCTCAATATTTGATCTAGTGCTAGCATAAAAATTTCCCAACAGTAGCACTTTTTATAAAAGAAATCCTACAAACAAATAGGCTTAATAGTGCGGAAACACTTTCTCCCCTTGCTTCAAGTCCCTCTTCTTTAATCTTTTATTTTCTTTTCTTTAAAGAGTTTTTCTATAGACATTTGCTCCAACAGCTATCCATCTAGTGCATGTGCAATGCATGAGCGGACCGGATCTCCTCACCATTGTTGGGTTTTTGTGTGTTTCAAAAAATTCTAGAAGTGTTTTTTTTGTAAAAAGTGTTTTTTGTCCTTTTGCTTTTTTGCCCTTTTTGAAAAACAAGCCATCCCACATTGCTAAAACTCAACTTTTGAAAAGGCTTTATAAGTGTTTTCATTCCTATACTTACTAAAGACTTTTGGAACATTTTACCATGGGCCCTATGCGCGCATGCGAGTCGGGCTTGACCCAGGGTGGCTGGCCCGGAAAACGTTTAACCGGGCGTGCGTCTGCGACGCGCATCCTGCATGTATATCGCGTGTAGGGGGGTGCAGATCCAGGCCAGGTGGCCTTTAACGTTAAGGATTAATATGGCCTTAATGTTAACCTTTTCGCATCAGGACCTAGTTCGGTTAGACAGTTTTGATGGATCGAAATTTCAACATTAGCAGCAAAAAGCCCGATCTGCTAAAGAACTCTGGAAAGCTCTTGACAGAAAATATAAAACAGAGGAGTCTGGGGCTAAGAAGTATGCAATCGGTCGCTATTTGAATTTTAAGATGGTAGATGACAAGCCAATTCTTCCTCAAGTTTATGACTTACAAACCATTGTTAATGAAATTGTTTATCCGAATTGATGAACAGTTCCAAGTGGCTACTGTCATTGAAAAATTACCATCCACTTGGAAGGACATACAAAAAACCCTTCGTCACAAGAGAAAGGATTATTCCTTGGAGCGCCTTTAGCGCTATTTGAAAATTGAGAAAGAAGCACGGATTAGTGATCAACAGGATTTGGCTGAGAATGGTGGTAAGATCAACTTAGCTGAATCTAAATCCCAAGTTGATAATGATAAGAAAGGGAAGTTTGATCGACATCTAGGCAGGAATAAGAAGAATAATTCGTCATTTAAGAAGAAGAATCCGAAACAAAACCAGAACAAAAAGTTCAATAAAAATCAAGGGATTGTCAAGCCACAGGCTAAAGGCAGTTGCTTTGTTTGCGGCAAACCGGGACACTTTGCAAGGGAATGTCGTCACTGAAAGAAATGTCCGCAACAATCTTAAAAAAATCCTCAAGCAAATGTTACGGAAGAGGATCACTTTGTTGTTGTTATTTCTGAGGTAAATTCCGTCAGCTTAGGAAAGAGTGAAGGATGGTGGATTGACACTGGTGCAACCACTCATGTCACCTTTGACAGAGGTGTATTCAAGACTTATGAGAAGGTCGATAATGATTATAAGCTCACTCTTGGAACTACCGTTACTACTCAAGTAATTGGTAAAGGGAAAGTTGAACTCCAGTTCACTTCTAGGAAGACAGTGACTTTGCTGAACGTGTTCCATGCACCAAAATTGAGAAAGAAGTCAAGAACCTTGTGTCACGCCCCGAGATCTGAAGTCCTTGGGACCCTCAAATTTCGTGACGCGACGGTCCCACTTCATGTGTTGATTAAATTATACCAAAATTAAAAGAAACTAATAAATATGTCATTGCACACTAAATAAACCATTTACATCAATATGGCAATCTCATAATGTTTTATATCTAATCTAGGAATCCAAATGATCCACAAACTAAATACTTTTCTTAAGTCTACTAACTAATAAAATAAAGTGATGCGCTGCTCATGTCTCTGCCCATCCCTGTAAGCACCCTAAGATTTCTCAGAATCTGGATTGACCTCAAAATCTGGAACAATGGAACAAAACAATCATATGAGTAAAACTCCACAAGTAAACGAACTATGAAACCGTAGCAAACGATTTTTCAGTCAATTGACAGCAATTTTAATCTATGAGTCATTGACACACAAATGCTCTAAAGCCCAAATGCCATGATCGAGGTAATCAAAATAACAAGGTAGATTGAATGGAATAGTGTCAGATTAGTAAAGCAAAATACCCTGAATTAAAATGAAGATAAGGCACCTCCTCAGCAAACTAAATTAACAAAATATGCCTGCCAAAATTGACCAAAGCACAAATGTACCCGCCAGGTACAACCATTTTATAATCACAAATAACTGGCACGAGGCCAGCGTTACCGGTAACCAACACTAAATCAAAACAAAAGGGAGCTAGCTGCAGACTAGTATATTTCCGCACAATGGGGTTCCCAGTTCCCCAATGTCATACCCAAAAGGGGCTAAAATCCGCGTGTGAGCGTCCCCACGGTGCGTTGCCCATACTTTAGAGGATGCCTTAGAGGTCAATGGTATATATATTTTTCAAAGTTTGAAAATGATCAGTTTTAATCTACTAATTGAAGAAGGTTGGAAAAACAAATCAAACTATATATTAATGTACAAAACTCCAACCTTAGGATGTAATTTCAGATAGCTCTTGGAATGTATTTCTCAACGATAGTTCATTTCACAGAGTTATGATCTTAAGGGGAAAATATCAAGTCCAACAAATTGGATTGTAACTAAAACCATTAATCATAATTGAGTCAAAATCATTATTTAACCAAATCAATAATAACAAATATCCTACAATTCTAAGATACAAGGATCGGGCCCTCTCACCACGCATCCAAGTATAGATTACAATGGAAACATAACAAATCCTTAGATATATTATATTGGAGACAAAGAATTGAAAACTCTAAATACTAGGGAAGCATAGTAAGGTTACTTGCCTTGATCAACAATAGATGATGGATCTGACTAATTTGACCCGTCCTGGGTTAAGCTCCTTGATGCAAAGATTGGGTCCCTATTAATTAATGGTCCATTCATGGTTAGCACATAGGTTGAGTGAACATGATTATGTATAGATTAATGGGTCAGAGTCAAGTGAAAATCTGATGTGCCTAAGTGGGTCAAGGCTCTGTTTAGTTTAAAATGGGTCCTAGTGCAAAGAGGTCTCACTTGCTGTAGGGAAATAAATAAAACAAATGGGGGCAATGAAAAGACTTTCACCACATCAGGAGTCAAATAGAATTACATCATCACATGTCACCACCACACCATCTACTTTATTGTTCCCATCCTTATCAAGTAACCTGGTCATCCCATTCCCATTTCTTTTTAATTCCAATACATAACAGGTCACAAGTTACAGGTTATAGGTTACAGGTCATCAAGTCATCAGGTCACCATTTCAACTCCTTTCTATACAAGTAAGTCAAAGTCACCTTATCCTCACTCCACACAAAACACCACTCTGTAATACTGTCCGATGCCAGCAATGCTGGGTGACTCGATCGGATTGTGGGCCGCACCGATCAGCACTGTAGATGAAGGAAATAGTGGCTGTTTGTTTCCAATGACAGAGACGAAGGTAGCCCAGGTAGATGATGATAGACGTGCCCTGATGATGATGATGAATTGAACTTTGATTTTATTTTGTCTTAGCAAATGGGTCTTGTTTGAGTATTTCATAGAGATGTTGGTGTAGGTGAGTGCATAGAATGTAGGCTGATCAGCAGAGGGTGTGTTTAAGGGGAAAGATTTAGTTTGGACAGCAGATGGTTGTGGGACCCATTGGTTGATCCGATCGTAGATCTGGTCCGTCCATTGGGCCGAACATGGTGGGGCGACATTAGGGATGTAGACCCGTGAGAGGTGGACGTTGTTTGATGCACCATCCAAAGATCAAAAGAGGGCATGACGGTAGGGAAGAGGAAAGGAAATAATTCTGTTTTTGGAGCCTGTGGGGCCCAGGTGGATCACCAATTGGAAATCGGGACCCTAGATCGTAAAGAGGGGGCCTGGGCGACCATAATGGTGGGTCTGATTTGGGTCTTGGTGAACGGGACCCACGATTTTAGCAATCTCAAAGTCATAGGCGAGATGTTCTGTTGAGTTGGATATGTTGAGTTACAGAACATGCACAGGTGGAAGATGAGGATGAGGATTTTGGTGGTCTGGGGGTGCATAGAAAAAGTGTGGAAATTTGTGTGGATTATTGAGAGAAAGGAAGATGGAATGGGCCTTTGGTTTCTTGTGAACGGGGATGACAGTGAAGAAGGTGAAACAGGATGGCTATGAATGTAATATGAGGTAGAAGTTAAAATAATGAGAAAAAAACAAAAACATTACAGAAAGTATAAAAAGAAATTTAAAGAGAAAACTTAATCAAGTAATAAACAATAACCATTAATGAACTTAGAGTAAAGTAAGGACGTACCTAGGTGTTGCAAAAAGGAATAGCTAGAAAGAAATAACTAGAAATTGCAATAAAGTAAAGGTAGGGTAAAAAGTTACCTGAAAGAGATCTTGAAAAAGAAGCTTGAAGATGGTAGATCCTATGAGGGAGAGAGAGTGTGTATGGAGATTCGTATGAGAGGGGTGCTCTTTTATAGAAGGCTGAGGGAGAGTTTTAAAAGTAGAATAGGATAGGTACGAAATAAGAAGATTACTTTTGTTATTGGCCAAATACGGCAAAAGATAAGAGTTTGGGTTCAAGTTAAGTTCCCAAGAGGGGAAAGGAGGTCTTATCAAATCCGAAAACACTTAGTTCAAAATAGACAATCCCAATCCTATCACAACAATTAAAATTTAAGAAGAGTCCAATCTATCTTCAAAACCCTATAAAATTCAAACACCTCATATCCTAAGATGGGTCCTACTAAGAAAGTCCTAATAAGAGATAATTCAAAATAACTTCAAAGAAAAGGTGGGGTCCACACAAGATATAATCTACGGCTAATATTAATTTAAAATAAAATGGGAAATCGGGTCCTTACACCTTGTGTCTGCCTATCTTCTGAATAAGGCCGGATTTAAACAGGTTATAGAATCCGACCAGTTTGTAATCACCAAGAAAGAAGTATTTGTAGGTAAGGGTTATGCATGTGAGGGTATGTTTAAATTGAATGTTGTCAATAATAATATTGCATCTTCTTCTGCTTATATTATTGCTTCAGTTGATGAATGGCATGGTAGATTAGGTCATATAAACTTCAGAACTATGAAAAATATGAGTAATAATGGACTAATTGATAAATATGATGGTGACTATAAGAAATGTGTAATATGTTCTCAATCGAAAATTACACGGAAACCTTTTAAGCATGTAGAAAGGGAATCTACATTACTTCAGTTGGTTCATTCTGATATATGTGATCTAAGTAACACTATGACCAGAGGTGGTAAATATTACTTTATTACTTTTATTGATGACTGTTCCAGATATACTTATGTATATTTACTAAGAACTAAAGATGAAGCACTATCTAAATTTAAGATTTATGTGATTGAAGTTGAAAATAAATTGGATAGAGAGGTTGTGACATTTAGAAGTGATAGAGGTGGTGAATACACCTCAAAAGAGTTTTTAGACTATTGTGAATCTAAAGGAATTAAGAGAACTTGTACTGCCCTTTATACACCCCAACAGAATGGTATAGCAGAAAGGAAAAATAGGACTTTGATTGAAATGGTTAACTCTATGTTAATATCATCTGGTAGTCCTAAAAACTTATGGGGTAAAGCACTGTTGACTGCATGTTACATTTTAAATAGAGTCTTACATTCTAAAATTAATAGAACACCTTTTGAGATTTGGGAAGGGAGAAAGCCTACCCTTAGATATTTTAAAGTTTGGGGGTGTTTAGCACATGTTAGGATGGTGAATCCAAAAAGGCCTAAATTAGGACCCCACTCATAGGAGTGTGTTTTCATAGGCTATGCTTAAGATAGTGCTGCCTACAGATTCCTTAAATTAGAAGACCTTAGTCTAGTTGAGTCTAGAGATGTAGACTTTTTTTAAGACTGTTTTCCTTTTAAGACTAAGTTTACATTAGAACCTTCTTCACCCAAAAGAGTTTTAGGAACTCTTGAGGAAGATGAACCTCAACCTAGAAGGAGTAAGAGACTAAGGACTGCTACTAGTTTTGGTCCTGATTTTGAAACCTATCTAGTAGAGGAAGATCCATCTACTTTTCAAGAAGCTATGACTGCCCATGATGCAGCCTTTTGGAAGGAAGCATTAGATGATGAGATAGAATCCATTTTAACTAATAATACATGGGAATCAACTGACTTACCTGTAGGTACTAAACCTTTAGGGTGCAAGTGGGTTCTTAAGAAAAAACTTAGGCCTGATGGGTCAATAGAGAAATATAAAGCCAGGCTAGTAGCCAAAGGCTTCAGACAAAAAGAGGGAATAGACTTCTTTGATACTTATTCACCTGTATTTAGAATAAGTTCTATTAGAATATTGATAGCTATTTCTGCTGTTCATAATTTGATAATTCATCAAATGGATGTCAAACTGCTTTTTTAAATGGAGAATTGGAATAGGAAATTTATATGGAACAACCAGAAGGCTATGTCATAAAAGGACAAGAACATAAGGTGTGTAAATTAATAAAGTCCTTATATGGGCTAAAACAAGCACCTAAACAGTGGCATATGAAATTTGATGAGATAATTCTATCTAAATGCTTCAAAATAAATGAGGCTGAAAAATGTATTTATTATAAATCCAATGGTTGTTCAACAATAATAATATGCTTATATGTTGATGATTTACTAATATTTGGATATGACATGGAAAGCATAGAAGAAACAAAGAATCTTCACTCTCATAACTTTGATATAAAAGACTTGGGGGAAGCAAATGTTATATTAGGAATTAAAATTATAAGAGATGATTCTGGAATTAAATTATCCCGATCACATTACATTGAAAAAATATTGAGAAAATATGATCATTTTGATTGTAAACCTATGTCTACTCCATTTGATCCAAGTATTAAATTAGTGAAAAATGATGGCTAATGTGTATCTCAACTTGAATATGCTAGTGTAATTGGTAGCTTAATATATGCTATGAATTGTACTCGTCCTGATATAGCTTATGCAGTCAGTAAATTGAGTAGATATACCAGTAACCCTGGTATAGAACATTGAAATGCTATATCTACAGTACTTAAGTATTTAAAGAATACTATGGACTATGCATTGTGTTATTCTGATTATCCACCTATAGTTGAGTGTTACAATGATGCTGACTGGAATTCAGACTTAGATGATTCTAAGTCTACAAGTGGATATATTTTCACTTTGGGAGGTACTGCAATATTATCTTGAAAATCAAAGAAACAAACTGTAATTTCTCATTCCACTAAAGATTCAGAGTTCTTGGCTCTAGGAGCTGCAGCGATGGAATCTGAATGGATTAGAAATTTATTATTTGATATTCCTTTGTGGACTAAACCAATTCCTCCTATTATTATTCATTATGATAACACTACAGCAATTATTACTGCAAACAATGCCACGTATAATGGAAAGTCTAGACAAGTCCGACTACAACATAGCTATGTGAGACAATTACTCGGTGGAGGAGTAATTTCAATTGATTATGTGAGATCAAAAGATAATCTCGCAGATCCTTTAACAAAAAGCCTTGCAAGGGAGAAAATAAAAGAAACAACGAAAGGGATGGGTCTTAAGCACATAAATCATCAATAGCGGGAACCTAACCTAATGACCGGAGATCCCGAGAAATAGGTCCAATAGGAAAAACAAGCTATCTAGATGATGTGAAGTACTGACAAGTAGAGTATGTTTACTCTAAACTCATCCCTGTTGTGTGAGATTACTTGATGGTTGGTACATTACCTGTAGCGAATGAGGTTAGATTTAATCCTTAATGAGATCTATAGCCTATAAGGTGGGGTGTACAGCTACATGAGCACTCTTGATAGACTCACCTATATGAGTGTGGAAGTGGAGCCGCTTCCCATGAGAATTTGGGCAGATTCTCTAGAGCACTCATGAAATCCGGGATATAGCACATGGCCGTAAAGTGCTGACCTTTTGACTCTAAGATCAAATCTTGCCATAATTTTGAACCAATACAAAGAGTTGAAGTTCAAGACTTTGTTCACTCCAACTCCTAAAGGTTTGAAATTATGTCATGACGGTGAGGTTCAAGCTTAGTCACCTTACCAGTGAGATGCTCATTGAATATTTTAAAACAGAGGGGAGATTGTTGGGTTTTTGTGTGTTTCAAAAAATTCTAGAGGTGTTTTTTGTAAAAAGTGTTTTTTGTCCTTTTGCTTTTTTGCCCTTTTTGAAAAACAAGTAATCCCACATTACTAAAACTCAACTTTTGAAAAGGCTTTATAAGTGTTTTCATTCATATACTTACTAAAGACTTTTGGAGCATTTTGCCATGGGCCATATGCGCGCATGCGAGTTGGGCTTGACCCGGGGTGGCTGGCCCGGAAAACGTTTAGCCGGGCGTGCGTCTGCAACGCGCATCCTGCGTGTATATCGCGCGCAGAGGGGGTGCAGATCCAGGTCAGGTGGCCTTTAGGAGGCCCATCTACTAATATACTGCGTTTTTAATGTTGGTACGTTGGGTTATTTTAACGTTTTTTAACGTTGAGTTATTTTAATGTTAAGGATTAATATGGCCTTAATGTTTTTAACGTTAGGGATTAAATACCCAACGGAACAGATCTGTATCTGTATATAATAGAGTATCTCCATCATCGTTTCAAATAACAAAAACGATTTTCTCTGTTCCTCTGCTTTTCTTTTGAGCAAACAAACGAGAAGGGAATTTACTCTTCAGGCTGGTTGTGCGATTGACAGGTTGGCCGTTGTATCTTGGGGGCAGTTCTACTGTGATAACCTTTCGCACTAGGATTTCATTCAAAGGGGCGGAACTCGTCCTAAAGAGAGCGTCCTCAGACATGCCTCGGCTACAGATTTACTACAGTGACTGCTCTTTCTTTTCCGCAAATCACAATTGCAGTCTTCAATAATCGGGTTCAATTGTTTTAATTTAAATTCTATTTGGCAGCGTTCTGTACTGTAACTAACAACCATGACTCCTCCCACTCAAAGGAGGGAAGAAGACACGGAGGGGAGGATGGTGGTGTCAGGTTTCAAACTCTTTTTAGGACATGTTTGTCTAGTGTTCGAAGAAATATGAGTCCAAATCAGACTTCTACTTTTTTGCGGGAAAAAAAAAACTGCCTTACCTATCTCATTAGATGTAATTATCTACATATTATAGAAAATTACACTGCTTTTCATACTTTTCAATTTGCATGAGAGTGTCCGCATTAAACAATGAAAAATATTTTCCGCCGAGAAAACCGAGCTTTTCCTATTCCTCTTTTTTTTTTTTGAAAAACAGTTACAAAAATGTGACTTTAAACTCCTCATGAGTAACTGAAAGCTCTATAACAAGGTAGAGACATGGGTCCAGAAGCTAAACGCCGCACATGCTCATACAAAACAACATTGGAGAGCAGAGCAGATGGTGTTTAATACAAAGAGGGAAGTCATAAAAACGTTCTTGTTCTCAGCATAGGAGAGGAGAAATGTGTATTTAATTAAATAATTTGCAATACTCTGCCAGCATTAACAAAAACTCATAAACCGGCTTTGGCGCGATATCTTTTCTCAGCGATCATTACAAGAGAGGCTAAGGACACAATGGTGACCTTCCTCCTCTATATAAAGTCATGTATGCATGTGCATTGCATTGCACAAACTTACATACCTTGTGTTGTGTTTCTTCAATGGCAAACCAACATTCTTCTCCTTCATGGCTTCTCTCCCTCTCATTTGTTCTCTTCATCTCCTTGATCAGCACTTCATATGGAGATAATAAGGATGAAAGAAAGGTAAACCTCTAGTGTGTTTATCCAAATCATGGGTCTTGTTATAGAGTCCAGATCTGTTGATTCCCAAAGTCAGGGTAAATTTGGCGACACTCTTCAGTAGGGCGCACTTAATAAAATTGAAAAATGCTCCACATAATTGTCCTCACCTTATGATGATTCTTTTTTGAATTTTGTCAAACTGATCACGTATAAAATACATGAATAAATTATTGAAGATTTTTGTGTATTTTCTCCTCCTGCACATTTACTTTGACCTGTTCAGATTTGACCAGATGGGTCCCACTGAATAGCAACACCTTGTTTTTACTTACACTGTGGATAGAGTGTTATGAGAGGGACTTGTGGGCTCCATTTGAACAGAACTGCATCACAACTGTTGTCGATGATTTATGTTGTGTTCACAATAAAGATAATTTTCTGATAATGGTGTTCGTTTTTTAAATGTTAGAATATTGTTGGGGATTTCTGATCCAGCATTACCGTTTAATCTCTACCTCATATCCTTCACTCCTCACCTCATCACAACGAAATCCTTGTGATTCAATACCGAGCAGGAAATGGGCCCTATATGTTGAAAGATGTTTAAAACATTAAAAATCATCAGAGTGATTAATGGTACAAATATCTAAAAGGAAATTCGAAAGAAAATTCTTAGTATAAATGTCTCCATAATAGGATTAATTTGCCTATCTAGTATTTCATTGGGGTCCATCAATGGAAATCCCCACCTTATTGACTGTCTGGATTAACCAACCTTGTAACCATGCATGGCAATGTAGAAGATACGATGCTTCATTGCCTTTTGGGTTGTTTTGAGTAATGGGTAGGATTCTTGGATCTGCAGGTCTATGTTGTGTGTTTGGGTGAGCTTCCAAAGGGGGATTTTTCTGCAGAATCACTGCACCACAGTATGCTGGAACAAGCCAATTGGCAGGTTTTGAATTCCTACCTTTTCTTCTACTACTAACCAAGAATATTTCTATTAATTAATAAAACAGATAACCAAACCCCACAAAGTAAAAACAGAGAAAAAGATAAAGGAAAGAGGTATACCTCTTGAAAGTGCTCTCTCTGTCTCTGGTAGGCGAGGGCGGGAGTGAGATCCAAGAGAACCCACATACATACGAAGCCCATATAAGTGAGAAGAGGACAGCCTAGTAAGACTCTAGGCAGCTAGGTGAGAGTTGGAGTTGCTTGCCAACATAGCAACCTTGTTCTCCTCACTTTCCATTCACAGAATAAGATTTGAACAATCTCGTGCATGGCCCACCCCAGCCCATGTGCAACCCTGGGGATGATTACTCAAGATGTTAAAACTGTATTAAAAAAGGAGAAAAGAAAGAAAGATGGAAAGACTAGGTACCATTATTCTTTTGCTGAGCATGAAATTGAATAGAAATTGACTTGAATACTTTTTAATGTGCAACAGTGGTGCTGCATCTGAATCATTGGTCTATAGCTACAAAAAGAGCTTTAATGGCTTCGCAGCGAAGCTCTCGGAGGAAGAAATGCAAAAGATAGCTAGTAAGAAAATAGGAACAAAATAATTATTTTTTTCTTTCCTAAACAGGTATGTATTACAGATAACTGGCTGGTATATTGTCCCTTCTCCAGATGGATCTCAAATGGTCCATGTATATGGTTCATATCAACATGACAACAATACCATTCGGAGATTATACACCCCGGCTGGCTGATGACCCGCGCGCTTGGATTTGAAAAAGGCGGGCCCCATCATACATCAAAGAGGGGTGCTGCACTATACTATAATGCAGCGGCGCTGCATAACAGTTCTGCCCCTTTAATGGGATAGCAGAGCTTATGCAGATGCAAGAGATCCAACAAACTGCTACTTGGTTAAAAATGACCTTTTAAATGAAATCTCCTAAAAGCAAATTTTGAACATAGTTAAAATCCAAATAAAATCCAAAGCTATTGAAAATATACTTTCTGAATGTTTTAGAACACTACTAATAATCTGCAAATCTTGTAACAATATTTCAGGCATGGAAGGAATTGTGTCAATCTTCCCAAGCAATGAGAAGAAGCTCCACACAACAAGATCATGGGATTTCATGGGCTTCACAAAGAAAGTGGCTAGAAGATCAGTAGAGAGTGACGTCATTGTTGGTGTCATCGATACTGGAATCTGGCCGGAATCTGATAGCTTCAAAGATGATGGGTTCGGCCCACCTCCCAAAAAATGGAGGGGCATCTGTCAATCACCAGCCAATTTCACTTGCAACAAGTAAATGATACTACCCTAGAAAACTCAATATATATCTAGTAAGAGCCTTCCAAGTGTTACAATATGAGCTAGATCATTTATGTGCCTGATGGCCCAACAAATGGTAGGCCATAAATTAGGGTGCTCAATGTGATCATGGAGACATGCACCTTAAGTATTTGTTGATATATATATATATATATGTATATATATGTTTGATTGCATTTGGTGAGTGTGAAAGGGTTATATTGATCATAAGAGGTACTCAAAGTTTAACCTCTTGTGAAAATGTGAGAATTTATAAGAGTCTAGATCACCTGAGTATTCCGTGAGTGAGAGGAGTGAAACTCTATAGTGGGGTCCACCAATTGAAAATCTCAGTGTCTCAAATGAATACCTTCTATACATTGTGGTTATTTCAAATGTTACCAAAATAGGAGTTGGTCCCATTGTAAGACGAGTGAATATATGATTAAGAATATGATTAATCATGTTCTTAATCATATACTCAATTTACAATGGGATCAACTTCTATTTTTACGAAATATGAGGGTATCTAATAAGTAGCGAGGGTGTTCATTTTTTAGCAGCTCAAAATTTCAATATATTTATATATATAAGTCGGTCCCAACGTGGAATTTCATTCCTTCCACTCACACGAAGCAAGAGAGAAACACTAAAGTGATCAAGGCTCTTTGTGCCCACACACACATGTATATGTGCCCATGAGCTGAGTATCATCACAATTTTTTTTCTTCCGCTAGAGAGAGTCTACATTTGTACGATGAGAGGATTCCATCAATCTAATGTTCCGTGTTTGATTCTACATATACATTTTTCTTGAGAAAAAAATGAAAAAATTACTAATTTATTTATAAAGAGGGTTCTAATTTCCTATAAGAGGCAGCAGCATTCATCTCTCTCTCCAACCAAAATCCTCATAGATGTAATCCTCTCCTGCACAAACAAGTCTTAAAAGTGGCATATCACAAAAAAGACACAAATGTCCCTTGTGCGTTTGTTGACCGCCATGCATGCAAAAATATATTGCAGTAAGATCATTGGAGCCCGATACTACGTGGGTGGAAGAGGAAATGTTTCCGAAGGGCAATTTGATTCTCCTAGAGACTCAGAGGGGCATGGAACCCACACAGCATCCACTGCTGCCGGAGCCCTTGTCAGCAGGACCAGCCTGCTGGGCTTGGCCCGTGGGACGGCTCGAGGCGCAGTGCCATCAGCAAGGATTGCAGTGTACAAGGTATGTTGGTCTGATTACTGCTCCGATGTCGATATCCTTGCAGCCTTCGATGATGCCATCGACGATGGTGTTGACATCCTCTCGGTTTCTCTGGGAGGCGATCCAACAGAGTATTTTAGTGATTCCATAGCCATTGGATCTTTCCACGCCATGAAGAAAGGGATCCTTACTTCGAATTCTGCTGGGAATTCTGGTCCCGGCCCTTCGACGCTCTCCAACTTCTCGCCGTGGAGTCTGACTGTCGCTGCTAGCACCATTGACAGGCGGTTTGTGACCAAGGTGAAGCTAGGCAATGGCAGGACTTATGAGGTAATAATGTGTCTCTCTCTTTCCTTTTGAGTTTGTGTGTGTGTTCTTATTTGCTAGACTTTGAGGCTCATGTTGGGCCATCTTCTTATGTGCATGGGCTAGTTAGGCTGGGTTTATATAATGCTTAGATTAGATGCCTAACTTAGCTTTGAACCAGTTCAATGTATTTTGTTTAACACACAGGGTAATAAGAATTTAGCAAACAGGCTAGCTTAAGACCCATCATTTGGGCTCATATATAGGCTAGTTTTGGGACTGAAAAGTAGACCCAAAAATCATATAGGCTAGGCTTGGATAGGGTTTTGGTTAACCTTGCACAAAATTCTAATAATTCTTCTTGAGTTGTTACTGAATCTTGATTTGAGACCTAAGGCTCATGAGTTTTCTACCAAAAAGAAAAACAGGAAGAAAGTAAGGCCGAGTCAGCTGGAGCCTTGACTGATGAGACTGGATGATTTGTGGGCCGGTCATCTACATAGGTCCCATGTTTTTCCTATAAAAAAGTGGCCAATATCCTCAAAAGTTAAGGTCTAAGCTTCAGGTGTTGACCGTTGACCTAAATATCACCAACTAACAACAGCTTCTTTGCCATCCAGGGAGTTTCTATCAACACTTTCCAGCTTAAGAATCGCACGTACCCTTTGGTATATGGAGGGAATGTCCCCAACACTTCTGCAGGTTATGATAGCTCTATGTCAAGGTAAATGTAACGTGCAGTTATATCAATATCAAAGCCCATGAAAATCCTGCTAAGCTACAAAGTGGACAAAATAATCATGGTTTTGACCAATATTCAAAATATTGGTATGAAGGTATATAGGATGACCTGAAAATTGATAGATATATGTATATACAGGAGCATTAGAAAACTTACAAGGGAGTTTTTTTTTTTATGGAAAAACGCTCCTCCTAGTGGAGCCTACTTATGATGCAGGACAACCAATGAATATTGTTTGAGAGTTCGGATCATCTATTGCAGTTGTTATATTTTCACCGTAAGTGGACCAATAATAGTCTGCCACGTCTCATCTATATTTTTGGACGACGTTGCAGACTACCATTGGTCCACTCTCGGTGAAGGTATAACCACTGTTATAGGTGATCCGGACTGGTTGTTTAATGGAAAGATCTGGATAAGTCTTGCCTAGCTATTTGCAAAAACTCAACTCTATCAAATCATCCTAACCTCTTGATTTATGGCCCTAAAGTTAAATATTTTTATATGCATCATTTTCTTATAATCTCAATCCAATATCATGTATATAGACCCAAATGGGGAGACCCTTAAAGTTGGATAAGTGTTCAACGGTCTAAAAAAATAGAGGAGAAAAAAGATTTTTCTTTTTTTTTTAAATAGGAAGTTTTTGAGAATCTCTCATATGAATTATATGTATTGTATTATTAGTCTTCCCAAACCTTACTCATTCTTTAATCATGTAAGATATTATGTATAGAGTTAACAAAAAATAAATAAATAAAACAAGCTAGCAAACTTGAACCTTGAATTATTGAGCTAAGTTCAAGTTGGGTTGGTGGGTCAAGTCAGAAATTGTCACCACCTTATGCGAATTCCTATGCATTAGATATATAGGATGATTTAAACCATACCATTTTTAACAATGCATTTTCCTGTCATTTATTACTTTAGTTAAAAGTTAAGCAGTAAATACTATGTCATGAGTCATGACTGCACTTAACTATTTGAATGATAGAATGAGGCCATGATGATGATATTATTTATAAGAAACTTCTAATGCAATCGATGAAATGCAGGTATTGTTACACCGGCACACTAAACGAGGGAGAGGTGACAGGGAAGATTGTATTGTGTGATCAATTGACTGATGGGGTGGGTCCTTTTGTTGCCAATGCTCTTGGGACGATAATGCAAGATGGAGGATGGTCCGACTTTGCCTATTCTTTTCCACTGCCTGCTACCGTTGTGGGTCTCGACTTGGGTTCTCAAGTTTTAGAGTACATCAACACAACAAGGTGTGTCTTGACTCCTTTTTTATTTTTTAGGTTCTAATAGTTGCACACTAACACTCATGAGTTATGACTGACCCAAGTCTCTCATTATGAGCAGTATTGTTAAGGAGGATTGATTCATGATTATTTATGTGGAAGGGATGTGCCATAAACTGAGCTATCAGTGGAAATGGGGTGTCTCAGCTTTTCTTTCAAGTACATTTATTTATTTATGTGCTTAATTTTTTTACCTACCTGTTTGAACAGAAATCCAACTGCAGACATACTGAGGAGTGAAGAGGTTCGAGATCTATTGGCTCCCTTTGTGGTTTCTTTCTCCTCAAGAGGGCCTCATCCGTTGACAAAAGACATTCTCAAGGTACTTTCACGCTACATATACTCAAAACTAAAATAATTGATTCTAACTTCAAATGTCATTGCCAATCAATCGATGGTTCGGTAATAAGGCTTCTTCCTTTCCATAGATACAACGAGGGATCAATTTCCCTGATTGTCGCTTTGTTAATTTGAGTATGTTATGAGAATGGCTGTGTTTCAATTTAGTAATCATGCACGCATGGGACACCCCCAATCTAGAATGAGCCCTTTTAATTATGGGACTACAAAACCAAGTTCACCAGTTCTAACCAAATTTTCCTAAAAGTGGGCTTGGCAAAGACAGAAAAGTAAGGGCATTTATGTTGTTAGCTAGGCTTATGACCTAACAGTCAAGCTCACTCCCATGCCAGTTTATTAGTGGGAAATTGAGCGCATTTGTCTTGAGTTTGTTGGAAGGTGGGTGGGGCATCTCACTTGGGTCTGTAAGCAGGCTAGAGATAGGCCCAACACACTGATCGCATGAGCAAATCTCAGATACAAGTACTGATCGTTATAGTTTATATAATTATGTTTGTTATTGTTATTGTAACAATTGTTCTTCTTTTGTAGCCTGATATTAGTGCTCCAGGCGTTGACATTTTGGCAGCTTGGTCACCAGTTTCACCGTTGTCAGGATACATCGGTGACAAAAGGGTTGTAAGTTACAACATTATCTCTGGTACATCCATGTCTTGTCCACATGCAACTGGTGCAGCAGCCTACGTGAAATCTTTTCACCCAACATGGTCTCCTGCGGCAATCAAGTCTGCCTTGATGACAACTGGTAATATGAAGTCAAATTGCAATTCTAGGCTTTATTAACGTAATTTTAACCATTTTTGAGAATGGAGAGTCTCATTAGGATTCGGATGAGTTTGGCATGGAATCACAAATGCAAGTGCTTAGAGATTTGAGTTTCATTCTTATAAATTCTAGTCTCCACAATGCTAGTACCTGGCTCTAACTCAGATAGTTAGAGACATAGGTGGTGTGAAAGTATCAGTTCATACGGCTAGAATTTGCAGCTTAATTTTAATAGATGAATGGTCGAGCAATTTACACCAGTAAACCATGAATACATACAATTTCATGAATATATATGGTATTCACCACTGACATATATTGGTAGTTTGTTGCAACCTTCAGATGTTACAAGTGAAACTTTCTCATAATAATGTGAAAATGTATAAGATTTCATTAAAATCAAGTTTTCTGTGATAATGTCAAAACAAAAACTCATAATGGGATTTCGTAAGAGTTTATTTGGACACACCCCTATCTTTCTGTCTCGTTGTAGAAATTGCCTAATAACCATGCAAGTGATTCTAGGTACAACTGTACAAGTAATTTTTTTCATAAAAACGTATCTTTTGTTTTATTCATAAATTCTACTTAGATATTAATTTAATGATGTTTACTTTGATATCATCTTAAATTTGAAGTTATTTTGGCATTATCACTTACCAATGTTATTCTAAAACAATATTTGTTACACTAATTGCAGCCTATCGTATGAGTGTTTCTACAAACACAGATGCTGAATTCGCCTATGGAGCTGGTCACATCAACCCAGTTCTAGCTGTGAATCCTGGTTTAGTCTACGATGCAGACGAGCATGACTATGTTGAAATGTTATGTAATCAAGGTTATGATACTAAGAAAGTTAGACTCATCACCGGTGATGCTAGCGATTGCAGCAAGTACACTAGGGGATTGGTTCGTGATCTAAACTATCCTTCCATGGCTCTTAATGTAACCGGTGGAAAATCTTTTTCAAGCAGCTTCGGAAGGACAGTTACTAATGTCGGACAAGCGGAATCTATCTATACTGCAATTGTATCGTTGCCTTCAGGAGTAGTGATCAGTGTGAGTCCGGGTGTCCTCAAGTTCAAGTCAGTAGGGGAGAAGCAATCTTTCGTTGTGACCGTGAATGGAAAGATAGAGGACAATCTTGTGTTATCTGCTGCATTGGTGTGGGAGGATGGTGTTCGTCGGGTACGTAGTCCCATTGTAGTGTATTCGAGACAGTAGAGTCGACTGTAGACCTTTCAGTGGGATTCAGACCCAGATGAAGTTCTGACCATATGTCAATGTGTATTGGTTAGTGGAACATTAGTTATGGGTTTCAATAAACGGGGCATTGCTGCCTTCTTTCTTGTCTTTTATAGTTTGACTTCATGAAAGTTAGTAGCATAATTGGCATGCAGTTTATGTTTTGAACTTGTAATTGAATGAGTCCTCAATGGTTGAAGTTAATGTCAATGATAAGGTGAAATAAGCTCAAATTATAGGGTATTTTAGGTCCTAACCATTCAAAAGAGATGTACGTAGCTGGCCATAATAGGCTATATAGTTCTAAGTTTTAATTCCATCACCATTATTGGATTAGAAAAGTCAATATATATATATATATATATATAAATATATATATATATATAGAGAGAGAGAGAGAGAGAGAGAAGTGATTGAATCAATGAGTTCTAGGGTCTGTTTCGCTACTTTTTTATCAAATTCCTAAAAATTCATATTAAAGTATAGATTTCATGGGATGAATACTAAAAGAGTGAAGGGTGAAGGGCTAAGGTGAAGATGCGGATGAGACATATAAGGATGATATTTGGGAAGTCATTCCTATCAAAATTAATTGTGCATGAGAGCTTGTGAGGAAATGCAAGGCACGTTTGGCATCGTTCTCATGTTGTTCTTGATTTTGTGCTTAGATCAGATTGTGATGAGACTATGTTGGGAAAGTCTCACATCCCATATCGTTCAAATAACAGATTTGATAGGGCTTTATATACCTATTTGACCGTTTCACCTATTAGCTTAACTTTTTGGATTGGTACATGGTATCACCCAAGTAATGAGTTTGACGAACTTGGGTTGGTACATGGTATCTCAGATGGATACATATCAGAGCGGATTTATTTCGTTCTTGTGTAACCCACGTGGCAGGCCCGTCCAAAATATCTGTTGGGCTTGCACGTGAGGTGGAGTGTCAGGAGTCACCCGTAGAAATCACAATGTGGTAACCATCTTTAAAAATTGGAGCATGGGGCCCCTATTCATATGATTTACAATATTGGCCCACCTTTATAGGATTTATAATGCGGGGTCATCTTTTATGAATGTAAATATGGGCTCATCTTTAGAAATTAAAACGTCACATACACCTTCACAAATTAGAATATACGGTCCACATTCATAAGATTTACAATGTAACTCTACCTTTTGCGATTGTGACCATGTAACCCACCTTTAAGAATTATTAAGTGGGGTCACATCTTCTATGATTATGGACACAAGGCCCACTTTTATCAATTACAAGGTGATACCCACTTTTAGAAATTAGAACGTGGGGCCTTACAATGTGGTCCCACCATTATAAGAATTATAATATGAGCTTGTATGCATCCTCGATGTCGTGGACGCCGAGGTTAATTCCTAGGATCTTATTGAGTTCTACGGCCCTCATTATTATCTTGTAGCCATTGGGCATCAACTGGCAAGGGCTAAGGTGCCACGCTGACAGGCACGCCCTAAGCAGTGGGTGAATAGGAAACCTAACCCCCCCTCGACTATGGCGACCAGAGGAAACGGCATCCACCCGTCAGTATATACGAAGCCGTCGAACATGTCGTCGGGGTCGTCTAACCTAGTCAAAATGCCCTCCGGAATGCCGTACATGTCCCGGAAATTGGTCATGGCCTCAGGGGTATCTACCCAGTGCCTATCGATCCCCATTTTTCTAAAAAAACCCTAGACAGAAAACCCTAAGGAGACAGGGATACAGAAAAGGAAGAAGAAAAAGAAACTCACGAAGGTTCGCGTAGGCTGGGGGAAGATTGAAGTCTTGTTGGTAGCAGAGCTTCCCTTGTTTTCTCTTCGGCAGATCGCTCTCTCTCTATCAAAAACGCAAAAAGTAAAGGAAGGAGGGAAGAGACGCCCTTATTTATAGAAAAGAAGTCGCCTCTTCAGATTTCGAGGACGGCAGCTGCCGCCTCGAGCGTTGTACGCACCCCTCCGAAATTAATTAGGGGGCCCTGCAAACGGCGACACGTGTCACCAACAGTTGGTTCCCACATGAAGCGAAGAGTCGCGCCTACTGACCTCATTAGTTGTTTGGGGCAGACGGAATGGCGGGGGTGCGCTAATCAATTATCCTTGGCAGACAAAGTGGCTGTGGTCTTAATCGCCTCATTAATTGCCTAAGACCAGGACCTCATAAATAAGGCATCTGTATTCCCCAAAGGCCCACACCGAGTTGAAATTTCCTCTCTTAAAGCTCTCGGTCTCAAAGCCGAACTCAGAGACCGAGAGCTTGAGGGGCAATTGTGTGGGGATGTTTCATAAGCACAAGATCCGGCAAGTGATCCGGCTAGGCCCGTACCGATCTCAGCTCCTGGAGGAGGACTCACCTCAGAGAGAACACTATCCGTCTGTGCAGCTCGGTAAACGTAAAAGGACGCGCGGCTCGGCAGTAGTGCCGAGATGAGGTGGACATAAGCAGCTCGGCTAGCCGAGATGGGCATCATGTCAATCAACAATTAATGAGGTTATGGCTGGGTTCAGATGGACAAGATGGGCACTGGATACAGAGAAAGCGTGGACCTCATTTAGCCGTCACATCAGCAATCATGTGGAGGACCAAGGTATGGTCTGACGGGACAAAGCCTCTACCTACCTCCACTAACGGGAAGAAGTATGGTCCGATGGGACTGTGCATCCACCAACCCCCACTCAGGAAGGGTTTGAGAAGGCTAACACCTATAAATTGGCACAATGTAGAACAAGCAGGGGGGTAAGCAATCCTGAATCCTTTCTTCCTCTCCATTTACTCACCCTTTGTTCAGTAACAGTACTAACTTGGGCGTCGGAGTGCCTTCGGCCCACCACAGCCAGGGCCTCTAACCCATCTCTCTCTCTTATCTCAGGCATTCCAAATCCTCCCCTTCATCAGGAACTCCGTAGCAGGTCCCACTAAAACAAGTTCGTATTATTTTAGGCACTTACAGAAGTAATTATCTATAAATTATGAAAAATTGCACTGCTTTTCACGCTTTTCATTGCATAAGAGTGTCCGCATTAAACAATGAAACATATTTTCCACCAAAAAAGACCCAGCTTTTCCTGTTCTTTTTTTTTTTTTTTTGAAAAACAGTTACAAAAATGTGCCTTTAAACTCCTCATGAGTAACTGAAAGCTCTAAAACATGGTAGAGACATGGGTCCAGAAGCTAAACGCCGCACATGCTCATACAAAACAACATTGGAGAGCAGAGCAGAAATTGGTGTTTAATACAAAGAGGGAAGTGATAAAAACGTTCTTGTTCTCAGCATAGGAGAGGAGAAATGTGTATTTAATTAAATAATTGGCAATACTCTGCCAGCATTAACAAAAACTCATAAACCGGCTTTGGCGCGTTATCTTTGGTCAGCGACCATTACAAGAGAGGCTAAGGACACAATGGTGACCTTCCTCCTCTATATAAAGTCATGTATGCATGTGCATTGCATTGCACAAACTTACATACCTTGTGTTGTGTTTCTTCGATGGCAAACCAACATTCTTCTCATTCATGGCTTCTCTCCCTCTCAATTGTTCTCTTCATCTCCTTGATCAGCACTTCATATGGAGATAATAAGGATGAAAGAAAGGTAAACCTCTAGTGTGTTTATCCAATCATGGGTCTTCTTATGGAGGCCAGTTCTGTTGATTCCCAAAGTCAGGGTAAATTTGGTGACACTCTTCAGTAGGGCGCACTTAATAAAATTGAAAAATGCTCCACATAATTGTCCTCACCTTATGATGATTCTTTTTTGAATTTTGTCAAATTGATCACGTATAAAATACATGAATAAATTATTAAAGATTTTTGTGTGTTTTCTCCTCCTGCACATTTACTTTGACCCGTTCAGATTTGACCAGGTGGGTCCCACTGAATAGCAACACCTTGTTTTTACTAACACTATGGATAGAGTGTTATGAGAGGGACTTGTGGGCTCCATTTGAACAGAACTGCATCACAACTGTTGTCGATGATTTATGTTGTGTTCACAATAAAGATAATTTTCTGATAATGGTGTTCGTTTTTTAAATGTTAGAGAATTGTTAGGGATTTCTGATCAGCAGTAGCTTTCCAAGGGCTAAAAATTAAGAATTACAGGGAGAGACCTACAAGGGGTTATTCCATTTGAATCTCTACCTCATATCCTTCACTCCTCACCTCATCACAACGAAATCCTTGTGATTCAATACCGAGCAGGAAATGGGCCCTATATGTTGAAAGATGTTTAAAACATTAAAAAACATCAGAGTGATTAATGGTACAAATACCTAAAAGGAAATTCGAAAGAAAATTCTTAGTATAAATGTCTCCATGATAGGATTAATTTGCATATCTAGTATTTTATTGGGGTCCATCAATGGAAATGCCCACCTTATTGACTGTCTGGATTAATCAACCATGTAACCATGCATGGCAATGTAGATGATACGATGCTTCATTGCCTTTTGGGTTGTTTTGAGTAATGAGTAGGATTCTTGGATCTGCAGGTCTATGTTGTGTATTTGGGTGAGCTTCCAAAGGGGGATTTTTCTGCAGAATCACTGCACTACAGTATGCTGGAACAAGTCCTCGGCAGGTTTTGAATTCCTACCTTTTCTTCTACTAGTAACCAAGAATATTTCTATTAATTAATAATACAGATAACCAAACCCCACAAAGTAAAAACAGAGAAAAAGATAAAAGGAAAGAGGTATACCTCTTGAAAGTGCGCTCTCTCTCTCTCTCTCTCTCTCTATCTATCTATGGTAGGTGAGGGCGGGAATGAGATCCAAGAGAGTCTATATACGTGGGCAGGAAGCCCACACAAGTGAGAAGAGGACAGCCTACCAAGACCCTAGGCAGCTCTGTGAGAGTCGGAGTTGCTTACCAACATAGCATCCCTGGTTCTCCTCACCTTCCATTCACAGAATAAGATTTGAACAATCTCGTGAATGGCCCACCCCAGCCCATGTGCAACCCTGGGGACGATTAGTCAAGATGTTAAAACTGTATAAAAATGGAGAAAAGAAAGAAAGATGGAAAGACTAGGTACCATTATTCTTTTGCTGAGCATGAAATTGAATAGAAATTGACTTGAATACTTTTTAATGTGCAACAGTGGTGCTGCATCTGAATCATTGGTCTATAGCTACAAAAAGAGCTTTAATGGCTTCGCAGCGAAGCTCTCGGAGGAAGAAATGCAAAAGATATCTAGTAAGAAAATAGAAACAAAATAATTATTTTTTCCTTTCCTAAACAGGTATGTTTTACAGATAACTGGCTGGTATAATATTGTCCCTTCTCCAGATGGATCTCAAATGGTGCATGAATATGGTTCATATCAACATGACAACAATACCATTCGGAGATTAGACACCCTGGCTGGCTGATGACCCGCTTGGATTTAAAAAGGGCGGGCCCCATCATGCATCGAAGAGGGGTGCTGCACTATACTATAATGCAGCGGCGCTGCATAACAGCTCTGCCCCTTTAATGGGATAGCAGAGCTTATGCAGATGCAACAGATCCAACAAACTGCTACTTGGTTAAAAATGACCTTTTAAATGCAATCTCCTAAAAGCAAAATTTGAACATAGTTAAAATCCAAAGCTATTGAAAATATACTTACAAAGTTAAAATCCAAAGCTAATGAAAATATACTTTCTGAATGTTTTAAAACACTAATAATCTGTTAATCTTGTAACAATATTTCAGGCATGGAAGGAATTGTGTCAATCTTCGCAAGCAATGAGAAGAAGCTCCACACAACAAGATCATGGGATTTCATGGGCTTCACACAGAAAGTGGCTAGAAGAGCAGTAGAGAGTGACGTCATTGTTGGTGTCATCGATACTGGAATCTGGCCGGAATCTGATAGCTTCAAAGATGATGGGTTCGGCCCACCTCCGAAAAGATGGAGGGGCATCTGTCAATCACCAGCCAATTTCACTTGCAACAAGTAAATGATACTACCCTAGAAAACTCAATATATCTACTAAGAGCCATCCAAGTTTTACAATATGAGCTAGATCATTTATGTGCCTGAAGGCCCAACAAATGGTAGGGCATAAATTAGGGTGTTCAATGTGATTATGGAGACATACACCTTAAGTATATATGTTTGATTGCATTTGGTGAGTGTGAAGGGGCCATATTGACCATAAGAGGTACTCAAAGTTTAACCTCTTGTGAAAACGTAAGAATTTTTAAGAGTCTAGATCACCTGAGTGTCCGTGAGTGGGAGGAGTGAAACTCTATATTGGGGTCCACCAATTGAAAATCTCAGCGTCTCAAATGAATGCCTTCTATACATTGTGGTTATTTCAAATGTTACCAAATATAGGAGTTGGTCTCATTGTAAGACGAGTGAATATATGATTAAGAATATAATTAATCATGTTCTTAATCATATACTCAACTTACAATGAAATCAACTTCTATTTTTACAAAATCTGAGGGTATCTAATAAGGAGCGAGGGTGTTCATTTTTTAGCAGCTCAAAATTTCAATATATATATATATATATATAGTCGGTCCCAACATGGAATTTCATTCCTTCCACTCACACGAAGCGAGAGAGAGACACTAAAGTGATCCAGGCTCTTTGTGCCCACACACACATGTATATGTGCCCATGAGCTGAGTATCATAACAATTTTTTTTCTTCTGCTATAGAGAGTGTACATTTGTACGATGAGAGGATTCCATCAATCTAATGTTCCTTGTTTGATGCTACATATATATTTTTCTTGAGAAAAAATGAAAAAATTACTAATTTATTTATAAAGAGGGTTTTAATTTCCTATAAGAGGCAGCAGGATTCATCTCTCTCTCCAACCAAAATCCTCATAGAGGTAATCCTCTCCTGCACAAACAAGTCTTAAAAGTGGCATATCACAAAAAAAGACTCAAATGTCCCTTGTGCGTTTGTTGACCGCCATGCATGCAAAAATATATTGCAGTAAGATCATTGGAGCCCGATACTACTACGAGGGTGGAAGAGGAAATGTTTCCGAAGGGGAATTTGATTCTCCTAGAGACTCAGAGGGGCATGGAACCCACACAGCATCCACTGCTGCCGGGGCCCTTGTCAGAGGGACCAGCCTGCTGGGCCTGGCCCGTGGGACGGCTCGAGGTGCAGTGCCATCAGCACGGATTGCCGTGTACAAGGTATGTTGGTCTGGTGGCTGCTCCGATGTCGATATCCTTGCAGCCTTCGATGATGCCATCGACGATGGTGTTGATATCCTCTCGGTTTCTCTGGGAGGCTATCCAACAGAGTATTTTAGTGATTCCATAGCCATTGGATCTTTCCACGCCATGAAGAAAGGGATCCTTACTTCGAATTCTGCTGGGAATTCTGGCCCCGGCCCTTCGACGCTCTCCAACTTCTCGCCGTGGAGTCTGACTGTCGCTGCTAGCACCATTGACAGGCGGTTTGTGACCAAGGTGAAGCTAGGCAATGGCAGGACTTATGAGGTAATAATGTGTCTCTCTCTTTCCTTTTGAGTTTGTGTGTGTGTTCTTATTTGCTAGACTTTGAGGCTCATGTTGGGCCATCTTCTTAGGTGCATGGGCTAGTTAGGCTGGGTTTATATAATGCTTAGATTAGATGCCTAACTTAGCTTTGAACCAGTTCAATGTATTTTGTTTAACACACAGGGTAATAAGAATTTAGCAAACAGGCTAGCTTAAAGACCCATCATTTGGGCTCATATATAGGCTAGTTTTGGGACTGAAAAGTAGACCCAAAAATCATATAGGCTAGGCTTGGATAGGGTTTTGGTTAACCTTGCACAAAATTCTAATAATTCTTCTTGAGTTGTTACTGAATCTTGATTTGAGACCTAAGGCTCATGAGTTTTCTACCAAAAAGAAAAACAGGAAGAAAGTAAGGCCGAGTCAGCTGGAGCCTTGACTGATGAGACTGGATGATTTGTGGGCCGGTCATCTACATAGGTCCCATGTTTTTCCTATAAAAAAGTGGCCAATATCCTCAAAAGTTAAGGTCTAAGCTTCAGGTGTTGACCGTTGACCTAAATATCACCAACTAACAACAGCTTCTTTGCCATCCAGGGAGTTTCTATCAACACTTTCCAGCTTAAGAATCGCACGTACCCTTTGGTATATGGAGGGAATGTCCCCAACACTTCTGCAGGTTATGATAGCTCTATGTCAAGGTAAATGTAACGTGCAGTTATATCAATATCAAAGCCCATGAAAATCGGCTAAGCTACAAAGTGGACAAAATAATCATGGTTTTGACCAATATTCAAAATATTGGTATGAAGGTATATAGGATGACTGAAAATCGATAGATATATGTATATACAGGAGCATTAGAAAACTTACAAGGGTGTTTTTTTTTCTGCAAAAATGCTCCTCCCAGTGGAGCCTACTATGGTGCAGGACAACCAATGAATGTTGTTTGAGAGTTTGGATCATCTATTGTAGTTATTATACCTTATCATAAGTGGACCAATAATAGTCCGCCACGTCTCATCTATATTTTGGATGACATGGCGGACTACTATTGGTCCACCCACGGTAAAGGTATAACCACTGTTATAGGTGATCCAGACTGGTTGTTTAATGGAAAGATTTGGGTAAGTCTTGCCTAGCTATTTGCAAAAATCCAATTCTATCAAATCATCCTAACATCTTGATTTATGGCTCTAAAGTTAAATATTTTTATATGCATCATTTTCTTATAATCTCAATCCAATGTCAGGTATATAGACCCAAATGGGGAGACCCTTAAAGTTGGATAAGTGTTCAATGGTCTAAAAAAATAGGGGAGCAAAATGATTTTTTTTTTTTAAATAGGAAGTTTTTGAGAATCTCTCATATGTATTATATGTATTGTATTATTAGTCTTCCCAAACCTTACTCATTCTTTAATCATATAGAATATTATGTACAGAGTTAACAAAAAAATAAATAAATAAAACAAGCTAGCAAACTTGAACCTTGAATTATTGAGCTAAGTTCAAGTTGGGTTGGTGGGTCAAGTCAGTAATTGTCACCACCTTATGCGAATTCCTATGCATTAGATATAGGATGATTTAAACTATGCCATTCTTAACAATGCATTTTTCAGTCATTTATTACTTTAGTTAAAAGTTAAGCAGTAAATACTATGTCATGAGTCATGACTACACTTAACTATTTGAATGATAGAATGAGGCCATGATGATGATATTATTTATAAGAAACTTCTAATGCAATCGATGAAATGCAGGTATTGTTACACCGGCTCACTAAACGAGGGAGAGGTGACAGGGAAGATTGTATTGTGTGATCAATTGACTGATGGAGTGGGTCCTTTTCTTGCCAATGCTCTTGGGACGATAATGCAAGATGGAGGATGGTCCGACTTTGCCTATTCTTTTCCACTGCCTGCTACCTTTGTGGGTCTCGACTTGGGTTCTCAAGTTTTAGAGTACATCAACACAACAAGGTGTGTCTTGACTCCTTTTTTATCTTTTACGTTCTAATAGTTGCACACTAACACTCATGAGTTATGACTGACCCAAGTCTCTCACTATGAGCAGTATTGTTAAGGAGGATTGATTCATGATTATTTATGTGGAAGGGATGTGCCATAAACTGAGCTATCAGTGGAAATGGGGTGTCTCAGCTTTTCTTTCTAGTACATTTATTTATTTATGTGCTTAATTTTTTTACCTACCTGTTTGAACAGAAATCCAACTGCAGACATACTGAGGAGTGAAGAGGTTCAAGATCTATTGGCTCCCTTTGTGGTTTCTTTCTCCTCAAGGGGGCCTCATCCGTTGACAAAAGACATTCTCAAGGTACTTTCACGCTACATATACTCAAAACTAAAATAATTGATTCTAACTTCAAATGTCATTGCCAATCAATCGATGGTTCGGTAATAAGGCTTCTTCCTTTCCATAGATACAACGAGGGATCAATTCCCCTAATTGTTGCTTTGTTAATTTGAGAGTATGTTATGAGAGTGGCTGTGTTTCAATTTAGTAATCATGCACGCATGGGACACCCCCAATCTAGAATGAGCCCTTTTAATTATGGGACTACAAAACCAAGTTCACCAGTTCTAACCAAATTTTCCTAAAAGTGGGCTTGGCAAAGACAGAAAAGTAAGGGCATTTATGTTGTTAGGCTTATGACCTAACAGTCAAGCTCACTCCCATGCCAGTTTATTAGTGGGAAATTGAGCGCATTTGTCTTGAGTTTGTTGGAAGGTGGGTGGGGCATCTCACTTGGGTCTGTAAGCAGGCTAGAGATAGGCCCAACACACTGATCGCATGAGCAGATCTCAGATACAAGTACTGATCATTATAGTTTATATAATTATGTTTGTTATTGTTATCATTGCTATCGTTATTGTAACAACTGTTCTTCTTTTGTAGCCTGATATAAGTGCTCCAGGCGTCGACATTTTGGCAGCTTGGTCACCAGTTTCACCTTTGTCAGGATACATCGGTGACAAAAGGATTGTAAGTTACAACATTATCTCTGGTACATCCATGTCTTGTCCACATGCAACTGGTGCAGCAGCCTACGTGAAATCTTTTCACCCAACATGGTCTCCTGCGGCAATCAAGTCTGCCTTGATGACAACTGGTAATATGAAGTCAAATTGCAATTCTAGGTTTTATTAACATAATTTTAACCAGTTTGGAGAATGGAGAGCCTTGTTAGGATTAGGATGAGTTTGGCATGGAATCACAAATGCAAGTGCTTAAAGATTTGAGTTTCGTTCTTATAAATTCTAGTCTCCACAATGCTAGTACCTGGCTCTAACTCAGATAGTTAGAGGCATAGGTGGTGTGAAAGTATCAGTTCATACGGCTAGAATTTGCAGCTTAATTTTAATAGATGAATGGTCAAGCAATTTACACCAGTAAACCATGAATGCATACAATTTCATGAATATATATAGTATTCACCACTGACATATATTGGTAGTTTGTTGCAACCTTCAGATGTTACAAGTGAAACTTCCTCATAATAATGTGAAAATGTATAAGATTTCATTAAAATCAAGTTTACTTTGATAATGTCACAACAAAAACTCATAATGGGATTTCATAAGAGTTTATTTGGACACACCCCTATCTTTCTGTCTCGTTGTAGAAATTGCCTAATAACCATGCAAGTGATTCTAGGTACCACTGTCAAGTAATTTTTTTCATAAAAACGTATCTTCTGTTTTAATCATAAATACTACTTAGATATTAATTTAATGATGTTTACTTTGATATCATCTTAAATTTGAAGTTATTTTGGCATTATCACTTACCAATGTTATTCTAAAACAATATTTGTTACACTAATTGCAGCCTTTCGTATGAGTGTTTCTACAAACACAGATGCTGAATTCGCCTATGGTGCTGGTCACATCAACCCAGTTCTAGCTGTGAATCCTGGTTTAGTCTACGATGCAGACGAGCATGACTATGTTGAAATGTTATGTAATCAAGGTTATGATACTAAGAAAGTTAGACTCATCACCGGTGATGCTAGCGATTGCAGCAAGTACACTCGGGGATTGGTTCGTGATCTAAACTATCCTTCCATGGCTCTTAATGTAACCGGTGGAAAATCTTTTTCAAGCAGCTTCGGAAGGACAGTTACTAATGTCGGACAAGCGGAATCTATCTATACTGCAACTGTATCGGTGCCTTCAGGAGTAGTGATCAGTGTGAATCCGGGTGTCCTCAAGTTCAAGTCAGTAGGGGAGAAGCAATCTTTTGTTGTGACTGTGAATGGAAAGATAGAGGACAATCTTGTGTTATCTGCTGCATTGGTGTGGGAGGATGGTGTTCGTCGAGTACGTAGTCCCATTGTAGTGTATTCGAGACAGTAGAGTCGACTGTCGACCTCTCAGTGGGATTCAGACCCAGATGAAGTTCTGACCATATGTCAGTGTGTATTGGTTAGTGGAACATTAGTCATGGGTTTCAATAAACGGGGCATTGCTGCCCTCTTTCTTGTCTTTTATAGTTTGACTTCATGAAAGTTAGTAGCATAATTGGCATGCAGTTTATGTTTTGAACTTGTAATTGAATGAGTCCTCAATGGTTGAAGTTAATGTCAATGATAAGGTGAAATAAGCTCAAATTATAGGGTATTTTAGGTCCTAACCATTCAAAAGAGATGTACGTAGATGGCCATAATAGGCTATATAGTTCTAAGTTTTAATTCCATCACCATTATTGGATTAGAAAAGTCAATATATATATATATATATAGAGAGAGAGAGAGAGAGAGAAGTGATTGAATCAATGAGTTCTAGGGTCTGTTTCGCTACTTTTTATCAAATTCCTAAAAATTCATATTAAAGTATAGATTTCATGGGATGAATACTAAAAGAGTGAAGGGTGAAGGGCTAAGGTGAAGATGCGAATGAGACATATAAGGATGATATTTGGGAAGTCATTCCTATCAAAATTAATTGTGCATAAGAGCTTGTGAGGCAATGCAAGGCATGTTTGGCATCGTTCTCATGTTGTTCTTAATTTTGTACTTAGATCAGATTGTGATGAAACTATGTTGGGAAAGTCCCACATCTCATATCATTCAAATGACATATTTGATAGGGCTTCATATATCTATTTGACCCTTATACCTATTGGCTTAACATTTTGGATTGGTACATGGTATCATCCAAGTAATGAGTTTGACGAATTTGGGTTGGTACATGGTATCTCAGATGGGTATCAGAGCGGATTCCTGTCGTTCTTGTGTAACCCACGTGGCAGGCCCGTCCAAAATATATGTTGGGCCTCCACATGAGGTGGAGTGTTAGGACTCATCCATAGAAATTACAATGTGGTAACCATCTTTAAAAATTGGAGCATGGGGCCCATATTCATATGATTTACAATGTCGGCCCACCTTTATAGGATTTATAATACGGAGTCATCTTTTATGAATGTAAATACGGGACTAATATTTAGAAATTAAAATGTCACATACACCTGCACAAATTAGAATATAGGGCCCACATTCATAAGATTTACAATGTTACTCTACCTTTTGCGATTGTGACCATGTGACCCACCTTTAAGAATTATTAACTGGGGTCACATCTTCTATGATTATGGACACAAGGCCCACTTTTATCAATTACAAGGTGATACCCACTTTTAGAAATTAGAACATGGGGCCTTACAATGTGGTCTCACCATTATAGGAATTATAATATGAGCTTGTATTTTGTGATTGTGACCATACGACCCACCTTTTTGAATTATAACGTGGGGGCCACCTTCTTTAAGATTGTGAACATGAGGCTTACATTTACGATAAGTAAGAGGATTTGTAGTATTTAAATAGTCTTCTTTAAAAGGCAAAAGGCAAGAGATAAGTAAAAGGCAAGAGATAAGTATGAAATAACTATGTCAGCAAGTTGTTTCTCAAAAAATATAAATTGTTTTGTTCTAACTTTCTTAAGTCAGGGATTCCTTCTCATGAGAACAAAATCCGAAACAATGATTTACACATACCAAACATGCTTTCCATAATCTCGTCTTATGAGAACATGATAAGAATATCCAAATGACACGATATCAAACACAACCATTCCAATGGAAAGGTACATCTATCCTTCTCATGAGAAGCAGAAACCCCGTACATGGACATCTACAATTTCTGTAGAGTGTTGCTAACATATATATATACCCTAATTATCTTTATATGGATACAATCTAATGTTATTATGCCCTAATTATCTTTTATATAGTTACAATGTAATGTTATTCTATGTCTAGAAATTTTTTTTGAAGTAGGGTCCTTATCCCGTATGCGTGGTGTGCACTATTAGGCCTACGAAGCTGTTAAGTGGGACTACCAGTGGATCACCACGAGAGCTCATGTGATCATCCTAATTTCTTAATCAAAGGTTCAAAAGTTTTGATCATTTAGTATAAGTGCACAATCGATCCAACGGTCTATTCCATTCGGATGGATGAATGCATAGTTATCGGATTATTGTAATTCAAAGGGATCCTGCCTTTCTGGTCCATCCACAAGGGTGATCAAGTGGGCCCCACTATAAGGTGCACATGAAATACCTTTTTTTGAAGTGCCCTAAAACAAAAGTGAAAAAACAAAAAATGGATCCATGCTTTTCTCCCATTTTACAAATCAGTGGCCCAAAACCATGGGCCTAGTAGATTTTGTCAAACACCACATTTCCTCCTGGTCCAAGTGTCTCCTAACAACAGCCTTGCAAGAGATTTTAATTTGGGGGTCTGCATTGTCCCTTCTTTCTTTCCCACATACATACATACATACTACTTCTCTTGAAAGGGAAGACAGAAACAAAGAGAGACTCAGATTGCTTTCTTGCGAGATAGAGATAGAGAGAGAGATATAGAGAGAGGAAGAGAGATGGAAGAAGGTAGCAGGAGCAATGGTGGAATGCTGTATCACGAGGTCCAGGAATCGAAGCTGTGCGCTGTCCACTGCGTGAACACGGTCCTGCAAGGCCCCTTCTTCTCCGAGTTCGATCTGGCCGCTCTCGCCTCCGATCTCGATCGCAAGGAGCGCCAGATGATGCTCGAAGGAGTCCGCGTGCCCGACGATCTCCTTCGCTTCGCTTCTGAGGAGTCCCACAACGTCTCCATGGATGGGGATTTCAGCATTCAGGTTAGTTTTAGGGTTTTCTCCATTCTCGCAACTGAAATTTGGGTTTTTTTATATTGTTTTATGTTGATGCATGCATGCGTGAGACTGCCCTTGTGATAAAAATCCGAACTTTATCGGCTGCGAGAGCAGCCAATACCCGTAAACATTCAAATGAGATTGTGCGGAAGGATAGAGCTATGGGGATTCTCGTTTGGAGACTTGGGGAGATAGCATAGTGTATGATTTTGATGTTGGGTGATTCCAGGGGAAACCACTTAACAAACTCTTCTTCGTAAGGGGGAGGCTACACCCGGGATTTACTATCCAAATGGGTTCATTTCTGATATAGTCGTTTTCAGGAAGGTCTGAGTTAGGAACCCTTCAGCCTGTTAGGCCATAGCTGGAAGCATGACAATCATAGATGATTGGGGTTTGAAAGGTTTCATTATGACCTTCACCTACCTCTGTGTGTGGTGAAAAGGAATCATTTGGTCAATTGAAGTTTTGATGGGTGCCAAAATGCTATGTTAGATGAAGTCTGGTGGGTGTCAGATTTTGCCTGATGAATTGAAGGGCCTATGCAACTTTGATTAGTATCAAACTTGGGTCAGTGCTAACTCAAAACTGGGAGGGGAGAGCTGGGGAGATTGTGGGATTTAGTGTGAAGGGCTTTGATTGATCATGGAGGGGCCAGGTGGGGACCATAGGCTGGACTGCTCGGCTTAGGAATCGTCCGACCGCCCCTAAAATTTTTCGATAAAAGAGTGCATGGGGAAGATGACTGCAGTTTCTCCCTATCATCTTATACGACGCATTAAAAAACCTCATGCGTAAATTAAGGCATGCAACTCTATACAAGGAAACTACCCAAGTACATGCATATGCGTTTGCGGCTTACGTATTTCCCATGATGTAACACTTGATGACTAACATGCATTATAGTTAAAGAATATTCGGCCTAGAAACAAGTATCCATTTAATTAACGTTCTTAGAAATGGTTTGAATGCCCTACATAGCAGTATTATTATGATTATCATCATTTTTAATAGAAATATGACTCGAACCCTCAACGTTGTGCTTGCAACACCGAGCACCCTCCCAACTGCAGTATGGACTCTTGTCTCCATTATGGCATTTTCTAAGAGGGCCCTTTTTTCATCAATCAGGTCATGGCAATTCAGGCTTCATCAGGTTTAAATTCTATTGATGGATTTGGGTTTCTTACTTGAAATTAGGGATGAAAGATAATTACTGTAATTGTGCTGGGCAAATCATGGAATCAGAAATTGAATATGGGGTTTTTGAGGAGAATGGGGCATGTTTGGCATCTGTCTTTGGGGATGATCTCGGGTTTCCACAGGACAATAACAAAAGACGCGTGTTTGGAATTGGATAGGTTGATTAACCGTTTCCAAATTTGTTCTGGGCAGCACAATCCAGGTAAGTAGACCCCGTTGGAACAGAATCTCCAGAACAATCAATTATTGTTTTTTTTTTTCTCGGAACAACTCCAAACCCAAATACATGAACCTGAAATAATTCACGTCTCCAGCAATCTCTCTCGTCTCCCCAATACTCTCCAGCAACCTGAAGTGATGCACCTCTCTCTCTCTCTCTCTCTCTATATATATATATATATGCACCTGTGTTCCTACATTATTATTTTTGAGTATTTTATGCTTTTGATTTCACCCTTTTTTTAAATGTTGTTATACTTTCGACTGTTGTTCCTACCTTACTGTTTCAATTGAAGATATGAGAGCTCTCTTCTGTCACCTTAATCAGGTCGGCCCCTACTGATGAGTGGTGTATGGGTGTTTAATTTATGAATTTGGAATGCTCTTTGTGGTCACCCATAATAAAGTTACCAATTACTAGCAAGTAGCTAGAATTCACCTTTTGTTAATCCAATCCACTAAATGGAACAAGACACTTAATTACTAGTACTTGCTATGACCTACCATTTATTTGTTTGTTTGTCTCTATGGATAGTGATAACTATTATTTGTTTTTGTTTGTATGGATAGTAGCTACAATGTATTTGTTTATCTATATTTGTTTGTTTGTCTATATGGTTGGTAGGGCGGCTCCCATTTTAACCTACAATGTATTTATTTGTTTGGGTAATAGGGTAGATATAAGATTCATATGAAATGAAAGCACTGACCAGCATGTAGTCACGTGCATGGTTTTATTTTTCAAAAACGCATCTACTGGTAAGTTCTTAATCCAATAGTTTGTAATCCAACCACCAGCACAAGTTGGTCCACACACTCATTTGGTTAGCTCTTAATCCAATAGTTTTCAGTTTAGATAATTGCTATAGAAATGGGCTGCTGTTAGATTCAGTTAAGTACTGAAAATAAAAAATAGTACAATCAGAAAAAAAAAAAAAAAAAAGATGAAAGAAGACTTGATAAGTTGATATAAATGAGATCCAAGCAATGAAAATCAAACGGATTGATGCAGGCCCTAGGGTTAGGGCTTGCGGGAAAGTGCCGAAGCACAATATGGTGCCGAAGCACGTGTCCGCAGACACTTCAATAAGTCTCCGTAGAGACGATAATGAGGACATGCTTCAATGGGAAAACCTAATTCAATTAATCAACTCTTTGAGAAATAATTCTCTTACAATGCATATAAATAAGAAAAGAAGTCTTGATGGTTTAGAAACCTAATAACCTAATTTAGGAAATAAAATAAGAATCCTAATGAAATTGGAAACCTAATCCTAATTACAACTCTTAAATAAAATTAGAAAACTAATGACATAACTAGTGAATAAAAATCATAAATTAAAGTGGGCCCTGCACGTGTGGCCTGAGGACTATCTGCATCACGGATGGTAGAATTTTCACCCTTTTTTTGAATGACTGGTAGAATTCTTTCTTCCCTGTGTAATTAAAAAAAAAAAAAGGCAGAACGTATGCCTTATGCAGAGCGACAGAACCTGTAATCCAGGGACAAAGTCAGGCTACTCTACATTGGGAGGGAAGCATTGTTGCATAACTTAATCAATTAGGAGAAGGTCCTAAACTACACATGATTTGGACTTTAGAGATGACGGGCCCACACATCATACGTCAGGCTGCATAGGTCTCTTAGCTCTCATTTTTATGTGATTTTTATCTGTGCAATAGGCTTGTTAATAAGTTCTAGCATATTCTAGATGCAGCTTTCCTCTGTTCAATGGATGCATCTAAAAATCACATTTTTTGCAGCTCAGGTAAAATTGGACAACATTCTAACTCTTATGGACAACATCTTCATCTGGGAACCCATATAAGGGTACATCCTGTGTGGGGCCAAACTAGAATCTGGGTGGCTCGAGTAGACGAAAAATGAATTAAAGTTGAGCTTGTCCAAATATGGCTTGGGTTTAAGTCTAGATTTTTGGAAATCATATGGAATTCGGATTGGGTCAGATACTTGGATTTGAGTCTGGTGTCTGAATTATCCCCATACATATGCACGTGTATTGTATAATATATTATATCCATTACATTCTAAAAAGTGTCAAAAAGTTACTTCAGTGTGTGACTCATGTCCTCTTAAAGGGAAACATGTCAATCTTCTATAAGTGGACTCTTTTCTAGTACCATAAAGGCATAAACTCCTTTATTAAGGTCCCTAAAATATGAAAAGAACACCTCATTTTTTCATTAACTCCCCTTTTCTCAAATACTTCTTATTTCAAATGTTTCCTATATCTCTTAAATATACCAATTAATCACCCTACTTAAAACCTATGCCACCCAGAACTCCAATTTAGGCAACTTACGTAACTGATACTTCTTTTTTTTATTTGTAAAATCTGTGTCCTTGCCAGATTCATAGTGTCTCCTTACCATATCATGCTGAATTGGGGCATTATAACTTAAAACCTCACGGAAATTTTAGGAACAGCCAGTCCATCCCTTAGCTCAGATAGCTTGTGGGGTACTCGTGGTTCACCCTATTATCAATCTAGACCCCTCGCGCTCATTTTTCGCAGCTAAGTAGGTCATGAAGAGACTATTGTAACCTCATACCTTCCATAATTGTCATACTTTCAGGTGGGCCGGCCCCAAGCGAGTCTGTTCCTGCATATGAAGAACCTGACTGTTCCGAAAAATAACCTCAAATGTTTCCACTATCCCATAAATTTAGCTAACAATCAGTTTAAGTAAAATTTTCATCTCATATGGCTTAGTTATACCTAATCTCTTATTAATATTGTATTACTATTTCTGTATCCGGGATTACCATTCTGACTAATGTTCTTTCCATATGTAAACAGTAATCGACTTTTTCTATTTTTGTACAATAATTTGTTTCTCTTGGCACTAATCTATGATGCTCCACATGTTGTTCCTCTTTCAAATCCCATAGAGATTGTCTCTTGGACATTGGTATAGCCTCTCTTTCCTCGATATGATCAACGTGAACTTTTTTTTTTTTTTTGCATGTATAGTAGACAAGAATGCGTATGCTTGGGATTCTGAATTTTTTAGCTCCTAAATTTCTTTTGCACTTTCTATATCTTTTTTTTTTTTATTATATTACTTGTAAAAGAAAATAAATTTTGTAGCACACTCCATATCTCTATCCCATACTATCTCCATAGGATGTTGTTGTTATTATTATTTTCCGTTTTCTAATGGTGACTATATTTTATGAAAGATTGCTACTAAACAGTATAAGAGCCATATACTGGAAGCTACCATGCATCATGCTATTGTTATATATTTACTTATTTTTTATATTCCCATATTTTCTTCTTTTCCTTGCCAAAAGTGTTAGTTTTCTAAATTATTTAGAAAAAAAATTAAATATTTGTAATAACTTTCATTATTCAAACTCATCTTTGATTATTGAGGGAAAAAGTTTAGTGTTATGAGCTTCACCAAATGGGTGAAAAGGGGAATCTTTCGAAAACAGAGAAAAAACTGCCAAGGGGAAGAATTCAACACTCATGGAGACCAAGCTTAGATATCTAAAACATAGTTATGAAAACTCAAGGATCCATCTTAAAGTCCAATTCAGTCAATTTGACAAGAAGACTTGATGGATTTGATCATGGACATGAAAACATGTGATATGTCTATGGTTTTTTAACCCCTAATTCATTATTATTTTCCAAAAAGATGAAGACTTAGATCTTAATTCAATAGTTGAATGTATATTTTAAAATTTTGATTGAGTTAGGAACAATAACAATCACTGCTAGAGGGTATAAAAATACCTTTTTCACCATGCCTTCTCTTCCAAAATAAATTCTATAAATTAAATACCTTTATAAGTTTTCATCATTTTCAAAATTTTGATGTCTTTCCCCTTTAACTTGTTCATTGGTTCTTATTTCTATTTTTTTTCATATTTCAAAAGAAAGTATTCACTATCCTTTTTTTCTCTTTCTTTTGTCCTCCTTTCTCCCATTAAGATTTTTAACCTATTCTAGTAGAAATCATGAAAAACTAAACATTAAATCTAACCTCTTTTTTGTGTGTTCCTTTTTCATTCTATTTTAGAGTTCTTATTATTTTCTGCATTTTCTATTTTTATTTGTCTTTCTCATTGCTAGAATTTTTTTTACATTTCTTCTTAGCTTATTTCTCATCATGTCTAAGATTTATATATTTCTTTCTCAACTAATTTCTTATATTGCTGAAATTGTACTCTTCTCCGTGCTTATAAAACATTAAAATCCAGGTATTTAATTATGATTATTGTGTTTTATTTGACTCATCTTTCAGTTATCATCATCGCGTTTTCATATCTTTTATTCCATGGATTTTCTTTATCATGACATTTTTTTTATGTTTTGAATTTTTTAGTTACAAATAGAATTGCATATTGCATACCTTTTCCCTTTACAATGATCTTTGAAAATTTAGAAAATTTTCCATTTGCCTTTTTATATTTCATTATTTGTAAATTTTCATATTTTGTTTAATTATAAAATAATTTTTTATAGCTTTCACCTTTTTCTCAAAAGTATATAAAAATCTACTATTCAACCTTTTCATTTGTCACTCCTTAACTGCAGTCACATGCATTGCATTTTTCTTCTATCATACACTACGTTCTACACTTAAATGTATACATTTTCTATTTTTTCTGGATAATGATACATTTTCTGAATTTTATACCCTTTGGGAAGCAAACCAAACTTAGTTATTTGGGTTTCTAACTCTACCAACGTCAACCTTACTCAACCTGAATTGTACTTTGAGTAGGGAATTTACAATTCAGGCTGGGTTTCATTTGGCTTGGGTCGGGGTATGGGTGTATTCACAAAAAATTCAGGTTGGACTGAGCCAATACCCAAGCCGTCCCTTCTTAATCACAAACCTTAGTGATATATAAATAGGTATCTTCCTTCTTATCTCACTATTTGGGTTAAAGCTACTGATGGAAAGGAATCTCTTTTGGTTTGGTCTTTGTTGCCAGGTTGCCCCAAATACAAGGTAGACGATATGCTTAAATAAATGTAGGATCCTTATTAAGTATTTTGGTTTGGTCCTAAAAAAAAAAAAAAAAAAATCTTCGTAGACTACACGCCTGAATTGTAATTTGATATGCATATATAAATATAGGATCCTTATTAAGTGTGAAGCTTTTTAAGTTGGAAATCTTTAAATTCTCAAAGAAAATGTGGATTAAGCAACCAACCTTGAGGAGAGTAGAGTATGCAGTCTTGAAATGAACCATCTGTCTTGTCCCTTGAGCCAATTAATTAGGGCACCACAAATCTTGAAAGTGGTCATTTTCTACACTTAAGACAATGCAAGAGCTAAAATGGTTTAGTGAAGATGTAAAGGCTATCATACCCAAATACTTGTACATGCCGAGCGTATCCGTGTTGGACTGATATGACGTTTGTATAAGTACTTGATACTGCACAAATACTTCTAGGGTACAAGTTAAGCATATTCTACTCAGCAAGTTCACTATTCATTAATTGAGGCCTATCCATTGGTAGCTCAGTTGGAGGCACCTCACTTTCACGGAAACAACCAGGGGATCAATGTCTGGCTGTAGCGTTGATGGTGAGGGACTTGGGTGTGTGTGTGTGAGTACAAAGGGTGGAAAACTCCACGAGCTGACTCTTTACTCTCCCGAGTCATCTTGTTTTGATGAAGGACCAAGTTAAATACAAGGGAGACTCGGCCAAGTCATCTCATTTTAATAAGTTCTTTACATTCTGCATTATTTGGTAGGTAGATCTGATTTTGAACAATTAATTTTTCTTTTTAAGTAATATGCACGAGGGTAGGACTGTTGGAGTTAGCAATCTGAAAATGATGATAGGAATGTAATTTGAAACTTATATTTGATCATTTACATTCGATATTTGAACTAACAAATTATGTAATATGCAATATTTTTTCTTTTATTTTTCCTTATATAGTATTTCTCTTGCATATATAAATTTATTAATTTGAATTGATTATCATTCTGAGTCAGTTTTTTTGCATTGAATGAGTCGAGTCTAAGTAACGAGTTTTCCAACCTTGGTGAGTACTTATCTTTAAAAAAAATTTCATTAATTGAGAAATGTTTAACAGAAAAACTAGGATAGTCGTATCCATATTTGTGTCTTAGATTTTCAAGAGTGCAAAGTTGTATCCCCAATCCCGGTATCTGTGTCCGTAGCTGGGCATCATAGTGTAAAAGTGCAAAGTGCAAGTGTTTTTACTTCAAATACAGGCACTCTAAAATTTCTCTTGATTCTTATTACTTTGATAGCCCTTCTTGTACTTCCCCGTGTTTTTGTGTTTTGGTAAATAATTCTATTCATGGTTCAAAATCGCGGTATCGGTCGCAGTATTGGCCGGGACAAAAAACCGATATGATATCGATATCGGTCGCAGTTATCGGTCCGTCGCGGTGTGATTTTTTTTTTTTAATCCAAAAGAATTCACAAATATATCCAAAAAATCCAGAATATTAGAAAATGCTGGAAAACAATGTTTTTTTTTTTTCCCATTAGTACACATCGTAAAGCAAAATATCAGTACCCTTATGGCAAAGCATCCCGTATCATTGTTTTATCTAAAATTGTTTAATATCTCAAGTTTTAATGTTTTATCCTTAGTCCATACGTATAGTTTAAAAAGCAATCAAGTAGACCACAATTTAAATTCCAAATCCAATCAATTAAAAAAAATTGTCACTCTTTGTAGTTGATTTGTAAATATTTTTACATTTTTATCTTCATGAGAAGGAAGTTTATTTTCAGTGGATTAAATTTTTTATTAGTATACCTTGTTAGAGGCTTACTAATAAAGTAAAGCATTTGGATACTTTTTGACTTTTTTAACATTTTATTTGTATGTTTATACGTGATCAATGTGACATTAGGCCAACACTAATTTAATTAATATTTGTTGAGGTCCCATATAAAAGGGGCATTTATTTTGGGTGGGGAAACTAAAAAGGGGCATTTAATAGTTTAGAGAATAAGGGAGGGCATTTAATGGTTCAGCCGTGCTACAGACCCCGGCTTTGTGCCCGGGCTGTGGCACGGCTCCCCATGGGAGCCATTGGATCCCAGGCTCCCATGGGAGCCGTGCCAGATCCCGGGCACAAAAGCCCGGGGTCTATAGACTTTTTGTTAATGGTTTAGATTTTCAAATTTGAAAATTCACTGTGATTTGTGAGACCATTTAAGAGGCTACATTTATGTAGTTTAATTTTTAAAAATGTGGGCCACAATAAATGTGGAAGACTCACTCCCTAGGAAACAAATGGAGAGAGAAAGCCCCCTCAGCCTTTTCCATTTCTACCAGAGACACAACAACGAATGGGGAGAGGGGAAAAAAAAAGAGGGAAAGAGGAAAAGAGAGAGGAAGAAAAAGAAGAAGAGAAGGAGCGGAAGAAGAGGACAAAGGCACAGGGCCAACCACATTTAGCCTCTCAAAAGATCCAAGTACGAGTGTTTTTTTTTTTGGAACGGGGATCCATATTTATGTTTTTTTTTATTATTTCTTTTTTTAATTGCTTGTTGTTGTGTGCGCCCCCCCCCCCCCCCCCCCCCCCCCCTCTCTTCCCTTATCCCCCTTTTTTTTTTTTTGCAAATGCATATTTCTTTATTCCTCTTTATATATATATATATATATATATATAGTTTGGTCGTATCGGCCGTAATTGCCGATATTTTGGCGATATGGACTGTCACAATACTGATATCGTAACGATCTGGGCCGATACAAATACCGGTTTGTATCGGCCGATATTTTAAACCATGATTCTATTCATCCAGAAGGATAGAAGAATACAATCGTATAATTGAGCAAAAGAATACAACCATATAATTGAGCATCGTACAAAAGTTTGACGAAAGATGCATTGTCACTGTTCTTCTTTTTTAATTCTATATAATATAAGAGATTTATACTGCAAGTATGTAAAAAGAAAAAAAAAAAAACCAGAAAAAGACTTTGAGCCTGTGGAATGTAGCTTGATAAATAGAATTAACTGGTTTCAACTAGAAGAAGTTTAAAATATTAGCATAGTGTCTCTATCCACTCTTTGTTTGCCAATACATCCACCACCTCATTTTGGCTAAGAAAGTCATCCTTAGTTGATGGTGTCTTTGTTGCAAAGATTCCATAAGTATTAGACTAGTGTCTCTATACACTCCTTGTTTGCCAATACATCCACCACTTCATTCAGGCTTTGTCACAAAGATTCCATAACTTACCCTCTCTGTGGAACGTTTCTCCTCTTTGTAGCCCATTTTATCACATTGTACTAGTTGTCCTCTATAAAAGGGGGTAGGGAGGGAGGGAGGCTAAGTGCTCATGGGAATTGTAACAAGCTATATAATTCAGAGAAATGAATAGAACTAATTCTGTCCTAACAGAGCATGTTATCCATAGTTCATAGTTGTATCTTGGGGCCGAAGAAACTGCTTACCAACCAGTCTGCTTGTGTTTCTTAATGGTGGATACCTGCTCACCTCTATGGCTATACCATCATTCTCGTAGATATTCATATTCATATTCCACTACTTCATAAATAGATATATTATTTTTTTACTTCTTCCTGTGGCAGGTTCTGGAGAAGGCTTTAGAGGTGTGGGATCTACAAGTCATCCCACTTGATTGCCCTGTTGCAGAGCCAGCCCAGGTTGACCCCCAGCTGGAAAATGCCTTCATCTGTCATCTGCAGGACCACTGGTTCTGCATCAGAAAGGTGGATGGTGAGTGGTACAACTTTGACAGCCTCTATGCTGCCCCTGAACACCTTTCCAAGTTCTACCTCTCAGCATATCTGGACACTCTTAAAGGCTTTGGCTGGAGCATTTTCCTTGTCCGAGGTAATTTTCCTAAAGAGTGCCCCCTCTCATCTTCTGAAGCTTCCAATGGATTCGGGCAGTGGCTTTCGCCGGAAGATGCTCAGAGGATTACAAAATCCTGCAATGCAACATCGCAGGCCACCCCTCACCGAACCAATACATCACAGCCCTCTGATCATTTGCAGTTTACTGATGGATTGGATGGGCTTTCAGAGATGGAAGATAAGGATCTCACTGCTGCTATTGCTGCCAGTTTGATGGATTCTGCTGCAGCGCTCCCTAAACCTGGCACACCAGGAAATAAAAATCAGTGAACCTGTTGATAGTCTGGTGGTATCTTCAAAATTCTCCAACTTATTTTACATGTGAAGGATGTTCTCATTTTTCATTTATATATAAATTATTACTGTGTTTTAAGTTATGATAAGAGGGGGTGGTTACTTTAAGTTAATGTGTGAAGTATTCCCTAAGAAAGTTCTCAGCCACCCCCATTGGATGAGTTCTTTTTTTTATGAGATTTTATTAGGAAAAAAAAACTAGAAACAAGTTCATGCAAGCTGTTTCAAAAGATACTAGCAAACAGAACAAAGAAAAATTATTGATCAAAGGTGTTGTCAGAAATGTGGTCCTTTTTCCTTGAGTGCCAATAGATGACACTGCCTGTTTCATCTGTGGCTTTCCCTTTTGAGTTTGGTGCGGTTAGACGGCTGCCCGTGGTTACAATAAACTGCGTCCATCTCTCTCTTTCTGGCTATAGCTCTGACTGCATCTGGTAGTAATTCATGTATGATAAACTGCTTGGAGTGGTACGTTGGACTTGAGCCTGCTTATCATCTAGTCTGTTTGCTGATCTTCAAAAGCAGCGTGCTTGTTCTGAGCTTAGATGGATTTGATTTGTTAGGAGTCTTTTCAACATGCCCAAGATGTCCATGAGATTTATCCTGAATGTTGTTTTTGCAATGATGATTAGCATGCCCCCATATACTACCAACCTGTTTCAGGCCCATTTTACTCACCTCTGCTCAAAGGGGATTGTCTGATTCAAACTTTGGGGCATATGCTTGTATCATTTGACCAATATGGTTTCTTGTAAATACCTCCCATCCCCGCATTATTTGTTTGGTGTGTCAACTGCACCATCGAAATTGAGTTTCACATAATGCTTTGGTGGTGGTGGTCAGATTTCCCGTTGAGGAGGGGTTGACCCTACTGTGCTGAAATAAGTGTTTGCCAGCTTCTATTCATGCATTTTTATGGATTGCTATATGCAGGCAATTACATGGATAGAATAATGGCAGTTAGTCTTAAATTCAAGTTGCTCATTTTTTAGGGGTGCTAGAAGGGTTCTGGTTTTGCTTGGTTTATGTGGTCCAGGGGAAATTGGGGCCACAAGGGGATTTTACCCGGCTTTTTCTCCTGGGCCCAGTAGGGATTATTATGGCCCAAACGACTGGGAATCCTGCGTTATATAAAAAAAAAATGTGGTCCAGAACCAGATGAACAGTGAGGCTTTAGGTGTTTGGGGACCGGGTATTGATGATATAATAGTTTCATCCTTGTTCTCCCTACACTGGTATTCAGGAAGTGCTTGTTGCTATAAAGTTTAATGTTACTATTAGTTTTAACAAGCCTGACTTAACCTGTAAAAACCCAATAGCCTGCCATTTTTACGGTCTTAACATTCTATATCATTATAGTAGCCAAGTAGACATTGAGATGATGAAAAGAGCAGATTATGGAAAAGGTCTCATTATCTTATGATATGAATAAGGTTTACCTCCCTTTCTATCTTTCTTTTTGTATTCTCCTTTTTCTTTAATAAAAGCTGTTGTTACCGTTTCAAAAATATTTTTTTTGCATGAATGGTCTTATAATTCTAGCCAAAAAAGAAAGAGATGGTGTTATAAAATATCACATTTGGCTACAACTAAAGAATCTTTATGATTGCACTGCATATCTAATACTAACATAATGAAGTTTTGGAGCCTTTCTACATTAGTTATGAAATTATGCCTCTTTCCTATTTGTCCCTAAAATCCCTTGTAGATTCCACATCCTCTGCCATTCTGCCTCTAATAAAGAACCATATCTTCTGGCAGAGTTTGTGGAGCCCATTGACCGTACAAAACATAAGATGATTTCTGGATGCATACATCTTAAAAAGGGGGAAAAAATGAAAAAAGTCCATAAAATAGATAGTAAAATTCAAAACTTCTACCTTCATTTGCCTGACTGTTAGTTTGATGGCCTTAGATCATACGGTCATCAATATCCACCAAGCCTATTTCCTGAAGTCACTTGTACTTAGTCGGGCCAGTCGCTTGCGGGTTGCATAAACTCTGCTACGTGCCTCATTTTGATAGCAGTAGCCACCTCCTGTTGTGCAAGAAATTGAGGTTCCGGATCCTAGTTGAGGTGCCAAATCATGCTTCTGCTGAAGCTTTTTAAGTAGCCTTTCGAGCTTGGCTTGTCAATCTTGCTGCTGGGAGTTCACCCCAGTATATTTTCACTCTTGAATTTCTTCAACTAACTATTCCTATCTAAACCTCAAGGCGTTAGGGCAGCGGAAATACTTTTCAATAACCCCCCTCAGGTGGAGCCCACTCCTCAATACTCTCCCTCAAGTAGAACCCTTTGGAGCGCACTTTTCGCAACCATTCTCACACCTGACTCTATTGAATTTTTTTGCGTCTTGTCGTTCCTCCTGGAATTTTACCCTCACGCGTTGACTCTAATACCATCTTAAATTTCTTCAACTAACCATTCCTACCAAAACCTCAAGGCGTTAGTAGAGGCACAACGGAAATATTTTTCAATATGCCCCCTCAGGTGGAGCCTACTACTCAATATTTACAATGTAGTACCACTAAGTTTTGAGGACTAAAAGCTAAGAGATTGGATATTTGGTTATCTAAGTTTTGAGGACTACAATTTAAGAGATTGGATATTTGGTTATCCTGTAATCAAGTGTATTCTTAACACATGTCCAAAGCTATCCATTATTTTACCTCCCTTGGACTGGGATTTTTTTAATTTCATGAACTCTGACTCTTGGACTTTTCATTTATTGTAATTTTGAGTCTTAACATCAATGGTGATTGTTTTCCTATAATCAGGGGTTTTTAAATGTTTGAGTTCTGAGTTTAGGACTCCTGCTGGAAATTGGGCTTCTTTACTGATTGTTGGAGAATCATTCTAGATATGTTCATTGATGAGATCTCAATCAGTATTTCTGGGTGCACTGGGGGAATGCCTCAAGACCTCAGAAGATTCGATGTTGAAAAATTCATCTGATTCAATCTGTCGCTGGTTCTCTTGATCTATTACTTTAAGGGCATCATCATTTAAACTAGGCCTAGTGTGATCTTTTCAAAACAGTGATGCTACTCATATGGGTGGATGCCCATGGATCCAGCTGAGCTGGTAAAACTCCCAAATCTCTCCATGAAGTCAGGTCGATCCGGGTTTGAAGCAGTGCCAAGTTTTGACCACTCCTTCCCTATCAGTTTGTTCAACCGTATATAATGAATCAACTGTTTATTACTTTGGTCAAAGTGACATATTAGAGTTTTCCACTACTACTGTGAGTAGGAGTTGATTTGATAGCTAGATTTAGGGGTGGTTTTGGACTCAAAATCATGAAACATGGCAAGGTGGGGAGACCAACAAACTAGTTGCCCCCAAAAAGGGCAGAACTACAATGCAGTGTCGCTGCACACATGGATGGGGCCCACAGCCACCTTTGGAAAACTCAAACCACTTATAAGTCCTAACACTTATTGTAGTGATCAAGGTATAAATTATTACTCAAATCAGTAAGATGAACCCAGTTGGTTCAACTAAATTTTGAACACCGGATTAACTTTTTTCACACTTTTTCAGTTATGATGCTATGCTGCAAATCTTGGAAATTGGAAGACTGCAATTTCTGTTAACAGACGTGCAAATTGTTGAACGAACTACCCCTGCCTCTCCATCAAGGAACCAACCTTGCTTGGCAGATGAAAGAAAAGAAACCATCCAATCTAACTGTCCACTGAAAACATTGTAATCACCCTGATAAAGCACCTGCCTTTGCCTTAGCCTTTGCCCCATGGTGAATGGGGCGCTCTATCAATCGAAAGCATGGAAGTAAAATTTTGCAAAATTCATGTATTAGTACAAATTCAATCAATCCATTTTCAATTGTTAACAGGAAAATATTCCTTTTAACTGGATGCATTTTACAAAGATTTTGGACATTATGAAATACCCCACAAGTTCTGCAACTGAATCTGTAAGTCTTGATAGATGATCCAAATCCAATGAAATAGATTTGGAGACCATATTTCAGCTGATGTATGACAAATGATTTGTAGTAAAAAGGAACATTTGGCCAGTTAATGCCACATGACAGGCTTCTTAGAGGAGCGATTCTTATGAGGATATCTTCATTCCCGGGTGGGGACCAGATTTTAAATGCTAAAGCCGACCTTTGGAAATCCTTAGGGTGTGTTTGTGCGATTAGAGGTATCTAATTTTCCGTGCAGCCGCTTTTTTGGTTGTTTGGTGCAACATATTTTCCTCATGAAAAAGGAAATCAGCGAAATATTTTTTCTCGACTGAGAGGATTTCTTTCTATTATATAAGGGTAGGAATGCAGGATTCCTCTAACTCACAGTAATGAAAATCCGCGTGGCAGAAACCTCGCGCTGCACAAACGCACCCTAAAAGGTCATACTCCATCTTACGTTGCATAATTTGTAAAAACAATACTAAAAAAAATCAGCAATTGCTTTAAGTTTGGCATAATCAATGATAATAAGTCGAAATCTCACAGAAAACACAGACAACACTTACATTGTGCCGATCTATATGAGGACTAAACGGTGTGATAGACTTGATATAGAACTGATTGAACTTAGAGAACGCAAACCACAGAGGGCACCAGGAGTTGCCGCTTTCTCGAGTAGTTTAATTGAAGTACCTGATTCTGGCACGTGTCATGAACTGGACCGTCCACTGCATCACAGCCTTCAAGTGACAATTGGCTATAAAACGGCAGAAATGGCTCGACATGGCCTGTCGAAGCTCACAAAGGCAGATAAACTATTTTATTTCAAATCAAATATTCTCTTTTGCATGTTAACTAAGTAAACCATGAGAAACAACCGGGGAGAATGCTAGGTACGTGTATTCTTACAACAGTGGAGCAGGGGGAAAAAAATCATTGTTGTAAAGTTTTACTTATAATTAATATAATCTTCACCATGCTCCCCAACCAGGAAAAAAGAAGAAAATGAAAAAGAAAAGGGCTGAAGAAAAAAAAAAGTGAACTATTGTTTAGAACTTCATCCACTTCTCCATCAGGCTGTCACATTATGAATTTCAAGGGAATTCCAACAAGTGCAGGCCCTTCTAATGGGGACGTTATAAGATATACTCCAAGCTCAAATTGTAGAGAATCTGCATAAGATATCTTTACCTAATAGCTGACCAAAACATATTAACTTGGCACTTCTCTTCTGAAGAATTTCTTAGCCTGTAAAAAGAGTTGAAAAAGAAGTGAATACACGCTGAAACATTGGCCACTTCACGAATCCTTTGTACAGATATAATAACTGCCTACGATCCTTGAAAGGGGCACAAGTCCTTTGAATTGAAGAAAGTGGCATTATGCAGTATCATATCGATCACTCTCAATGGTGTATATGCCCTCATCCAGATGAGTGGAACCGCAAATTAGGAGGAAGGAAGACTAATAATAGAAAACATGTGATGCAAACAAGTATGTTTTTTTAACTCACCTGCTCTAGAGTCAGGAACATGATCACATTCCATGTCCCTAGCCGAGCAAAATTTGGGATGAACCCCTTGTAAAAGGCGAGAGGTCCCTGTAAACATAAACCACCAGTAAAAACATATTTTATTAGAGATGATATCCACACTGCAACATTCACATAATAACACTTTGAAGGGAAAGAATTACTTGTTCTAATCTCAACAAATAATGGCATCAAGAAATAAAGAATCCATCCCATATCAGTATAGATAGCCACAACTCTATCCAAAACACTAACCCCTGCAAATGTCTAGCATTGATAAATAAGGAAATTCTAAACATCATTTTAGTTAGAGCCTAGGATCATTCATGAGAAGAGATTTACTTATGTTTGTGTGTCATAAAACCCCAACTCAGACAGCTAAGATACCCTGTAAAGACAACCTTCGGATGACATCATCATTTATATTGTCTCTTCATCACCATCTTATCCCATCAATCTAAATATGATCACATGCATGCATGTATTTTTGTCCAAGTGAAAGACTGCCCAAAGACTTACGTTGATGAAGAAGAAAGGACTGGAGCTACGACAGATCAACAGCATCATCTTCATCGTAACCTAACCCATCTATCTAGGTTTGCCCTTGTCAGTTCTGATTTTCCACTTGTCCCTATATGAAGCTATGCTGTGTTTAAGTCTGCAGTCTAAGGTCTTTACCCTCTACTATATACATGGCTCGAATTTGTTCCCCCCTTATCGTCGTTCAAGTCACAGAGGAGCTGATTCGATCAATTTGTATGCATGCCAAACCATCTTAGACAACATCCATCTCTTCTTCTTTTTTTTTTTCTATTGACACTCTCTGTCAGTTCTCTATAGTACTCATTCCTGATTTTATGCTTTATCACAACTCCGTACATCCATCTTAGTTGTATGTACTTTAGCTTCTTCTCTTTTCTTTATTGCCCAACATTGACCTCCATTCAATAGAGCATGTCTGATAGTCATCTTATATAAATGCAGCTCTTTAGTCCAAGTGGCACTTTCAATTGCATAATACTCTACCAGCATGTACTCCTTGCCAATCCTAGTTGATCCTATTCTCTATAGAGGGGTCCTCAGGTGTGCTCTCTTGTGCATGTTATCATGCGCACAAGGCACACTCTCTTGGATGGGACCTGTGCACGCGAGAGCGCACCCGGCCATTGACACGTTCCATCCAATAACCCACCACCTGAGGATTTTCGTTCTCTATATCCAAGTAGGACTCACTGTTGCATTTCAATAACTGTCCCTAGATATCAAAATCCATCCTATGTAGTGCTTTCTATCTTCAACTTGGAACATTCATCTGCTATCAAATCTGTAGTGAGAGTCTGAGAAGATCATTAGGCTGCAAGTATGAAAGCCATAATCATCAGTTCTACATCAAAACATCAGTTGCATTAAACAGACCATCCGGTACCACAAATAGGGCGGGCAGGTAGCAATCCAGATGAAGTAGACACCAGATTCGTTCTGGAACCTGTTAGCTAATCAGAACTTGGTGTAGGGAAGGATCACATCATAACAAAGCAATACATCACCCTTGATTCATAGGAAGACAGTTTCCGGTATCCACATATATATCTACTATTGATATCTACTAATCATGCCAACGTATATCAGTCAACTAGCTGATCATCTTCTGCAAATCCACATATATATCTACTATTGTTGGCAAGCTCATCTATCTTACCATCACACTAGCTGATTTCTCAGTACATGTAGCTCATTTCATTACTCACTAGGAAATGGTATTTTATATACTTGGTATGGTTATGTTGATATTTTGGGTTATTTGGATACAGATTGAGTTGAATTACTGGATGATCATTGATTGACTTCAGGAAATTACACCTTTATTGGCGCTAATTTACTGGCATGGTTGACAGGAAGGTGATTGTGGCTACGTTCAGTGCTGAGAATAAACATAGGACAAAGGCAAACCTTACTCGTGAACTATTATAGTTGAAAAGTCTAATGGACAATATCTTGGTTTCCCAGTGTAGCTTCGTATTTCTATGAATTGCGGCAACCAAGCAACTATACTATATATATTGCCTCTAATCCAGCATACCAAAAGAGAACAAAGCATAAAGAAACCAATTGTCATTTGATTTGAGAAAAATCTCAAAGGGCCATCAGTACTCTCCATTCAACAGGTCGAAGGAACTGCTTGCTGACGTATTCACAAACCAAGAGAACCAAGCATAAAGAAACCTATCGTCATTTGATTTGAGAAAAGTTTCAAAGGGCCATCAGTACTCTTCAGTCAACAGGTCCAAGGAACTGCTTGCTGACATATTTACAAAAGCACTACCACTCTAATGTTCGATGCACAAGAAGTTGAAATACAAATGATATCTATGCCACAACTTGGGGAGTAGGATTATAATTTTCTGCACAGTGGTTCAAAGTTATTCATCTTTCAGTTTTACTTCACTGCCCATATATGTTGATCCTTAATTCTTACATTAGGCTGTTTTTGTAATTTCAACATTAAAGTAATGAATTTGTGCATGCTCATTCCTCTTGGAAGCATACAATTCTTCCTAATATTCTCAAGCAAAACCTAGTCTGTTGTTCTATAGCATATACGGATATACCTATGAAAGATCATTTGGTCTGCCCCATACCTCATATTTTTAGTCTACACTCGCAATGAATACACGAGCATGCACATGTTAATTTGAAGCTCATGCTTCATATCTAACTTGACACGTTTGTTGGCCACTAGATACAAATTTGAGAAGGTAGTGGTTTTAGTTTTCAACAATTAAGCTAATCTTCCACTAAATGAACACCAATTTGAGAAACAAACAAATCACATAAAGCGCAACCATGTAAGAAGTACTTCATCATAAAAAGATCTGACAGTAAGATCAAAAGGGAAAAAAAAAAACGTACTTCATTCTTCAATGTCTTGATGAAACAGTCAAATGTGCTTTTGTAGGATGAATCACCCATCATTCTCGACTTCACCTGTAATAAAGCAGTAGTTGCACATCATGCTTCTAGAATGAGAGTGATCTAGTAATTTCTAAGAATCCAATTGACTCCAATTTAATGTGCAAATTTTTCTTGATTTTCCATTTTTTAAACTGTTGGACTGGCCAGCATATGTCAATTGGGCAGCTTTAATGCTAGCTCAAACATGGGTTTCGTCCAAGGAGTGAAAATGCGTGACCAGAACTGCTGGCATTTTAGGATTTTTTTTTTTAAGAAGAGTGCGGTTGGTAATATATTCTAAATTAAAAAATTAGAAGCAAAACAAATCTACTGGCATTATAGAAGGCATTAGGATTATCAAAGCATACTGCTTCAAATAAACACAATAAAGGTTATCTAAAAGGAATTATTCAAAACTATAAGCCAAAAAATTAAAACTACATTAAAGGAAGGCCGAGGAAATTCCAATTCTATCTAAATGAGGTCAAGTCATTGTTTTCATCTATGAGGGTGGTTTTTGGCATGTTGTCAGGCTGGCAAATGAGGTGGCAAATATGTTGGCCAAGGAATGGGCATTTCTAAGATAATTCTGTCGGTGTTTGTAGTACTTCAATTTTATTTTATTTTTTTTGTTTGCCCGTTATATATTTTCAGGTGTTGGGGTTTAATGCTTTTGTATCCTTGACTCCTGCTTTCTTCTCATCTCTTCTTTTGTAAGATGTTCGCTCTGTGCCTCACCACAAGGCTGCATGTCTTTTGTAAGATGTTTATTACTCTTTTATCTTTGTGAATGAAATTTACCAGTTACTATTTAAAAAATTGAGTTAAAAAAAAATATATAAAAAAAAAACCTACAAGAAGATTGTAATAGCAGAATTAAACATTTCTTTTAAATTTCAACATAGTTTGGACAAGGCTTTGATGATGATGATGATTTAAATTTGAACAAGAAAATTTATTCATTTATTCATGAAGTGTTACTTGTGTTGGAAAATATTGCAACAATTAGAGTTTCCATCCTCTAGTTCACAATTGATTATCAGTCACCTGGTGTTCATGGTCTAGATTGCTGCAGAAGTGGCCCAACGATATTGTTGATAGTAAGAAAAAAAAGCCTCGAGCAAGTAGTAAACACCAACTTGAATGGAAGCAATCTAATGGATCAAAATTTATGCGCATTTCTAGGCACAGGCTGAAGATTGAACCTCACTTATGTGCATTTCTAGGCACAGGCTGAAGATCGAACCTCACCTATGTGCATCTCTAGGCACAGGCTGAAGACTGAATCTCATTCAGATTCTTCCTCAATCCATGCCCATAACAGAAAGAACAGGTTCAAATCCAACCCCACATCAAACCCCAACCATCCAGGCCCAAAATTGAGCCCAAAATACTAAGCAGCAGGTGAACCAGGCTCTGTGGGCCATTATGAAGGTCTGAAACTAGGTCCAGACCTGGCCCAACAGCCCACAAAGGGCTGCTGCTCAGCAAGTTTCCCCATTTTTGCTTCCGTTCTATACTACATTAGGATTCTTAGGAGTTTCTATTTTCTAGGAATTTTAGTAGGAAAATACTTCTTGTAAGAAGAGATAATGGTTTTGATTTGAGCGAAGGAACAATGCACTATATATGGAAGAGGGAAGGGTCATCTAGCTCTAATTTGTAATTTTTTCCATTTAATTCAATAAAATCAATTCAGGTTTTCTCAATTCCTATAGCATTGTTGTGTTTTACTGGTCTTGTTGGTTCTCTACTTCTCTTCTCTGGTATTTCCAATGTCTATATAGGGGATGGATCCAGTGGAGGACATCAATCAGGTCTTGGATTTGTGGTCCCTGTGCTTTCATAATAATAATAATAATACCCAGTTGCTGAATTTCTGCAAGAACAGAGAACTGTCCCTTTTTTTCCTTGATTTACAGCCTTTTGTGCATCAGGAACTGCATCACAATCTATATCAACTAAGCCCAATGACGGTTTTTTTTTTTTTTAATCTCAATTACAGTCTACTTTATTCTTTATGGTCAACGTAGTTTTTACCATTGTCAGTCCAAAAGAAAGTCTAGACATGATAATGGAAAATCTTCAGGAGGATCACAATATTTATCACTAATTACTGCAACTATTGTGGCACCTGCATTTCCTGAGGTTGTAAATGGGTAACATTCAGGTCAGGTCATTCAGTCACCTTTCTCTTGCCACTTACATTTGGAAGCAGAGAAAAGGAGAATAAGCTTGTTAAGGGTGATGGAAGGGAGGAAGAGAACAGTAGTGTTCCACATGTTTGCATGAGAGAGAGAGAGAGAGAGAGAGAGAGAGAGAGAGAGAAGCCTCTTGCAACAGGCAAATGCATTCATGAGATTGTGTCATTTGAAATAGAGTTAAGGGATTGGACAATAGAGAACAAAAGGTTTAGAGGTTGTAGGAAAAGAGAATTGTATGCGTCTATGTGTGTGGGCGTGTATCTATGCGTGTTTGTGTCTTAACTGTCTATTCATTATTGGGAACAGCTAAGCCATTCCTAAGCTCAAAACAGTCCAACTGTAGGGCCCACCTGGAAGGATACAAACCATTGGCGGCCCAATGGTTTGAAAGGTCTCCCTAGGACTTACCGGTGTGAAAAAAATAAAAAGTAACCGCTTGATCATGAGATGTATTGTTTTGAGGGCCTTAAATCTTGACAAAATTCTAGCCATCACTGTGGGCATCAAATTGCATATCAGTAAATTATAAATTGTAACATTATTGCTGTTTCTTTTCTTCAAATGCCTCCACGTTTCACTATTTAAACCTCATATGGCAAGTTTTTTCATGAACTCGTCATTATTTTGAATAATATAATAAAGTATTTCAAAGTAAATCAGTGCTATTATGCATAAAGCTCAAGTTAGGTACAAATAGCAGAAATTTCATTAAAAACATGGGCTACATCTTTTCTTTTCTTTTTTTGATAATGGAGGTGTCCCAGCCCTTTGGGCCAGACTAATCCCTTCAGGCCCAGGGGAGCCGGGTAAATCCCTTATGGCCCTAGTGCGGTAGCGCAATTTCGAACCCTCAACCTCCAGGAGCAAACCATAGTCCTAAGCTACTGAGCTACCCCTTAGGGTTGCCTGGGTGGGCTACATCTCTGTCTATGACATAATGAAAATGATACACCCGCAACAAATATATGTTTGAAAATAGTTGCTCATTTGCTCCTAGAACTCTATATATCCTTGCTCATTGCCCCTATTTCCAAGAGTAAGCATCAGAGCCTAAGAAAAGTCCAGAGAATTTAAAAAACAGGAAAGAAAACAGAGCTATCATTCAGCTAGCCTTCACTAAATGGTCTGGCCATCTTGCCAAATACAACAAAAAATCAGTTATGAATTAAACATACAGAGTATCAAGAAAACTTACCACATCAACAGGTGAACCAATACAGACTGCGAAAAAACCTGCGCCTAAACCAGCCAAGAGATGGGTAAAAATGTTATCCGTGAACCCTGGAATATTCAATAATATCTGGAACAATAAGAAAATATAAAAAAAATTATTATAGCCAGCTGAGAAATTTAAGTAGGAGATTATAACAAAAAACATGTCCACAGCAGTGTAGTTGAGATTCAGCGTCTTAATGTTTACCTGTTTCACTTGATCATAGCTGGCTAGTTCAGCTGCATTTATAATTGCATTGCGTGCAATATTAGGTCCAAGCCCAGTCCACAAAGCCCTAAGTCCTTCCTATAACTTGCGACAAATTTAGTAAAATTCCCAAGGACGGTTCACCAAAAACAACAGGAAATTGTTAATTATTAGCATACCTGTTTGAATATTGTTGAATATGCATTCAATGCTCCAGAGTAACGCCTTGGAACCCCAGGTGGCATCTTTCCTTCAGCTTGAAGCCGAACTTTCACAAGATCAGTTGGATTAGCCACTGTAATTGCTATAGCACCTGAATGATGTTACAGACACAATATATCATAAAACAAGTAGAATAATGGCTAACGTTTACCTAAGCAGTACATGATATAGAAAAACAAGGAAAAAAGAAAGAGTTTAGCAAAATCATGCTTTGAAGGGGTGTCTTCTTCAGAAAATCTTATCCTGCATCAAATTAAATTTCAAGCAGCTTCTTGGGTTTCTCTTTTTCTGGTGCATTTATATAGTTTCTTTGATGAGCAGCTGGAAAGAAGCGGCTTTCAGGGGCCCTTGTAGAGTGCTTGTTTTCCCGTGTTGGTCTCCTCCTCCTTCGGGTCTTAAACTTAACTTTGATGGGGGTGTTATTGGTAACCCTGGCTCTTCTGGCATTGGTGGTATCATTAGAGATCATTCCGGCAAGTGTATTCTCTCTTTCTCCGGACCCTCCAGTTTTTGCTCAGCGAATGAAGCGGAGGTGTTTGCATCGAGAATGGGTCTTCACCAAGCTGCTCGGTTGAGTCTTCCTAAAATCATTGTGGAAGGAGATTCCTTTTGTGCTATCAGTTGGGCGTCGGGCTCTTCTAAGCTGCCTTAGCATTTGGCGGATGTCGCGGAGGAGGGCTTTTTATTTAGCTTAAAAGCTCAATGTCTCCTTCTTGCATGTGGAGGGGTCTGCCAGTGAGAATGCCAACGTTCTTGCCAAGGAGGGTGTTAAGAGATCGAATTTTGTTGTCAACATCTTCCCTCATTGAGGCTTTCTATTTTTTGGGTGTTTTCTTTTTCCCCTTTTTCCTCTGTTTTTGGATGGTTTTTTTTTTTTTTTTCCTCAGTATATGTCTTTTATGCTGCTTAGCTTGAATAAAATTGCAGTTACCATTCAAAAATATATATATCATGCTGTAAATTAAGCTAAGTGAATGACTGAAACTACATTATGTTATTTAAAGGATCATATTTTTCTACAAAGAACAGTCATCATTGTCTTTCACTTTTATTAGATTTAAAAGTAAAGACCATCAGAACAATCATCAACACTCACCTGTGGTAAGTGCAGCCAGAATCTTCTTAGACAAAGGTACATCTCCAACAAAGTCCCCACCAACATAAAAGGATTTAACCTGCATCACATCCCAAATTCCCAATAATCCAGAAACATCAGAAACTTATCAAGAAAACAAATAGAGAGACCATGGATACAAACAAGACACAGCCACAAACTACCACCACACCGGTTCATACAGTCCAATTCGCAGCCCACCAAAGAGGCACTGACGATGCAACCCCGGGACAATGCCTTTCCAAAGTGCTGATAAACCTTCTTCCCTTGCAATTGTAACTACTGTTCCCAGCAATCCCCTGTATTTGGGCACAGCCCCTCCATCTCCTGAGGCTGCTTTTTTCTGAAGCTGCAGCCTAACCTTTGCAGTATCCAAAGGAATAGTACAAATCTGCACAGAACCCACAACACATATAAAACAATTGCCCTATCCAACTATGAGTGATTACAAATAATAGAAGCTTGGCCCAGTGATACCTTTTGAATCTGTAACTAAGTAATCAAAACTCATTCAAAACAAGTCAATGCTGTGAAGGATAAAAAAAGATTGTTGATTAGGAGATGGGGGACTTAGCTAGGGTTTTCAAGGCAAGTAATCCATAGAAGTAATCTAGAACTAATGTAGGTAAAGATTGTTGAGAAGTAGATCTGGAGAATGCATGGATGTAATCTACAATGATAATGATATGTGTACCTCGGCGACACAAGCAGCAAAAGCGCTGCTGGCGAAAGTTGAGGCGATGGAGATGTCGGTCTTGGGCTTCAGATCTGCCATTGCAAGAGATTTTGGTGGGAGGAAAGGCAAAATGGGGATCAGCTGAGACTGAGAAGGTATCGAGGTTTCGATTTCATCGTCATACTTTAATTGATGGGGCAGCTGCAGTTGCTGCCTTGTTCGGCAACTTCAGATTAGCAAGTTGGCGCCTGTATTCCGAAATTGCACTGGTGTTTTCTGTTTATTTACAGAAGAGGAAGAGGAGAAGTCAGTGGGAGTCATTGGTCAACATCATGAGTAGGGAGAGAATAGGCTACTGCAACTAGGGATCATTTATTTTGTTTGGCAACACTAATGACAGAGTCAAATAATTAAAAGGGAAATTCTAAATGCATACTTCTTTTTTATTTTTTCTATAACACTCATTTTTCAAAAAATATTCAAAATACCCTCCTTTCCTCTCCTCTCCTCTCCCTCTCAGTTTCTCTCCCACTTTTCCACCGCCGCCTCCTTCTCCCTCTCCGCCACCTTCTGCCCTTTGTTGTCGCTACCATCCTCCCCGGTAGAGCTCGAGTTCATCAAGCGGCTCCAACTTAAGCTCTCTCAGTTCCGTCGGGCACCGGAATTCAGTTAGAAAGTGCTTCAAAAATGGACTCCAAGGTCCCAAATCCGCATTGACCTCTCCGCCCTCAAGAACGCGATTGTCTCCGAGGTCGAGGACTCTGTGGGGCTCGTTGAATTGGATGGAGAGAGGAGCTGGCGCAGTGGAAGGGGGAAGATTTGAGGGAAGGAGTTTCATTGGGACTAGAAAGGGGATGAGGAGTGAGAGCTGATTTGGGTGTTGAAAAAGAGGTTGAGGGAGTTCAAGAGGAAGAGCTCCTCTTCGGATTTTCTGAATTTCAAGAGCATTGAGTTTGTGGAGAGGGAGAGGGGTAGTAGTTTAGGAACTTTTTTTTAGGGGTGCATAGAGTTTCAGGGGTGTATAGAGTTTCAGAGCTGTGTACATAAAGAGGTGCACAATTGGAAAATTCGTGCATAAAGAGGTGCACAACTGGAAAACCCATGCATATATCATATGCATGGCGTTTCATACCCGTACACATATGCACGGAATTTATAGGTATTTTCGTCATGTGCAAGTTTTTTTTTTTAAAGGTGGGTGTGATTAAAAAAATCGGTGGTGTGTTCAGAATCACTCTAATTCAAAAGAAAGTTATATAAAAAGTACTTTAATTCAAATTTTTCATTATATTTTTAAAAAATAGTAAAAAAAAAAACTCCATTCTCCACTAATAAATAAATAAAAAATTCTACTTTTCTATTAAAAAAAATTCTATAACAAATAACTATAACTAAAATACGATCATAACCCACTTATATTTTATTTTTTCTTCAAAATAATATCTACTTTACTTAACTCCATTAGTAAAGATCCCAAACAGCTCGAGGTCTCTTACTGGCGAGCTATATGGGGGCTCACTTGGGATCTGCAAACCTTGATAAGTGCAATTCTTTTCTCACGTTAGGAACATGTTTGTTCGGAAGGATTGTCAGAATTCTTGTTCGAAATTTTTTTTAGAATTTCAAATGCTGGCTCCAAAGTAGAATTTCAAGTGCGCAATCCCCTTTGGCATTTGAAACTCCGTAGCTCTGAAAATTCATAATACTAAAAAGTGTCTTTTCTTGTGGCCTGAAATTCAAAATTCTTGCACCAAATAGAGTATTTGAAATGGTCCCAAGACAAAAGGTGAAGTCTTCAACCAAATAGGCACTAAACGTGTCACTATAATTAGTTGTCTATTGATCAAGCCTTCATTCATTGATTGGATTAAATCTCAAGATATCTATGGTTATAAAGACTATTAAGACCGTAGGAGTGATACTTTGAGGAAAAAAAAAAAAACTTGAGAGTTAAGATTGATAAATTAAGGCTAATGATTTGATGGGACTAATTTTAATCATATCCGATCATTCCATCCATCGTAGCGTAGTGATAGGAAAGCATAGAGCCCCATTAGCCAGTCCGCTTGTTGTGCATATTTAGTCAGTCTGCTCGTACGTGAAATTCTTCCTATTCTACTTGCTACTAGTTGCAACTTGACTTTTCATGTGGGAATTGTAGTTGTCCATCATGGCCTGATGCATACCAGGGTAAAATTTCTCGCTCTCACCTAACAATTCGGTTTTTCGAGCATTTGAAATTGCCAATTTGCTTATTGGTCTGTCATTCGTTTCACTCAATTACCTAAATAAGAGATTTTTTTTTTCAATCCAGTCAAAGGGCGAGGATTCTAAAGAGACCCACACACACGAAAAGACAATCCACATATATAGAAAGAAGGGCCATACAAGTTGGAAAAAACCTACATTAGTAAAAAGAAAACTCACACAAATAAAAAAAGACGGTGCATGCACGTAATGTATGTTCGTATTTGTTTGCATTTATTTACTTTGTGTGATAAGTAAATGCCATGTAAAAATTCGTGGGCGAATGAGGAAGCTTTCAGCCATTCATTTGCATGTGAGTTCAACTTGTGGAGAAGCAGTGGTATAATAGGAACAAATCCTTCTATCTGCTTAAAAAAAAAAAACCTTTTGTGGCCCCAAGTGGGTACACCATTCATCTTTTTATTGTTCTAATAAATTAAATTTCATATTCATAGATGGTGGAAAATTAGTGAAAAATATCCAAAAAAATATATCCCAACATTATATATCTAATTCTCTGGGCACGCTTTTATTTGCCTCCAATTCATGATCTAAATTGTTCAATATTCTCATGTTAATGGTAAGTATCAAGATATTTAGTTTCATATATAAGATCTTTATACATATATATATATATAAGAAAATTCTCAAAAAACACTCTACTTTAAAAATGCCCTTTTTCAGCCTCCTTTTTTTTTTTTTTTTTTGTCATGGGGACCATGTTGAGTCAATCTAAGTCTTTACACAAATACTCTAAGATCACCATCATTGTATTCTTCGGGAAAACTTTTGTAAAATGGGTTGATAGAAAAGTTGATACTTTCCATGACAAACAATCTAATTTTAGGTTAGTCTCCAATTTTAACATAGACATTTTAAATTCCTCCATTTGATCGGTCATCAATGTGATCAACTCCTATTAAAATATAATTTGAAATATCCTATATATTAAAAGGGTGTTTATTTGAGCAGCTTGAGCTTTTATTAGATGGACCTTATTTAATAGTTTCTCCTTAAAAATAGAATTTACACGAGTCAAAGCCTCTTAGGATCCCGACTCGAATAGGTAAGGTTGATGTCATATGAAAGTGAAAATGGATCCCATCATCCCACAACAAATTGTTCCCAACCCAGTGGAAATATTGTCATTGAAAGTGATAGGATTGGAACGATGATGTTGTAAACAACTCTAAGCATGCGGATGAATCAAAAGTTACTATTCTATTAAATTGATGTCGTGAGCGGTGTAAGTTTGAAGGTTATAATATCGACTCTATTAGTAGAGTAGCCAAATTGGGCCATGGTCATTTAGTGGAACTCGGGTGGATATTTTCATTCTGGGAAACTGACTCTTCTGGTTGAGGAGGTGCATGCTATATTTGGATTATTTGACTGTTGGTTTTAATCTCCAGTTTTGTAAGGCTAAATATTTTTGGCTCATGACCTTGCTAAGGAAGGATTTTTTATTTTTTTTTATTCCTTAATGAATAGTTTGTGATTGACTTTATTTATTTATTATTATTATGATTTTTCTTCCCTTGATTAAAAACTTTACTATTAAAAAAAAATCAGGGGCCCGTTTGGCACTTTACTAAATTAATAAAAGTCAAGTAAAGTCTTCATTTTTCAGATAAGGAGTCACATCAATAGCATTTTAATTTAAAATTCGCTCCATCTATTTTCTTCGTTAAAAGGCAAAAAAAACCTCCACTTTTCAATGCAATAAGTCTAAAAAATTTTATATCAAACAACTAAAAACAAAATATAATAAAAAACCTATTATATTTTATTCTCTCTTAGTCTTTAATTTACTTTATTTTATATGTAAATGTAGGTGGTAAAGATCTTACACCTACTTAAATGGATAATGAACTTCTTTTGGGGAAGATTACACGCCGGAGAACCTGCAAAGGGAAGAGAAGAGAAGGTCAGAAGACCCTGGCTGCTATTAGCGCAAGGCCCTCCGATGCTTAAATTAGTGCTGTCACTAGACAAAGGATGGAGAAGAAGAGAAACAGTACTCAGGGTGTATGTTGTTTTTCTCTTGCCTACCTGTTATGGAGCTTGCTACTTGTATTTATAGCTGGAGTCCTCTGATTTTGGTGATGGGGAGTCCCATCGGTGGCATGGGCGGTTCTGACATTGGTGGCTTGACGTAGACGCAGCCACCTACTGACAACTCTCTGTCCGATGCATGTCACTATTTACTCAATACGTTTTGTAACGTGATTGAGTTTCCATAGAGGTATGACTGGTTGTACTTTTTTTAACGAGCATTCCGGCACTGTTGCCGATATGGAATGTCTGGCTGAGCTGGTACTATTACTGATCTCAGGTGCTGAAGTATCGATCTCAGGTGCTGAGGTACCGAGCACTGTTGTCGAGATGGAGTGTCTGGCACTGCTGCCGAGGTGATCTCTTCTCGATAAGCAACATGCGTTACTGTCGAGGTGGAACACCTGGCCGAGATGAGAACCCAGGCCGATGTGAAGTACTCTTGCCGAGATGGAGCTTCTGATTGAGATCAAGATGTGTCTAATTGGTACTTTTACCAAATCTAAATACACTCTCACATAGTAAAATTACCAAATAGGCACTTACAATAGAAATCCTGACATTTTGCGGGGCAGATTTCTGCACACGTGTGGAAGCTTGGATAACACACAGAGTGACAGATACAGAAACCACACCTGTGCTTGAAGAACAAAATTTCAATCTGCTACGGCTCTCTTTGCGCCATCGAAAATCATCAAAAACACGTCCCAACATTCACAAGCTCGAAAATCAAAACCCGCCGACCACCACATGGAAACCCTTCTTGTCTCTGCATCTCTCCTACCTTTCTCAGCCCGAAACCCTATCTCCACTCATCCTTCTCAATTCCATTTCCGATCCTTTCCTCCTAAACCCCTCTCTTCCTCTGCCCAGCAATCAGAGGATTTGGAACTCGAAAAAACCAATCTTTATCGCTTCCGCTTCGAATTTCGGTGGATGGGAGGAGCTCGAATCCTACGAAGAACCCATCGTATCCGGTGAGTTGGAGCAGTTTCGGAAATTTCTCATTTCGATCGGAATCGATGATAGAAAGCATGCCTACATCTTTCTCGGAGGGTTCGTTTCTGCTCTAGTCATTGCCAGGGTTAGGTTTTCCACCATTGTTGTTTTTCCAGCTTTTGTTTTGCTGTTCTTTGTTGGGTATTCGATTGGGATCGCTCGTAGGGGCAATGCAGGAATTAAAAATGGAAGCTTGAGTTCTGTGGAAAAAGAGAGTAGTTTTAGTGTTATGGCAGAGAAATTGAGGAGTTTGACGGTATTTTTGAGCGAGTCGGATGTTAAGATGTCCGAGTTGGAAGTTGGAATGGAAGGTGTCGTCGATTCTAATAGGGTTGAAATTGGAGAAATCAAAAGATATCAATCGATAGTTGAGTCTGTAAGGGTATTGATCATGTCTGCAAGAGGTGTTCTGGGAACTGTGTTTGGTGGAGACAGTCGACCGTTGGATTTAAATGGGCAGATGGGTATTTTATACAGTGAGAGGAACTCAGGTAATGAAAGAGTTGGTGACCAAGAAGCAGAGAGAAATTTAAATCACAAGTCGAGTAGAAGAGAAAGGGAGCTGGATGTGATTGGTTTTGATTCTTTCCCGTCTCTTCATTGGGCGATTGTTTCAAGATATCTCTGTTGCGTTGAGACGTCAGAAAGTAAAGAGTGTTGTCAAACAAGAATCCAACGAACAAATGAATTCAGTTCATGTAAATAGTCATATTATCTTGGATGGGAGGAATGGAAGTGTTCAAATCAACAAATTTGAAGCGGATGGAAGGAATGGAAGTTTTCAAATCAACAAATTGAGATAGAGGGTTCAAATCTGTCATTCTCGTCCAACATAATTTTCGGAAACTTCATAATGATTCATTTCCAGAAGAGGCACTGAATAATCAGGCTGTGACTAGAAGCGTTCAACAGGACATGGTTAGTCCAAATGAAAATGTTACAATACTTTCAGATCCTGAAATGGAACCTTCACATAAAGTGGACTTTGATGATATGGTGTTAAAGTCAAAAAGTCCAAGGTGTTGTCTGAAGGAGCTAATAGAAGTTCGACTGAGATGGCACCAAGTAATGAAATAATATTTGATAATGCAGCATCGATGATAAATGGGAAACAAGTTGATCGTTCTGGATACCAGAGCTACAGAGATGATATGTTGTCGTTTGATGATGGTCTTACTACTCAGAATAATGGTTTGCAGTTCAGCAAGGAGCATCGAAACTTCCAGAAGCTGGGTATTTGGAATGAAGGTGAAGCACATACACCTCATAGTAAAGTGTCTGATCCAGATGATCTTGGTATCTGTCGAGAAAATGGCAAGCTTGGGGTTGAAAATGGAACTGTGCAGTCAAGGTCTGAAAGAAGAGTTTGGGGAATCCATGAAATTACAGGAGAAAGAGATTTCAAATAATCAAAAATATATTAGTGGTATGGAACAGGATGAGGAACCATCATCTTCAACAGTTTCAGGTGATGAGTTTACAAGGCATCTCAAGGAAGCAAATGGCCTTTTGAAAAAAGCTAGGGAAGATTTAATGGCTCAAGTGGATGATGAAATGACTGAGATCCTACTGTGCAAATCTGCAAGCTTACTCTCTAGAGCATTAAAAATGGAGCCTACGAGCTTACAGGCTGTAGGTCAATTGGGGAATACTTTTCTTCTTCATGGAGAGCTAAAACTAAAAAAAAGTCGCGAGTTGAGAGCTCTCCTATCTAGAAGTGATTGCTCATCTACAGAGAAGGGTTCTAGAGTACGACCCGAGATATTAAAATATGAAGGATTGAGCAAAGATAAAGTCACATCAGTTCTTGTTGATGTGTGTGAAGAATGTGAAGAACTCCTCATTGAGGCAGGAAGGAAGTACCGAATGGCCTTGTCAATTGATGGGAATGATGTCAGAGCCTTGTATAATTGGGGTCTTGCACTCTCCTTTCGTGGTCAATTGATTGCTGATGTTGGGCCGGTAAGCATTGTCAATGCAGGCTTCATAGTTATTTTAAATGTTCAAGAACTCATTTAAAGGCTCAAAAATTGGCTGAGTCGACTCTGTTTAGGATGGCTTTGAGTGGTGATTCAAACTTTCGATTTTATCAAGTGTGCATTCAAAATATCCCCAGAATTGCAACTTACTTGATTACTGGCAGAGTGGTTTATGGAATTGCACTTTTCCACTAATATTGTCTGTTGCCTTGATTGTGGAGAGTGTATATAAGTCAGTTTACATCTATTGTACTTTCCAATTTCTGCATGCACAGCTCTAAGTGCATGGAGGGATGGGTAAACACCCATTCTATCCAAATACTAAATCCTGCAAGTGGGGTACACCTTAATGCACACTGAAAATCAAGTTAGTTTGGATTGAGTCAACTGTATTGTATGAAAATCACATGGAAGGTTTTGGATCCCTGGAAAGTGGGATTGTATGAAAATCGTGATTTATTGAAAATGATTATTTGTTATCAGTATAATCACGTTTTTCTCAATCCAATCACGAATCTCGCTCCAGTGGAAGTGGATCTTAGGTCCCCTAGGGTAGAAATAGGTTAAAGTATCGTGTGATCCACTCGGGTAGAAATAGGTTGAAGTGTCATGTGATCCACTAGGGTAGAGATTGGTTAAAGTGCCGTGCAATCGGCATAGACCTTTGGAAGGTGGCTTGCATGCACAGATTTAGGTGTAAGGTGGTCCTCCTGTAATGCTCCTCATATATGTGTAATTAGTGCCTGTAATGCTCCTCATATATGTGTAATTAGTGCCTCATATATGTGTAATTAGTGCTTGAGAAAGTTTTTTTTTTTTTTTTTTTTTGTGTGTGTGTGTGTGTGTGTGTGTGTTGTGTGTGTCTAAAAGATAATGGAAGGACAGAAGGTGTTCTTTTTTTATTGTTGAACTCATCTGTTGCCATTCAATTGTTTTTCACATTCAGGAAGCGGCTTTGGATGCTGACAAGGTATACTTGGCAGCTATTGACAAGTTCGATGCTATGGTGTCCAAAAGTAACGCTTATGCACCTGATGGTATGCTTCCATCCATTGCTTCATACAATGTAAATTGGACAACTCTCTCTTAGTTTGTAACAATGTGACTTCAAGGAACTTAAGACAGGCATCTCCATACTCCATATAGTTTCATGGATATATCAAAAAATTTAGTATATTTAGACATCCTAAATTGATGTAGCCCTCAACTAAAGGTCCTAGAGAGGATCCCTACCTGCTGGACATGGGTCCCACATAAAGCTGCAGAAGTCCAATGGACTGTTGTGACAGTGCATCGCGTCTAAGACTTCCTTGGAATTAGTCTAGAAGGTTTATATTTTCAGTTTTAGTCCATCTAGAAATTTGTTATGGAATTAAATGAATCCTCATTGAGCATATAGTTTCTGGAAGTACTAGTGAGTAATTTACTTGCATTGAGCAGTACACTGAGAATAGAATTGAGTTTGAGTCCAAGTAAGGAATTACAGGACTGGACGTCCCACCCTTCCCATTTTTAAGGATGTAATATCCTTCTTATTTTGATGTTCAATACAATTTTAGATTTCATTCATGAGCATGATGATGAATCCATCCTCCCTGCTGTGGTGCTAACACTGAAGGCTTTGAGCATTGTGAAGTTTGTCTGCTGTGTTCTCAAAACTCCATAAAAAATTGGTATTGGAGCAAGTATCCTTGGGTTTATGTTCAGATTCTAGTTTTCAATCCCTTGTTGTATTTCCTTTCAATTTTATAAAAAGATTTTTCAAATAAAGATACAGCAAACCACACGATTTGGATTCCTTCATTTACATACACTGCAGTCCATAATCCTCTCAATTTATCTTCTAATCGACTCAAGTGCAGGTCCCAATTCCCAGTAACAAGCAGTCCCAAACCAGTGCATGCTCCAAAACCAAATTCTAAACCCAGCCGAATTTTCATATCCCATTTCCAAACCGCCCAGATACAGTCCAAATTCAATCCACTTGATCAAAAACCTATCACTTAAATGGCCCAAACCTGGTTAGCCAAAAAAAAAAAAAAAAGCCCCAAGCCTGCACACTCTAGAATAGTCGTCAATTTTCAAGTTTTTTTTTTATTTTTTTTATAACAGTCTGAAATCTTATCGAAACAGCGACAATTTTGCACAAATTCAAAACCTAAATGAAACCCTGAATTCTCCAATTCAACACAATTTTTTGAGCCCAAAATCTGTCCTATAAAATCAATGCTTCGTCAATTCCTAAACGAACTGAAACTCCTCTCAAAATTGCCCAATTTTGATTACCCCAAAGTTCTCAATCTAATTTAAATCAGATCTAGCCCTAAATGACAGTTCCCAGCCCCCCAAATCCAGAACATAGTTTGCACATTTACTGCCTACTTCTGGCAGACAGCAGAACTTAAGTGTTTGATTCCAAATCCAACCATAAGTGTTATTCATTGACATCCCAGTTCAGTCAAACATTCAAACTTCCATGTTACTTATCCTACTCTCTCCAAAGCCGAACTCCTGATCGTATTTGAAGCACAAACCAGCCCAGCTTGGATTTAGTTCATTCAGTTTTGCTGATAAACATCAACATTTCGGATCACACAGCCTTCTTTAAATTCAACTACTAGCCCAAAAACCGTTATCCAAACCTTATTTGTGGCTTCAACAAATTCCAATCAGAATCCCGCCAGACCTACCCCAGAATTTATACCTGTTTGAAAGTCCCTGTTAGAGCCCAAAAATGAACCCCAATCAGATCCATAGCCCAGATAGATCCCAGACCTTCACATATACTAGTAACTACTTTTCTGACCTCACACACAGTCAGAGGAATCAACAGTCAAGCTCAAAACTAGTGGGTAGCAGCTGATTCAGTTGTTCTACTAGTAGTAAAATTAGACGAATCAATGTTTGTAAATATTCTGTATCTTAAGCCACTGTTATCTTTTTTTAGTCAGTCAGGTTTGAGGCATGGCATATTAATGGTTGGTTTAAAATTTACTGCAGTGGTTTGAATGCTTTGGTAGCTGATGGTTATCTATTGATGTGAACCATATTAGTGTTGATACCTTTTCCTGTGACTTTCCCACTCCAAAACATTATCCACACGCATCACCGATATTGATTTGGGCAGAAATTTCAGAAAAGAAGCATCCACATGGTATATGAAATTCCCATTTCTGAACTGCCCCAAATGAACAGAACAAAGGATAACGTTTCACTGGTATTAAACTGATTTCAATTTGGAGAAAATATATAGGAAACCTAGTCGCTGCCTGATCAACACAATATATTTGCTTGAGTTTCTTATTCTGTCATGTCATGGACAATTTGTTTCTGCTGGCAATCTCTTTTATTTAGCCAGTGTTGTTTTGCTTGTTAATTATCTAAACGATAGGTGTTAAGAAATTTTGTCTGCCCATTTCTAGGGTTGAGCAAAGCCTTAGCCCACCGCCTTTTGTTTAGATTGAGTTTGAGTTTTTAGACTCAGGTCTTGATGGGCTGTGGTGTTTTAAAATAATGGAATTGGACTCAGACTCGGATGTGATCTGAGCCGAGTCACATACTGGAAATTTTTTTTTTGGTCAGCGGCAAGGATGGGTTGAGTCTGGGTTGGAGGAGGAATGGTTAGCTGCAAGAATCGGTTGTGGGTGGTGGTAGTAGTTTAGGGTTTCAAGGTGGATTGAGGGAGGAGGGGATTAGGGATTTGATAGGTGTGGATTGGGGTTTTGATGGATGTGGTTGTGGGCCTTTGATGGGTGGGAGTGGGGTTTTGAAAGGAACTTGGAAGAAGAAGAGGAAGAGGAAGAGAAAAGGTAAAAGAATAAGACTCGCCCAAGTTGGATGTGGACTAGGAGTTCTAATGAATGTGAATGTGGATGTGGGGTTTTTAATGGGTGGGGTTTGGGGTTTTGAAAGGAATTTGGAAGAATAGTAGTAGTAGTATGAGGAGGAGACTCGCCCCAGTGGGGTAGGACCCCAACATGGTCTGGCTGAGTGGACTCAGGCTCGGCCTAGTTTTCAAACTCTGGTGGGTTGGGCCTAATTTCTTGCCTAACAGCTAAACAGGCAAGATCTTGTCTATGCCAAAATCACAACTAGATAGCCTGACCTAGAATGAATTGTTTAACATAAGCTGCCACCTGATTTACTAACAGGCTGGGCTTGGAGAACTTTACTCAACCCCAGTGCAAATTCTACCCATTTCTGAAAGTGTAGCCCCTCATTTCCACAGATCAGAGCTACACTGAAAGATTAGTTATCAAATTTTTTTTTTAATCATTGGCCTATCTTCTTCTTCTTTTTTTGTTTTTGTTTTTGTTTTGTTTAGATACTGTGTATAAATTTGAAATATACTTGATGGTGCACAACAGCCATTTCATGAATTAGCATTTTCTGCACCACGTGTAGTATTAGTGAGGATCCTTTTTTATCTATTTGCACCTTTTGCAGCTTTATTCAAATGGGGTGTAGCACTGCAACTTCGTTCTCACTTGCGGCCAAGCAGCAGTAATGAGAAGTTGAAGCTGCTGCATCAGGCAAAGAGGCTATTGGAGGATGCACTTCATATGGACCCTGATAATCCTCAAGTAAGAAAAGCTCTATCTTCATGTATAACAGAGATAAACTGTCAGCTCCTGTAACAATTAAATTCCATCTTCAAACAATAAAATTCAAAGAATTTTTTTGGAACCATTTAATATTATGTTTAATGGCAATATGCATATCTACTTGTCTTTCCAAGAACCACACTGTTGCAAATATTAGGGGAAGATGAGTCCAATAAAGAGTTAGATGTGACATTACATTGTGGAGTGACACAGAATTTAACCCAAGAGACAATGGTGGAGAGATAAGACTCACAAAGCCGACCTCAGATGAAATGGGACTTCATTGATGATGATGATGACTTATATAATATGATGATTAGATGTCCATTTTTTTCCCTTTCTTTAATGGTTTGACCGTATACTGAAGGGTCTTGGTTGCCAATTGATCTTTCATTCACATCTTAAATTCTGAGTGTCTTTTGAGAAGATGGGGTTAGTTCGACTTTTGAGTTAGAAGTTTCTGGCATCTCGTTGAGAATTGTCATCCATTCTCTTAACAATCTTACAGTCACCCCTACGAATCCCTCATCCCTACTTGCCAAAGAAATGAAGATTGCTTATTGTTTGTATTTTTAAATATTTTTATACAGGAGATATGCAGCTTACACCTGGATATGCAGCTTACACCTGTTAATCTTACCTATCCAATTTTAGGTTGGTAAAATATCTCTTGTTTAACCCCAAGGGCCTGTTTGTTTGCATTAAAATTAAGAAGAATTCACGGTGAAATGAACTCATCCAAATGATTATTAAAGAGGTGAGAGGTGAAAGATATATAAAGGTGGAGACCAAGAAAGAGCTTTCATTTTCTGATGCATTGAATTACTAGGGTGGTGGTTGGGTATTCATTTCCCTATCTTCTTTCGATTCTATTTCCGTGAAAAAAAGATATTCAATGCTCATTTTTGGAAATTCACTTTTAATCTTCTTGTTTAGCCACTTATGAGCTCCTATGTATTCAATTCCTTTATGTATTCTAATGCAAACAACCAAGCCCCAACTGTTTAAGACACAAGCACGTGCGCACGAACACTATTAAGTAGGCCCAGCCCATTGAACCACCAAGTGTTTGAGAGTCGGGGTTGGGTCCAGAAGGGCATTTTTCCTGTTAATACCAAAAAATTCATTTACCATTATGCGCAAAATGAAATAAACCCTTTCTATCATGTGGGGCCCACCAACTCATCTATCATCACATGTGAAACCCAATATTTGAATTCTAAGTATGGTGTGCCTATTGGAGACTCAGAAAATAAGAATTATAGTGAACAGAACTCCATAACTTCATTTCATCTCCAACATTCACATTATGAATGGAAAGTGGCAAAAAATCTGAGATATTTTTATTAATGATGTTAAATTCCACAGTCAAATGTTTAGTAGAGATGGTCTTCCCCTGTGATGTAGAAAAAGGAAAACAGAAGGAAAAATTGCATTTACAAGATGAGGATTCAACAAGAAGGTGAATTCATTATCCATTCAAACAGCTTTTCCTGAGGTATGCTGATATTGCATGCTAATATTTGCAACGCCTGTACATACTTGTATGTGAAGTGAAGTGTGAACCTCATTAGACATTCATAGAACATTTCAATGAAGGGTTTTCATATCTATATGAAGTTGGAGAGATGGAAGTCCATGAAACTTGAACTAGATGCACAAGTTTCACCTAAAAACAATAAAGAAACAAAAGAAGAAAAACCATGTTCTAATGCCACCATGCACTCAAGTTTATAGAAGGTTCAAACAACCTTTTTGTTGTTATCAATTAAAAAAAGCACCTGCTAAATCATGTTTGCACAAGTTCATTGTAGTAAACTCTATGAATCATTTATGTTATTGAAGTTCATTTCATTGGAGCTGTTAGAATGCCACAAATGTGCTCAGGTTCGAGTTTCAACCCATTTACCCAAAAAAAAGAGGAGGTTTTCCAAAGGTATAACCATGTTTCAAGTAGTTCCATTCAACCATCCACAATCTTCAAGTATCTCTGAATGCATCATCTCTTGATATTATCTTCATAAGCAAATGGATTAAACTCATTAACACTAAACAGCAACTTCAACATTTACGTAACAGAGGGCATGAGAAGCAAGCTCCGTGTCATCTCCAAAATCATCCAAATACAAATGTAATTCTGCTTTACTTCGAAGACATGTGACTAGGTATTAATACCTTGCATGTCTAGCTGGACACTCTGAACAAACATAGTTACAGGATGGCCATACATATGTTAAAACTCACAATCACTTTATTGAGGTCAACGTTCACCCTCGCTTCTGAGCGGTCATAATTGTGGTCAAGCCTTCGCCCTTACCATAAAACTATTGCTGTCCCGTTTTCTATAACTATTAAGTTTTGTGATAAGTGATAGCTCAATAGGGTGTAAAATCATATACACTTGCTACACCTTGTAACATGGAGAACATTAAGCGTTTAATTTTATTCAAAATCGATGCCTAACACTAGGGTTAGGGTTTGCATGAAAAAGCGTCGAAGCACTTGTGCAGAGACTCACATGAGGATGAACCTCAATGGGGACAAAATCCATACAAATTTTTTTTGCTGCCTGAGAATTTCAGTTTCATTTGAAATGGAACAAAAACCATAATCAGATGCACATAAATTTTTTGTTTACTCTCCGTAAAAGAAAAATTCTGTTAACTAACGGAAGGTGCATTCTAGTTTAAGTTTGCCAAATAATTGGAAGTTGAGTGCTACTTCTACAGTCCGGTTGACCTTACCAGCAAAACAATTGTCTTCAAATGCAATTTGAATGTTGAAAGAACTTTGTGCATCCCTATGTTTGTGTGGAAAATTTTCACCTACAGACAGACCGCCGCATGGCGCCGTGAATTCAGAAGATATCACTACGCCCCACACTTTCGGATGGATAGATGAGAACGCCTGCATGCACTAGGTGAGCGAGCGATTAATCCCTAGTTATTTCTATGGAGGATAAGTGCTCATTAGTCACCACTGAGCTACCAATGGACTGGCAATGTAGCATACTCTTTCTAGAGTTAAAAAACGGAACTAATTGTTGTGAGATACAGTGTTACCCGAATTTATATCATAGGCTGCATTGATTGTTATTATTGTTATTATTATTTTTCATGGTCCAACCGGTTTGTGCTCAGTATGGAACATGTCCAACAGTCCAAGTGACATGAAATCAGGTGCATTTGATGTGTTACTCTTATCATTGTCCTGCCAGAGGCCAGGTTGTGATACTAACAATGATGGATTGAGGTTTCTTGACCTCTTTTGATATGATAAATGTAAAAGTTTAGGGGTATAGTAAGCATTTTTTTTTTTCCTGTTTTAAGGGTTGGAATTGAGATATCTCAAGTTCTAATAATGCGTCTTGTTGTTTTGATGATGTTTAGGGTGTATCTATGTTTTAAAAAAAAAAAAAAAAAAACTAATAAATGCATTGCCATTGATGTGATGAAAGAACTAAGATTGGAGATTTTTACTGTGAAGCCTGCTCGGGACTTGACTTAGAAAAGCCAATCAACATTGAATTTTATATTGAATTACCAATGTTGGCCTGATCTATTGTTATTCATCGTGTGATTTTGTTTTTATCATCTATTATTCAAATTGGGCAATGAGTTTCCTGTCATGGACCAATCTGAATTTAAATTAGAACACTTGATCACATATTAGCTTGATAGCTAAAGAATAATCTTACCTGTGGACCAAAGGCCTTAGTAAGAGTAAGATCATGTGATTAACCATCAACTTCTTGATAGTCTTTGGTCTGTATGGAGAGCAATTGATAAACGAGATATCTAGGAGAAAGAGAGGCATTGGGAATCAATTAATCAAATCAACAGTTTGGAATTTTGGATCCATGTCTAGTAGTCCCTTTTGTATAGAAAATATGAGTAATATTCGATTTCCCCCTTTTATAATAAAATGACTAAACAAAACCGCGACTGTTGCAGTAATTCATGCACCTACACAGGTAGATTCTAGCAGATAAATTTTAATAACAGTTTGGATCTTTACAAAGCAGACCACACACAGCACATGTATGTATTTTATTCAATCTTACTTTGACCACATGGATTGGTCCACCTTAAGTAATCATTTCCAAAAGTATAAAATTATATTCAGCGTCGTTCTTCTTCTACAAATAAACAAGAGTATCCATGAAAAAAAAAAACTCAATACTTGAGTTGCGCCATCATTTTAACCTTTTTTGATTTGTCAAATAATCAGGCACAGTGACCCTTAGCTACTAAAAGTTCCAGGGTTGAGATAAATGGTATTTCTGGATGAAGGAGCTCATTAACTACACTAACTATTGGCGAAAATCCAGTTACATTCACAGAGACTCTGCAGCAATTTGATCGATATCAAGATCAACTAGGCTCTCTTTCCCAAATAATAGGAGTTCCACAGTGGCCTGCAAGAAAATAATCTTTCTAATGTCAGTTGCGCCTACGAGAGCATAAGAGATTTCACCAAACATCCATTTCTTTACCCAAAAAAAGATACAAACAAACATCCATTCTATGGTATCCAAGGTGTGTTTCTTATTCAGAGGGAAGATTCAATGAATCCTATGGTTCTTGGCCCTGCAGGAAATGCATTGTATAATGGGAACTTGAGTTTGAACACGTAGGGCCCATGGTTCGGTGATTGAAGCAGTTGATCTGTTCTAACTTCTAACTACTGGATGGACCATGGAACCAAAGTAACTTATATTGAAAAACTGTTAACTCTTAATCTCTTTCTGTTTTTGAATTGAGTTCGGATTTCTTTTAATACAAAATCACCCTCTGAATCAGCACCTAGAGTTTTCTTTAAATGATGAGTGTATGAATCGGAATCATCACTAGAAAAGGCCTTGCCTTGGAGTTGGCACCAAGAGAATAGGAGGAGTTTTCACCTCACCGAAAACAAATAAAATCTACCAATTGAAAATTCTTATTTAATAATAATTGGTTCAAGTCACATTGCCTATCAAACAAAAGGAATGACCACCACAGGTTCCAAACGTTTCACGGGCTTTTGATCCTTTTTCAAAAGTCCAGGGAGTCCAGGAAACAAAATGCTAGTTAGAACTTACAATGCAATTCATCCAATCCCCTTAATTCTAGCGTAAAGTAATAAAACGAGCCTTCCTAGCAAGCGTGACAGACAATCTGGTCAGAAACTTGAGTGACTATGACTTGAAATTACAATGACTAACAGAAAAGAACATGACAGACCCTTAAAAACTGACTTGCATACTACTATAACTGGTCACTCGACCAAAACAAAGGCACTTTATTTAATAATATGGTACTAGGGTAGGGTCATGGAGTAATCTTTGACACAATTCAGATTACAAGTAATGCACCAGAATGCTCTGATATCAATTCGGTGTGATACTGGAATGCTCCAGCACAAACCAAAATCCAATTGGCAAGCCTAGATCAATAAACGACTTGAAAGGAGTTGTAATAAATGGTAATAGACCAATATATAAAGAATGTCCAGCTGTTAAATCATGTAGAGTTAAAATTTTTCGGACAGCCAGCCCAGGAGCCTTCGGCCCTGAGCCTGAGGGACACTCGATTCTGGACAGCCGAAAACTTAATCCCTAAGGTGTCCACTACCTAAGCTTTGCAAACAAATCAAATACACTCAGCTGAGAATAGAATACAGCCATCCACTACCTCATGGCTGGATATACCCTGCAGCTTCTTCAATAACAAATAATGAAACAGCTTCCAAAATGCCATCACTACATGTTTGATAGATTTCATCAGATAAGTGGAGGGTCCTGTGATATCTATCGAATGGCTGGCATGGTACAGCATAGCAGGTGCACATGCAAGGATTGCTTGAATAGAGAGACATGAATTTCTACAAGTATGCAGTCAGTTGTGAAACAAACTAACACAAATGACCAGGACTGAATACAGACAAGGGCTAGTCCAAACTCCAAAGGCATGGACAAGTTAATAGCAATTGTCAACTAGAATATGGCTTTCAGTAATAACCTTAGAGCGCCAACAAAAAATTCATGAATGTTGTTTGATCTTCAAGAGCTGAACACCAGTTTAAGAAAAACTCTTGCAAGAAGATGAATCAAGCAAAAACAAGAGGAAAGCGGGCCTTATGAGCCGCTCGAATTTGAAAAGACGGAACAAATAGACCAAATAGACAGATGCAGGTAACATCGCCACACAAAAACTCGAAGAGAAGTTTAACACAGAAATGCAATTTGAATGACATAATTCTCCAATAACTGAAATGGCCAAGAATTTTACATGCAAATTTATGTTTTTCTTAAAACCAAGGTTATCCTATTTCTATCTTAATATTTAACTTGATAACAATTAAATCACCAGGCCCTAAGAGAATTATTAAGCTAGGAACCCAAACTTGAAATAGAGGGGGAAAAAACAATAAAGGATCTTAATTGCATTAGGAAAGTAACATGATTGATAAAAATTCTGGAGGCTTGTGCAAGTCTGTTCTTGCAAACTCTCTAATTTTCAGAGTGTATAACCAATGTGGGCCACGTGAGAATCCACGTGGGGCCTGCAATGGGTTATCCTGTGCTTCTGCATCAATCTTGGATTTTCATCACTTTTTTTTTTTCCTTGTTTTTTCATTGGTCGCATTTCATCACTTTCTTAACCATTAATTTACATAAACTAGTTTTTTAAGCTCTACCCTTTCAGGAAAATAGTTTCAAAACTTTATTCAACTCAGATGAGTTGATTTGACAAGGAGATTTTGATAAATTCAATAAAAAAAAAAAAAAATGGCAAGACTCAGTCAATACTTGCTCCCCATGAGAATCCACAAGGGGCCTGCTGTGGGTAATCCTTTGCTCCTGCATTAATCTTGCTCAGCACTTTCCTAACCATCAATTTGCAATTCTCAAACTAGAAAAGACTACTCATTTCATCTGACTCATATGAGCAGCTTTATGAAAAAATAGATGAAAAACTTGAAATTGGTAAGACTAGTCAATACTTGGTCAAAATTGATTGGTCAAGACTTCGTAAAACACCAAAAAGGTATTTTTTATTTTATTACACTCAAAAACATATTAGGTAGAACTTTGTTATTTTTTATTCTATTACAGAGTTTTCATTGTATGACTCAACCATCACCTGTCAAGTCTTTGAGTTCTCTTTGGTGAACTTTTGGGTCAAGTTAAGCTTTACAGTTTACAAGTTTTTTATTAACTATGAACCCAGCAATAAAGAGTGTCCTATCTTCACCAAAATATAAAAGATTAACCCAGCATTGGTGTGCAATGCTGTAACAGGCTGGACGCTTAAGACCATATCAGTCCCCCAGGCGGCCATTGGGAGTTTTATCAGTGTAAGCAAAATTTCTCACAAAAATCTTCAAAATACAAGATAAGAAACAAGTTGAACAAGAGGCAAACCTTCCCACTCTTCTGATCCAGCTCTTTAAGGCAGCCTGTGAACTCTGCAAAAGGCCCGGATAACACTCGAACACTAGAACCTGGGCTTAGAAACTTGTGATCTTCCTCTGCTAATAAACTACTGTCAGAAGGCTCTGAAATTTTCTTCGATTGCTTTTTAGTCCTAGCAACTTTTGTTGAAGTTGTAACCTCTCCCGAAGCTGAATAAGTGCTAATATTCAGCTCTTCATTATTGAAGATTCCTTCTGCCTGCTGCTCTTCTTCAAATGCACTGGTCAGATTTTTCTTGTTCTTCTTTTGCTTGCTTAAAGATCGCTTCCATGTCAACACTCGAAACAGGTTTTGGTCTGTTGATCTGACGTTTGCTGTGAAGTTAGAAAAGAGAGTTATAGACTGGAAGAGATCATGTAGCCACTCATATCGATGTGCGCAAAAAACCACAAGAAAAGAACTTGGTAGTATAAAAACTCTAGCATACATAGTGGGAGATGGTTGGCATCATCTTTGGGGGGACCAATTATGTTTAACAGAGATTTCTTACTATGGCTAATTTATGTATCCTCACACAAGAATAATCAATCCATCAAAACTTTTAAGGCCTGTTTTCTGTAGGTTCCATTTTTGTTGGAAATTTCCAAAAAATAGGTGAAGGATTTAAGTAATAAACTCCTGAATCCAGTCAGGAACTAGCTTCTACAATGCATCCATATAAACTTTAGGAATCAGCTCATTCTTGTCCAGCAAAAGTATCCTACTACTATTGCCGCAAATTACAAATCAGATCAACTCTAGCAAACTGCAAATTTATCTGATAGAACGGAATGGAGAAACAAAATTCATGTAGCTAACCCAACATAGCTGGGACAAGGCTTTGATGATGATGATGACAATCAACTCCAGCAAACAGGCTGTTAAAGTTTCACTGGCCGTCGCTAGGTTTTATTGAAGCATTCATAAAGAGGTAAACATATCCAGTCTCGATGAGTAATGCGTGTGTGATTGGATTTAGATCAACTGAAAAAAGGTTTGAATATTCTGGCAATGGCGAGGGATATTGTTTGCCACGCATTTGGGGTGGTTAATTAATAAATGATGATGAACTCACACACGCGCACACAAAACTATTGCACCTAAAGTTGGTCCTGATTTTCTAGCAAAAGAATATACACATGCAGATGGACATTGAATCTAGAATGCCAAGAAATGGATATGGATATGGATATGGATATGGATATGGGGGTTGGAGATGCAACTATAGACTTCTGGAAATCAAGGACATGGATACAAATATGGCTATCATCGATACAAATGTGGCTATCCTATCCATAACATGAAATTTCATATTTTAAATTAAATTTTTACTCAAAGTATTAATTTTCTTCTACAAAATATTTATAAATAAATTAAATTATCATAATTTATGGTCCCTCCTAACCATTTTTTATGTTAAAAGGTAGGAAGACTAATAGAATTATATGAAATAAGGGATCTAGAAAAGCAGGACATACCCTAGAAGTATCACTATAGCAGCTTGTAGTAGCATGAGTATTGTACTGATCTGACACAAGTATGCTAGACATATGCAAAGTATCTTCATATGATAGCATCAAAGTATTGATAGTTTCTTAATTTCATCATTAGGATAGGAAAAGAAGTTCTTATATGCCATAAAAAAAGAATAGATGCTTGTATTCATCCAAAACTCCTACGTGTAGATGTCAAGCAAATAGTTCCCACATGTGTACTGCACTACTGCATCAATACAGAATGTACAAAGCTTACGTATTTCCAACTTTAGATCCAAGAAAGCCACCCACTCCAATGCATTCTCTGACAAAGTCATGTATCTCCCTGTTCAATACACAATGTAAAAATATACAGCCAGGAAAAAGGGGGTTTGTTTTGTCAGAGTATGAACCATTCTTTAGCTTCCTCTTGAAACGAACAGCTGGAATATAAACCTGAAATACGAATAAGGGATTATGGGTGAAATCAGAATTCAGAACGCTGCGCTATTTAATTCATATTGTACACAAACAGATAGCCAACAAACAGTTAAATCTGTGGAAAGTAGTACCAAGACCAAGAAACATATGCAAGCAATGCCATAAAAAAATACTAATGTTTTTTTAGTATCAAAGTAACAATTTTTTTTTTGAATGGTTCACTCAAAGTAACTGTTGAGAATGAAATGGATTGATTTGGTAGTCAAAAGGAAGAAGCCTAGGTATTTGATAAGGAAAGCAGGTTTCCCAATTCTCAGTAACTATAATCTGGTCTCACCTGTACAGAATGGTGAATAATCATTTTATGGTACCTGAACACAATTGGTGGTGGTAGAGAGACCTATGTCTCTGGCACCAGATGTAACAACTTCAAATTCAAAAATCAGAAAGAAAACATGAATGGTACTGAACCCCAAATGAAGAATTCTAGTTTTATATCATGAGACTAAGTACTCAAATCACTTTAGGCCCTGTATGTTTGCATTCAAATACGTAGTAATTCAATACATATGAATCCAAATACGTAGGAATTCAATACCTTGAAATCGATAGCGGGGAAATTCCTGGCGAGGGCGCGAGCGAGCTGATCGGCGGTGGACTGAGTGGAGGTGCGGGAGACGCGGATGACCCACCACTGAGGGCCGAGGAGAGCGAGGTTGTCGAGGTTGAGCTCCTCCGTCCAGGAGGCGTACTTCTTCTTGGGCTTCTTCATGAGCCTCTGCTCCACCTCCTCTCTCCAGTTGGTGGCCCTGCTCTCCCTCCTCTCATTCCTCAGCTGCCTCCTTCCCCTCGCCGTCAGCTCACCGGATTCAATGGAAGCAGAGATGATAGCAAATGGTGGTGCTGCTTTTCGCGTACAGTGGTTGTTGGAATTGGAGAAGGGAATGGAGACAGGGGAAGAAGAGACGAGCAAGGATAGAGAGGGACATGGACGGCATAGATTCCATAGCGTCATCCTCTTCTCCTTCTCCCTCCTGCAGACTCTATACGGAATAAACGAATGCTTACAAAAGGTGATATTTTTGCCTTTGGGAATTTGGATCAGAGATGAAAATGGGTACATTACATATGTGATTTTTCTTTCCTATGTAAATTGTTAGTTGTGATTTCTCATATGTTTTTCAAAATCTAGAAATATTTATGATGTGAAACTTAACACTTTCATATGTGTCAATTTATGTATTAGAATATTAAACGATTTAGATATTGGGGGCTTATAAAAGTTTTTTTTTTTTTTTTTTTTTAAATCATATTTATAAGTCGGTCTTTATTATTTTATTTTACTTTTTTACGATTTTTTTTATATCGCTAAAGATTTAAATATTAGACCGAACATCTTAGGATTTATTAGTCTGATAAGAAATTTGAATAATTCAAATTACAAATGTGGAGTATATTGGACGGTGGAGAAAATTGAAGGTGGTTGATGGGGCTCGATTCTGTAATTTATTGGAGTTGCAAATGAGGAGGAGGTGTATCGGGGTTACTTTGAAGGTGAGAAATATAATAGTTTGACACATAGAAATAAAGAAAACTGCATTCATGAATAAATATTATGTATATTAATGTTTATATATATAAATGATTGCCAACAAATGGCTCCTTAATGGGAATTCAATTGAGGGAAGAAAAACAAAGGCTCGATCTACATTGGTATACTTTTATTCCTTGCTTCATACCTTTTTATTCTAGGGCTCATTTGACCGCAATAATCTTACTATCATCTATACCAAAAGAACGAAAAAGAAAAAAAGCTATATGATCTAGGGCTCACCATTAAAGCACCAATGTCAAGGTAAGACTACAATGGGCTAGGGCTGTGCTTGGACTATTGGCACGTACGGGTGTTCATGGGTAATGATGGCTTGGTTTAATGCATATCCAGGCTCGACCTAAACTTTAGAAACATGATCCTGGGCTGTAAAGTTAAGCTCACGACGCCATTTTCTAAATTGGGTTGGCTCATGCTGGGCCAAACTGGGCTTTCAACCAAAATATTGTAATAAAATTACACTAAATTACATGCATTCATTAGTCGGATTGGGCCACACTTAGGTTTTCAATTACTTAAGCCAAGTCCAACCCAATTCCAAACGGTCCAGATTAAACACCTGAGACAGACCCAAATCGAGCTGGGCTCGGTTCGTGCTCGGGCTGGCCTGGTCCATGAGCACCCCTGCCAGCAGCCTCTACTTCGTTTGGAGTCCAATAGGGATAGTTTCGTAATTCCAACATCCAAAAACCCTAGAAATCCATCCTATAAAATCTCATCAGCACATCGAAGCCCTAGCCCCATTCGTTCCATCTCCCAAATCTCCCAGAGAGAGAGAGCAAGAGAAGAGAGAGAGTGAGAGAGGGGTAAGAATCCAAAACCCTAATCCCAATCGAAGATGCAAATCTTCGTGAAAACCCTAACGGGGAAGACGATCACCCTCGAGGTGGAGTCTTCCGACACCATCGACAACGTAAAAGCCAAAATCCAGGACAAGGAAGGCATCCCTCCCGACCAGCAGCGCCTCATCTTCGCCGGAAAACAGCTCGAGGATGGCCGCACCCTCGCCGACTACAACATCCAGAAGGAGAGCACCCTCCACCTAGTCCTCCGCCTCCGCGGCGGCATGGCCAAGAAGCGCAAGAAGAAGACCTACACCAAGCCCAAGAAGATCAAGCACAAGAAGAAGAAGGTCAAGCTCGCTGTCCTCCAGTTCTACAAGGTCGACGACTCCGGCAAGGTGCACCGCCTCCGCAAGGAGTGCCCCAACGCCGAGTGCGGCGCCGGGACCTTCATGGCCAACCACGACGACCGCCACTACTGCGGGAAATGCGGGCTCACCTACGTCTACCAGAAGGCGGGAGGTGACTGATTTGTTATGCCTAATGTTAGGGTTTCTTCTTCTTCTTTTTCTGCGTTTGCGTTTTGATTAGGAGACTGTTTCTACTAGTTTTGAATGATGGGTTGAACTTGATTTAGATATTCCTGTTTTATGCTTTATTTTTGGAATGATGTTGATGGTTATTATGGATTTTATACTTGGATATGATGGAGATCATTATGATATTTTTGCTGATTTTAGGGTTTGTACTATTTTTATTAGATAGATCTGATCCAAACCAGATCTCTGAATGATTTAGGGTATAGGGTTTATAAGGATGATATGTTGGAGTTCATAGAACGGTTAAAAAATTGTTGAAGACCTTAAATCTAGGTTAGGATCAAACGCTCTCCCTCTTCTTGCATAACCCCATCGTTTATATGCATCTGGATGGGCCCCACATAATCTAAGTGGATGATTGTTAGTTTGGTGAATGTACCCCCACATAATTTAAGTTGGATGATTGTTAGTTTAGTGAATGTTTTTGATTTGTTGATTTGTGGGACTTGTGATGAGGTTTTGAATTGGCTGATGGTTTGATCTATTTGAGGAAAAGTATGATCTGAATGATTGTTTAATATGCTTGCTTTTTGTTAGGGTGATTCAGCAGCAGGTTTGTTTCTTTGTTGTTTAACTTCAGTTTATATGAACTTGAGATGACGTATAATGATGATGGGAGTGTGGCTGTGTTATCATAAATTAAATCTTTATTTTTTTTGTTGCAGAAATTTATATACACATCATGCTGATTTTTTAATGAAAGCCTGTTAGATGTGGAAATGAACCTGGTTTGGATATGATTTTATTAAATCTTTGTACTCTGAATTTTCCTGCTGCATTCCATCCACACACACACACACTATATATATATATATATATATGAAAACAAGAACCCCTTAACGGGGAATTTTCAAAAAGAAAAACCATAATTTAATCAAATGGAAACTGTTTCCTATTCACAACTCAAAAATAATAACTACTAAAATTCTTAATTTTGAGAGAATCTCTTTTGATTTGGCTGAGTTGTCAGAAATCCTCTCTTTAAGCATGAAACTTTAGCTGCATGTTGGGTGGATCAGATGTTGTTCATTTTTTTCTGTGATTTTTCTGGTTAAATTGAAGATATACAATTGATACTGATGAATTGTGATAGCAAGGAAACTAACGGTAATCCATTGAATGCTTCCTTTTCCAAACTGACTCTTGAGGCTAGCAGAAGTCTAATGCTTCCAAGTGTGGGGATTGGATGTGGTCCATCTATTTAGTGATTCTGGAAACTCCATCAACAAGCTTCCATTCCATTTAACGGAAACTCAATCTATTGAACAATTCTGGACACACTTGTAGGTATCTATCCCCAGTGACCAGAAATTGTTAACCATTGTTCCTGTCTTGCATCTTATATTGTAGGATCTTGAGATTTTTCCAGTTTTTGACACTAGAATAACAATAATAGAAAGTTGACTTGTCGTGAAACAATACTTCGTTATTGATTATTTATAAATACTGATTCTCCATTGATCGGCAGTGAGAGAAGATTCATCTTCCTCTCTAAACCTGTTATTCGTCTTCTTTTATTCAGAGAACAACTCTCTGCATATCTTTTCTGGTTTCTTAATATTCTTTCCCTCCTTTTCCTAGTGTGTGGGTGTGTGTTATGGTTTGAGCTGTGGAGCATATCGAAATCAATTGGCATGAAGATTTTCATGCAATTGTTGGATATCAGCAAGGACTTTTTACCATTGAAGGGAAGAAAAACATAGTAAAACTTATTCTGGCTACCTGATTTGCACTTCCATTTCAACATCTGTCTGGTCTAGCCACTTCCTTCAAGCTGCGAACCTCCTTTCCATGTAGAAGTTCTTCCAGAAATTGGTCAATGAATTAGAACACTCATCCCAACCATCCGCTGTAATGGGAATAATGTAGCAACTTACTCGTGTGCCTTTCAGAAAACGTTGGACCTACCATGCTAGTGTTGCTGATCTAAGACAATCTCTCTTTCTTCTCTACCAGTTTTCTTTGTCCATCTTCACGAACTTCATAAGCAAGCTCTGGTCCTCCCATTCCCTAATCATTGCTTGCAAAATAAGAACAGAAGTCTCTGCTCTGCCTCTCTTAGGTGTGAAAATGTTAGAAGGACCAATTCATTAGAACCCAAATTATATCTGAAAGACTCTAGACGTTTTTACGGAAGGAAGGTTTTCTATGAATTTTGTCGCCTTTATCTTCTAGTCTCAGTCTCTTACCTTCTCAAAGATTTGTTTCTTCATCCCTTCTGTGATTTTCTGGCCTACAACTTTTATGTTTTTTTATTCTTTTAAATAAAATTTCAATTCACTTTTTACAAAATTATCCCAATAAATTTTCATCATATCCCTACTTTTTTTGAGCTGTCAAAATTGCCACCTATTTTGTTATAAAAAAAATAAAAATTGCCACCTATTCACCATTTTAAGTTTTCTTTTTCAAAAATAGCCTTATAAACAGTAACTCCATAAATGAGATGAGGAATTACTAGTCCTGTGATGAAGTGAACCAGCTCAGAAACACCACACTACTTGCCAACTCTCTTTTCTCCTATGTTCTTTTCCCCAACACACTTTACTTTCTGTGCTTGGAATCGATCTCCTTGCTATCATCTGCATTCTCTGCTCAACATCATTTTCTTCCTTTCTCTCTCTCTCTCTCTCTAGTACCCAAAGCTCTCTCATTTTCTCTTCCTCTTAAATAATCTCATCTCTTCTTTCTATTTCTCCCAAGGCCATGTTCTCTATTGCCACAAATCCTTCAGTGGGTCCAGTTTTAATATCCAATGCTCCTTCGGTGGCCCACCTTTGAAATCCAAACTGTTCAAAATCTTTTTCGCACTGTTAATATCATCTAAACTGTTGCATGAAGCAGATGTAAGCCTACTATCAGATCGATAATGTTCAAGAAAAGTGATTAACATGTATGTATATTTTCGTAGTAGATAGAAGTGCTCTCAGTATTTGAGACAACCATTTTGCTTGATATGGATACACCAATTCTGATTGAATAAAGGACTCCTGCTTTTATTCAAATATGATACCTTAGTCCAATCACCCTCATACTATATGCTAAGGGTGTTGAAGTTAATTTTGACTTTAATTTTTTATTTTGATAGGAAGTTGTACCCATGTTCTACAACGTCTACAACTAACTCTCTGCTGCCTCCTCTCACTTCCATCATGTAATTGTAACCACTCAAGTGTTCTTTCCACTTTTCACTCTCTACGACGACTACATTTCCACCCCAAATCTCATTATCTATTTTTTTTTTTTTTTCTACTCCACTTCTTCTAGCCCATTTATACTATGTTGACTTTTAAATTGAGAAAAAAGCTATTATGATAATCTTTTTTTTCTTGTTAAAATTTTATACTCTTATCTAAACCAAATTGCTGTGAGTGATGTCTTTGAGGATGGTTTAGAATGATATACATTTCTTTGATGGATTCTTAGAATATAGTTTGGAGTTGGTGGTGAAACGGGTTATTGTGCTGGTAGTGGCATAGGAAAACAGATTTCGACATCTATGCAGCATTGTGTTTTACAGTTGTGAATGCATCCGACTGATCCACTCTGGATTACCTGGGCCTAAATTACCTACATTAAATGATCAGACTGCCAGATGTATGGCCTTGAAACAAATTGTTATAACCAATTTTGCAGCTTTCAATTGTGGTTGTCTTTATCAACTTACCAGTTTAATGAGTTATACTTGCATGTCATTTTTGTGAAATTTTTAATTATTTTCTGTACACCATGATAGGCATTAAGAAGAAATCTTGAGGAAATTTGATATTTTGCTAAATGAATTGGGAATATGCTTTTACTAAGAATTGCCATTGAAAATGTTAATATATTCTACACAACCTCAAGGCTCCTAGTCCTAAGTTCTAATGGCTCCATCATTTTGTACCATGCTAAATCAAATGGCGTTGGGTATTATGATAATGGCTAAACACTGTCCTGTCCTGGGTTCGGTCCTTTGACAGCTCCAGAACGATCGACTATGTTCTGACATTCCTAATAAGAGCTCTCAATGTGGACAGTATACAAGTCAGGCATGCCAGCCCCACTTGATCGAGGCCATTGGTATTAGACCCTCAATGAATAGGAAGCATGAGAGTTAGTACCTCTATAGGGTGAAATCACCTCATGCAAGTGGTAATAGATACCTCTCTGGGTAAGGAAATCAGAGGGGTATTATTTAGTTCTTTTTTTAGTGACCCAATTTGAAATCTAAACCAAATAAAATTACCATCCCTCGTTAGCTTCAGCTCCAATTTCACTCAGTTGGAGTTGGTCATTGCGTCAATCGTTTTTTTTTTTTTTTTTTTCATAAATATCGTTTCATCATCATGTTGTTTATTTTTTATTTTTGCTATTCTATTTCGTTGAGATCTACCAGAGATTATAATAATCACTGTCTTTCTCGTTTTGAGATCCCGTGTATGGGCATTGCCTCTCTCGTTTATCTGTGATTAGAGCAAAGATCAAAGAATCTATAGAGAAAGGAACCAAATCCCCAATTTGGACCAAACAGGGTTTAATATTTGACTTGAGTTTAAAAATCGGCTCCATCTTATAAGTATAAAATGAATTCTACACAATGTGTTACCCTCTCTTATTGGTCTAAAAAGTGGATGCGGTTCCAATAAAAAGATGTTACAATATCCTTCTTGAGTTCTCTGTATGGCTTTTAGCAGGTGAAAATTTTGTTAGTACATCACATACATGCGGGAGCTGTATTCAAGCGTCCACCCTATAAAAGTATAGGGTTTTCTTAGATATTAGCTATTTTAAAAGAATATTATAAAGCAAAACTAGGTGTCCAATCAAGAAAATGAAGCGGTAGGAATGATGGTATTTAAAGAGAGTATAAAAAAAAGAAATTTATTTTATTATGCAAATTGCTTGCATTTCTTTGGTTTGTCCATACGTTCCTTCCACATGAATGTTGAAATGTGAGAAGGCAGTCAAAGGCGGCTTTCATTTTATGTGGAATTATTGGGACATATCATGTTTGGTTGAATATGAGTGAATAAAGAGTGAAATAAGTGTCACGTCATGCAATAAGATGTTGGATGGTAGATGTAAACAGTAAAGAAAATAATAAAAGGTCTTAAATAAAAAAAAATAAGAGTAAAAATACATTTTTATATATTTTTATGGGGGTAACTCGTAGTAAAGTAAAGTGGAATAAAGAGGAAGGGAGATTCTAAATGCACCCCTACTACTACTGTACACACCCACATATCCTTATATGTAAACAGTGATTTTTTCACTGTTCATACAAGAGAATGTAGATGTATACAGCACATAATAGGGGTACATTTAGAATCACCCAAAGAGGAATCCATGTCATTAACACAAGGAAAAGAAGGGGGTTTTATTCTGGGGGTTTGGTTTTCACATTTCAAACCCATTGAAGGAAATAAAATTCGGTAGTCTTGTCAACTCAACTTTCACTACACTCGGAGTCTCTCTCTCGCATCATGGGAACTTACTCACCTCACCTAAATCCAGAAAATGTTGCAAATGGTCATAGTTGGGTTCTATTTAGTTGGATTAAAAGCATATATCACCAATTCATTTTCGTGTCAGATCCTGCATAACATCTTTGTGGGATCCACTAAAAATTGTTCCGATCGAGAAGAAGTCCTTTTGGATTATGATGAGACCAAACACTGCCAAAAGCTGTTGATTTGACCATCAAGTTGAATGATTGATTATACGCGGGCTGGGTCATGAGTCTCGCAGCCCTTGCTGGATTAAACCGTTAAAGAAAGAAACAAAAATTAAATGACTATGTATGCATGTTAGCTTTCTAGGTCCTTGAGCTAATTTGGAGTGAAGCCTCCCAATTCCCAACCCAACTCTCTCCATTGATTGGCACCAATAGTTATGTAACCAAATTGATAATAATTGACAACAGTTTGCACGATCTTCTTTAGAACATTATAGTTCAGAAATCTGGTAAGAGGAAATAAATTTCATGTACATGTACATCTTGATAAAATGGCCAAAATACCCATATATGTCTATATATGTAATATAATCACATGATTTAAAAATATTATGGGATATCACATGCTCTTTTTTTTTTTTATTATTATTATCATATATTGACCTAAAATTTTACAATTAATTCCATTGATGAATTTTTGAACTGTGAGATATTTTGTATGTTCAAAACCCTAAAATATGTCTGTTTGTAGTGTACACACAGTCACCACACTTTTTTTTTTTTTCACAATTTAGAATGAAACTGGGTACCTCCTTTTATAGTGGGATCAGTTTATACACACTTGAAAGGCAAGTCCCGCACACGATAAATCTAAATTTTAATAGAACCTGTTGAGACTTTAGACTTGAGAGTCAAATTCGGACGGCTACAGTGATATAAGCAGGATTAATCACTTAAAGTGGGACCCACCTCTGGATAATGTAAAGCTATTATTAATATGAACCCTAAGATCTTGAACATCATGATAATCACGTGTAGGATTCAATCTTAAATAAATAGAAGAGTACCTCCAGCCATCCTGATGCAGAGAGGTTTCCGATCCTGCTGTCTGGTGCTGATTGATATTGAGATCCGTCGAAAAAGAGATTGGGTGGATGATTCCGGTATCTCTCTCCTTGCCTATAAACCCTTAATGTGTTGAGTTTTGTGTGTAGCTTTTGTGATGGACAAAAGGCTTTATTTATAGATGGAGAGAGGACCGAATTTCCAATTTAGGGTTTCCTTAAACTTAATCTAAACCGTCCATCAAGGTAGAGATAAATATGGAATATATCTCATTGAGAAACCTTATCTCATTGAAAAACCTATTTTGAATAGCATATATCCTATGAAAACAGAATTCCTATAATGACCACAATTCGGGAAAGGTAAGGACTTGTGGTCCAAGTAAAAGACCTAAAAGGAGTTTCCTTACAGTCTCCCACTTGGTCAATAGGAAGAACCAGTAATGTTTTCATTCTTAGGAATCATAAGGCGCGCATTATATGCTAAACACTGCTTGAGTCGGTTATCATAATTGTCTTGGCTAATTCGGTTGTCTATGTGAGTCATGGCATGCACATATTATTTTGCAACATGCTTATTTCCATGTACTACGTCATCTACAACCTTCATAACTAGACCATAAGGGGAGATATACGTAATGGTCTCATAATGTCTGTGTTTAAAGACTGTATCTGTTTATTATTCATCCAAACATAAATATGTACACAATGGAAAAACAGAAATAGCAGATGTAGAGTTGCATTAAGAGCTCAATAAATGTCAAATACAAGTACAGAGATAAAAGGCAGAAAATGATAATTAAGAACTATCTTCAAGACCCATGCTTTGAGCATGTCCTTGAAAGGTCTTTGGAGGTAGTCCTTTTGTGAATATGTCTGCGACCATAAAATCTGTACGTATGGACTCAATGACAAATTTCTGTAATCTAACATCTTGCTTCAGTGATAGATATTTAAGGTCCATGTGTTTGGCTCCCTTAGATATCCTGTCATGCTTGGAGAAGAAGGTTGCAGCGTCATTGTCACAGTAAAGAGTTAAGGGCTTAGAGATGAAACTCAAAGCTCCAAACTGAGAGATAAAATTACGCAACCATGTTCCCTGAATTGCAGCCTCATAACATGCCACATATTCAGCCATCATGGTGGATGTATAAAGCAACTCGGATTTCTGGCTTTTCCATGATATCGCACCTCCACATAAGAGATACACATAACCAAGAGTGCAAAGTCTCGTGTCAGGACATCCAGCAAAATCTGAATCCGAATAACCAGTCACCTGTAGGTGACTTGATTTTCTGTAGGTGAGCATATAATTCCTTGTTCCTTTGAGGTATCTCAATACTTTCTTTGCAGCTTTCCAATGAGCGATTCCTGGGTTACTTTGAAATCTACCCAACATGCCAACAGCATGACTAATGTCAGGTCTTGTACAGACCTGTGCATACATCAAACTCCCTACAAGAGAAGCATAAGGATATTTTTCCATTTCGTTACGTTCCAAGTCGTTCTGTGGACACTGCGTAAGATCAAGCTTATCTCCTTTATGCAGTGGAACAGGACTAGAGGAACAGGTCATCATGCCAAATTTCTCTAGAACTTTGTCAATATATGCTGTCTGAGACAATCCCAAGATACCAAGTGACCTGTCACGGAATATTTCTATTCCTATCACATAGGAAGCCTCACCCATATCTTTCATATCAAAGTTCTTAAACAGATAATCCTTTGTTTTATGTAAGAGACCAAGGTCGCTACTAGCCAGTAATATGTCATCAACATATAGAACCAAAAATATGAACTTACTCCCACTGATCTTGAGGTATATGCAACGGTCAACTATGTTTTCTTTGAAATCGAAATCAGTAATGATTTCATGAAATTTTAGGTACCATTGCCTCGAAGCTTGTTTCAGTCCATATATTGATTTCTTAAGTTTGCAGACCATGTCTTCCTGATTTTCAATTATGAAGCCTTCAGGTTGACACATGTAGACTTCTTCTTCTAAGTCTCCATTAAGAAAGGCAGTTTTCACATCCATTTGATGTAACTCGAGGTCATAGTGAGCTACTAATGCCATGATAATTCTAAGAGAATCCTTCCTGGACACAGGGGAAAAAGTCTCAGTATAATCGATGCCTTCTTTCTTATTAAAACCTTTGGCAACAAGTCTGGCTTTATGTCGTTCAATATTGCCCTTGCAGTCGCGTTTGGTCTTGAAGACCCATTTACAACCAACTGGTTTGTGCCCTGGAGGCAATTGAACAACTTCTCATACTTGATTTTCATCCATAGATTTCAATTCATCCTTCATGGCATCAATCCATTTACTAGAATTAACATCCGTAATGGCTTGTTTATAAGAAACCGGGTCTTTAATTGTCCCTTCTTCAGATTCTATTTGGTAAAGTATGTAATCATTGGAAATAGCTGATCTCTTTTGTCTTTGAGACCTTCTTAATGCTGGTTCATCTGGTGCTTCATCCATATGTTCATTGGCGACAATCTCATTATGGAGTTGTTGATCATTTATTGGATTTGCTGCATTGTTAAATGGTTCAACAACAACAGGATTTCCAACATCTTTCGGAATAGAGGGTAAAGGGATAGGTACCCTGATTTCCTGAATGATCACATCTTGAGATTTATTACTCCCACTGATTTCGCCATTCTCAAAGAATCTGGCATTGCCGGTTTCAACAATTCTCGTACTATGGTTAGGGCAATAAAACCTAAATCCTTTGGACTTTTCTGGGTAACCTATAAAGTAACCACTGATTGTTTTAAGGTCCAATTTCTTTTCATGTGGATTGTAGACTCTAGCCTCAGCTGGGCAACCCCAAATTTGGAGATGTCTTAAACTAGGTTTCCATCCTTTCCACAATTCAAATGGTGTTTTTGGAACTGCCTTACTAGGAACCCTGTTCAAGATATAAACAGCTGTGCGTAGAGCATCCATCCATAAGGATATAGGTAAGTTAGCATGACTCATCATGGATCTAACCATTTCCATATATGTACGATTTCGCCTTTCAGCTACACCATTCTGCCATGGAGAACCAGGCGTTGTGTATTGGGCAACAATTCCAAGCTTTTGGAGAAGTTTTGCAAAAGGTCCAGGATGTTGTCCTGTTTCGTCATACCTTCCATAAAACTCACCACCTCTATCAGACCTTATGATTTTCACTTTTTTGTCTAGTTGTCTTTCGACTTCAGTAATGAACACTTGTACAGCATTCACAGACTGAGATTTGTCATGCAACAAGTATAAATAACAGTAACGTGAGTAATCATCAATAAAGGTAATGAAGTACTTTTCTCCCCCAAAGGTTGGAACATCAAAGGGTCCGCAAATGTCTGTATGAATTATTTCAAGAAGCTGAGTACTTCTTGTGGCTCCTTTCTTTGTGTGTTGTGTTGTTTTGCCTTTAATACAATCCACACACATTTTAATATTAGTAAAATCTAGATCCGGAAGGACACCATCTTTTACTAATCGTTTGATTCTTTCACTGGATATGTGACCCAGTCTTTTATGCCACAAGAAATAAGAGTCATTTTTAGATGACTTTCGTTTTGTTTCCTTAGAATGTAGGGTAAGATGAGTTTCAGCAAATTGACTATAAAGATGAAATTGATATAGCCCATCAATCAAAATTCCAGAACCAATGCGACTAGAATTTTTAATTAAACTGAAATTACCATTTCCTACTTCAAACGAGTAACCAACTTTATCAAGTGCGCTTACAGAAACCAAATTACGGGAAATAGACGGAACATAAAGAGTTTGACATAAGTCTAATTTCATAACCGCTATCTAAAACAAGACGAAAAGTTCCAATAGCTTCAACCGGAGCTTTGTCTTTGTTGCCCATAAAAAGGAAGTTCTCACTTGGGTTTATGGTTTGGATCGTAAGGAATCCCTGCATTGTATTGGAAACGTGAACATTAGCACCAGTGTCAATCCACCAAGTATTAGAGGAAGCATGAGTAAGATTTGATTCGAAATAACTTACGAAACCCATAGGGTTACCTTTCTTTTCGAACCATTCTTTACGTTTAATGCAATCTGCCTGAAAATGTCCAGGTTTCTTGCAAAATTTGCATACGTTTTCCTTCTTTTTCTTCTTGGGGTGCTGACCAGCCTCATTAGATCTGGGTGGTGCCCTTTTCTGGCCTGAATTATACTTTTTCCCAGTTTTGTGTCCAGCTCCTTGAACGAGATGAGCTAATTTAATACCTTGTTGATTCAGCCTGGCCTCCTCTTGAACCAGTTTGTTAGCCAATTCATTCACTGTCCACTTGTCCGTAATAGTGTTGTAGTGAATTTGGAAAGGCCCGTACTGAGGAGGTAAACTATTTAGGATAAATTGGACGAGAAAAGCCTCATCCACGGATAGTCCCAAATTCACTATTTAGGATAAATCGGACTGCAGGTCCGATCGATCGGACTGTCACTTAACTGAGACAGTTTCCTGGCCGATCGATCGGGCTTCAGGTCCGATCGATCGGACTGACTTTCACGCAGGAGTTTTATGCAGCAATATTAATAATGATAAAAAAAATTAAAATTTTAAATAAATTGCGGAATAACATAAATCTGAACCATTCATGCAGGCCATAATAGTTGGATCAATAAATTGCTTAAAACAAGGTCAGAAACGGATCTATATTTGCCGATTATGGCGATGCAAAGTTATCCTAATTAATGGACGATCATGTGTTCCAAAACCTGGGCTCTGATACCACATGTAAAGCTATTATTAATATGAACCCTAAGATCTTGAACATCATGATAATCACGTGTAGGATTCAATCTTAAATAAATAGAAGAGTACCTCCAGCCATCCTGATGCAGAGAGGTTTCCGATCCTGCTGTCTGGTGCTGATTGATATTGAGATCCGTCGAAGAAGAGATTGGGTGGATGATTCCGGTATCTCTCTCCTTGCCTATAAACCCTTAATGTGTTGAGTTTTGTGTGTAGCCTTTGTGATGGACAAAAGGCTTTATTTATAGGTGGAGAGAGGACCAAATTTCCAATTTAGGGTTTCCTTAAACTTAATCTAAACCGTCCATCAAGGTAGAGATAAATATGGAATATATCTCATTGAGAAACTTTATCTCATTGAAAAACCTATTTTGAATAGTATATATCCTATGAAAACAGAATTCCTATAATGACCACAATTCGGGAAAGGTAAGGACTTGTGGTCCAAGTAAAAGACCTAAAAGGAGTTTCCTTACAGATAAATCTAGGGGTTTTTCCGGTAAATATGTGACCATTAACCATCTTACTAGATAACTCTAGGGGAGTTTTATCGTACAGTCACCATTAATCATCAGTTTTCATGTCTAGTGACTAGATAGAGATATTTCTCTTGTACTGCTCCATTTTTGCACCATCGCAAACCTTTTCATAATATTACAAAACTTTTATTGAATTATGTAATACCAATAAAACCAAACATCTTCATTTTTATTTCAGTGCTTGTGAAGTTGTACGGAGAATGTTTGAGAAAATACCGTAACTTTAATCACCAAATTTGAAAATGTATGGCTAACGATGACCGTATAAGAAAAACACCGGACGGCAAAAACTCCTAAATATAATTTAAACTTTTTCATATAGTTATGAAGAATGACCTCTTACTATAAAGGTACTTTAGTAGTCACATTTTCTCATCCGAGGGCTGTACTACCTCTTTCCTCACTCGTAGGTACCGTACCTCATTCGAGATCTACTTCGCTCGCTAGAGGGCTAGGGACCTAGCACCCCTATAGCTGCGATGCCAAACAAAAAATGAAAACATTAGTGGGGGATCATTTTTCCTTATGTGCTCCTGACATCTATTGAGTCTTTTCCATAAAACGAAAAATGAGGTGTCCTTGGAGCGACAGCAGTTACAGGCCGGTAGACTAGAGAAAAAAGGAGAGTCGGTCGTTGTTGAAGAAGCAAAGAAGAAAGAAAGAAAGAAGCAGCCGATGAAGGAGGAGGAGTTAGAAGCTGCTTCTGCTGCTACTGCAGATTGCAGCAGTGGCCTCCGAGCCAGGGCCGGGTCGGAGGACCGAGTCAAGGGACCCTGGTCACCCGAAGAAGACGCGATCCTCAGTCGACTCGTCGTCAAGTTTGGGGCGAGGAATTGGAGCCTCATCGCTCGAGGAATCTCCGGCCGCTCTGGTAAGTCATGCCGACTCCGTTGGTGTAATCAGCTCGACCCAGGTGTCAAGCGCAAGCCTTTCACAGGTATACTTTACTACCCCTTGATTTTACTCTTCCCCCCTTTTCATCTCTGTGGAATCTGTATTTTATGCAGTTGGTTGGGTATTGATTGATTGTGAAATGACCCCTTTTGGAGATGTCCCAACTTGTAACAGATTGGGTTTTGTTTTTTTGGGTTAATTAGGTATATATATATATGCTCATGAGGATGTATGAATTTTGCTGGGTTTTTTGTTATATGCAGTGGTGATTCATTGTTACTGCAGTTGATGCTTTGAATTTAATGCATAGTGTAGAAGTTGATAGGATATGGGAATCTTTTCTCATTCTGTTTTTGCTAACATTTTGATAAATTAACTGGGTCATGTTCTTTGCAGATGTTCTTTTTAGTCTAATGTTTTGGATTTTTAGTTCTTTAACTTGTGTGTTGGTTTGAGGAAGCAAAATGTGTAATTGGGGTTTCTATGTAATTTGAATGCGCAATGCAGTTTAATTTGGGGTTGTAGAGTTACAGTCTTATAATTGATGTATCTTTTCAAATTTTAGTTTTGTTTCATGAGGTTTGTCACTAGTTATGTCTTGGTCATAGGGCGGCGATGGATGAGTCAGCTATGAACTTAGTTCCTCAGATATATTAGAGGTTCTAGCTTAGATACTCATATACTCAGAAAGGGATGAAGGGGTCTCCTTGTTGGAGAGTTGAGATTTAGATTTACTTGGGCTTGAACCCTGCATTGGTATTTTTGGTTTTGTTGTGAGTTATATGAGACTACAAACTTAAAGTGTGATATATTGTGGGAATGATTATTAGTTTTTTTTTTTTCATAGCACTGAGGGCAGCCAGCGCACATGCATTCCAGAATTTGACATATAAACCATCTGATGTTCTCAATGCTTGGAGTGGATACATGTACCCCTGTGCCGAGTGACATTGGATGCATCTGTAATCAGCCGTGCCTTTTGCTTCTAGTTTGTTGTCGCATTTATAATTTCTCTTATTCCTACTACTCACAGCACCTTTCCTGGGCTCTTGTGGCTTAGTGTTGAGACACGATGAGTTAACTTACAATCTTCACAAGGCTTGGAGTGTTCAGAGTCAGCACCAAAGGAGACACAATGGATCCATCACCATAGGAGGGAGGATGGATTCATCATCAAACTTATATAGAGAAGAAACTTCTATTGCAAGTATGGATTATGGAATGCCATCAGCCATGTGCTATTGAGCTTACGCCTATATAAGGGGGAGGAATAGGTTCATGGGACACTCAGCCCTTAATGTTATATTCTTCCTCTCATCCCCATTTACAACTCAAATACTAAAACTAACTCCATTGAAAATTCACACTTAAGTAAATTGATTGATCTCCTGAGAAAACTCCTCATGTAGTTATGGGAGTGAACACGGAACTAGAAATCTTGTAGACAAAATCCCAAAGGACAAATAGGTGCTTCTGACTTAATTAGCCGGTGTGACTAACTGTCTTCATATGGGAACCAGATCTATCTAGTCGCATGGGGGTGCCTTGGGCCTTCTTCTGTAGACTCTTATGTCAAGGGCTACATCAACTCTGCAATCTTGTGTGTACTTAACTTTTGTGAGTTGATGGCTTAATATTGCTCACAGAGATCTGAATTTCAGATGCTAGAAATCTATGCCTGTTATTGAAGTGTTGTAGGACTATGTGACACATGCCCTAGAGTAAGGGCTTGCGTGGAAGTGCCGAACCACAATAATGGTGCTGAAGCACATGTCCGTAGACACTATCACGATGCCTCTGCAGAGACAATTAACAAGGACGCATCTCAAAAGGGATAAAACCCAGTTTTATTAATCAGTCAACTCTCCCTGAGAATTCCATGTTTACAATGCAATAGAAATAAGAAAAAAAAAAAAAAGAAAACCCTAATCAAACTAGGAAACTAAGTAATTTTAGAAACTATCCTAATTACAACTTTTTAATAAAAATTAGAAACTTAATGACAAATAATTAGGGAAATCCTAAATTATCTTGCACGTGAGGTCATGCGCCTATTCTGCATCACTGTGGGTGACCTTTCAACTTCACAAGGAGTTTCTTGTAATCTCCAGTATGTGTAGACATAGCTTGGTTATCCGATGTCTTTGGAAAACAAGTTAACTTCGATGCTTGCCTTCTATCTCATCTTTACTATCTCCATGGTAGATAAGTGATCCATATAAAACATGGGGCTTATGCTAAGATCTAAAGGACATTTCAGGACATGTGCTTCAGTGCTCATCTTTGTTACTTGTTTGAGATGGTTTGGACATGTCCAATGTAGGCCAGCTACAACGCCATTGGGGAAAAGTTTTTCTATACAAGTCAAAGAAGTGCAAACTATCTGAGGATTTTGGCATAGGATAGACCGAAATAGAGAAACAAAATTCATGTAGCCCGCCTCAATATAGTTGGGACCAAGGCTTTGATGATGATGATGCATCAATGCATCTTCTTCAAGATTTTTGACATTCTTGAACTTCTTGGATGCAACTTGTTGAACTTTAAAGGAAGACATATTCTTAGGCGTAATTGAGCCATGACTAAATCTCTATGTTGAAGTCAATGAATTTCCAATCCTCATTTACTTTTTTGTTCCTTGGAGAATCTTTTGTCTAACATCCTCACATATATCATGCTTGTGCTTTTCCAAGGGTTTGGCATATTCACTTAGGCATGAGTTCCATGTCTGTCTGTGTCCGTATGTATCATCACAGATAGTCCTAGCTGCTAGGAGCTTTTGGAGGTCTCCATTATTCACAGAAGAGAACAGTGAAACCAACATAGAGGTTTGAATCCAAATACATTGCCCACAGTAGAAGTAAACATGTTAGTTGCATAACCTTCTTGAAAAGAAGAAAGGTATAAAGGGTAAGCTACATAGGCAATATATTGATTTTCCTCCCCAAGGCTTCTTGTGGTAGCATTGTACTTTGTAACAATCAAGGTCGGTAAGCCCATTGGTCCACATAGTTGTCCATGCACTAGTAGAAAATTCAATAGCTACTAGAGTGTTGCTTCCTCAGGTGGGACTCTGGGTTGAGGAGTTACTCCGAACGGGCTTCATTAATCTCTTGATATCTTTCTTTGCTACATTGGAGACTTGAACTCTCACATACACATCCGTTACCAGCTGAGCTACAGCTTAGGGATATCTCTTGATATTTTTATTCCTCTGTTGTGTCTCATTTGTCAAACTAAATTTTTTCTATTTGGACTTAAAACTATTTACTTCTGCTATAAAAAACAATGTATGAAGTTCTTGTTGTCTATACTGTTTTTTACAGGTAAAAGTGTAGTGAAGTTAATATTTCTGTTACATTTTAGAATGATTTAAGAGATCACATTCACATGTACTGCGCCAAAAAGTTAAAAGGAAAAAAATAAGAGATTCCTTTTATAATGAAACTAAGAAATAGCATGGATAGGTGATAAACATAAGGTTGAATCTGAATAATATTGTCTTGAATGGTGCACTCATATCTGTACATGCCCTTAATTGTGGTTAGGTAATGGGGGTCTTGTATCACTTCCTATTTCCATGTCCTTCCTGTATTTATCTCTCTGCATCATAGCTGCTATGGGATAGATAATAAAAAACATAAAACTAAATCGGAGTAATTTTGTTATGAACGGCATACCTATATCTGTACGTGTCCCTGATTTTGGGTTAGGTAATGAGGTGTTTCATACATTCCTATGTCCATGACCAACCCTGTATTTACATCCGTGCACCATTGCGGTTCACTAGAGGATGATGTTTATGGTTTTGTAATTACAGTCTGCCTTTTTATTTTAAATGATAAAGATAATGCATTTCTAGCGCACATTGATGAGGAATCTGACAAAGCCACATTCAATGCAGAGGAAGAGGATCGAATCATAGTTGCTGCGCATGCAATCCATGGGAACAGATGGGCATCTATTGCAAGACTCCTGCAAGGAAGAACAGATAATGCGATCAAGAACCATTGGAATTCTACTCTCAGGCGCCGATCCACTGAGAGGTCAAAGGCCACTTCTTGTGATATGCTGGAAGACATTAGCCTAGAAAAAACTGAAGAATTTTCTTCAGAAGAAACTTTATCACCTGGCGATATTAAGTGCTTCAAGCCCTGGGAAGGAAAAGATGTACCTAACTCTCTGGAGAATGCATCTGACCAATTTGAAGACAAATTTGGAAGCAGAGACAATCATGGTCGGACTGAACCAAAAGACCTGCCTAACCTTATTCGACCTGTGGCAAGAGTAAGTGCATTTAGCCCTTACAATCCAGAAGGTGGTCAGACAAATAGCTCTCTATTGCCAAGAACAGGACCACTTCATGTGCCTTCAATCCCTTCTGCCAAATTGGATGTTGAGATCTGCAAAATACTTGAAGGTGTTTATGGTGAGCCCCATGTGCCATCCCGCTGTGCACATGGCTGCGGCTGGATCCAAAGCACTCATCCTCAAAGCTCATTGTTGGGGCCTGAATTTGTTGAGTTCATGGAGTCTCCGCCTATCTCAAGTCATGAATTGGTGTCAATAGCCTCGGAGTTGAGCAATATTTCTTGGCTGAAAAGCGGGCTGGAAAACAGTGGTATCAAGCTTTCAGATAATTCAGGTAGTCAGTTAGGATGACAGGGAAGGGACATGGCATCTACCATCATATAAATAGACCATGGCGGGTGATCAGTTGCAATTTTTGGGCATGGCAGATACAAGATAGTGAGCAAGATAATTGAACCCCTTTTGACTCAAATGAAAAAATAGCCGTCGCTATCGTCAAAAGCTGAAAGAATTGAACATATTTTGGAAAAACACTGAAAATGGATAGTTCAAGGGACATGTCCCATTTTTGTAAATGGATTTTGTTGGTTTGGATGGGTACTGAAAAAAAAAGGGTGCATTCACAAGCAAATGGGTGTTTTTGGGGCAATGGAATTCACATGATATATCATACACTGTATTATTGATGGCCATTATTGATGGCCTTTTTCCACCTTATAATTTTATGAACATTGACCAACCCATAATATTATGGGGCAGAAAAGTATTGAAAGTTGCCTCCCTAATCCTTTGGCCTTTTGATTTGCATGTTGCTACAAATGCACAGTTCAATGGATGACGACCATCTTTCTCCTAAAACTATTTAAAAGACCCATGGCTTTGGGATGCATATAAAGACATCCTAAATTTGTTTGCCAGTGCTCCTGTATGCAGGAAAGTTGAAACGTCCCAAGTTTCACTGGATTGGGAAAGGCTAACTAATATGCAGTAGAAAGGTGATTTTAGCACCTGTAGTTTATATTGGGTGAAGAAAGTTTTTCTTCTGGGCAATCCCATAGTAGCTTATGTGAGGTAGGGCTATTCTGTTGAAATGCCTTCTTTTTCATTTCATCTTGAGTGGCAGAAAATATAACAATTCAGAAGCATGGGATCTTATTCATTTCTTGTTGGCTTTCTACAATACATATTGGGCACTACAAACAGTGTCAGCTAATTGGTACCGGCCTATCTGTCTCATCTAAGCTAGCAGCTAAGCCAGGAACGATGAACGTTGGCTAATGCTAATTGGTGCCAAGCTCTCTATGATGAGCTAGTTATGAATTATGATTCATGAGGCTGATGCTGAGGAAGGTGAACCCTAATCTTATTAACTTTTTTTTTCCCTAATGTGTTTTAGCTTTGTTCTCTATAATTGATGCTTGAAGCGTGGTGCCTAAGGTGTGGGAGTGTTTCTATTGATGCTTTGTTTAAAAGCAATGAAAAACATTGTTTTGAACATGGGGCTTAAGACAAGTGCTTACCTGTTTAGGTAAAATTTGCTTCATATTTGTTTGTGTTTTTGTTCTTTTGGATCTATGGGGAAGTAAACAGCAGGAAGTAAAGTAGTTGGCCCTTAATCCTCTTCCATATGGGAATGTGCGGTTTCAGTTTCATAAGAAAAAGGTGGAGTAGTATTTTACTTGGAAATAGGAGGCCACAATGAAAATTCTTCCCCTCAGCCCTTTTCTTAGCTTAACTTTTCAACTTGCACTCTTACTGCGTCTTTGGTAAGTCTAATCTAATTGAAATAGAGTTGATTAAATTTTATCAGTTTGAAATAGAGCCGTTTCAATTTGACCCTTCTACGGATAGACCATTCTTCATGCCTCCTTTAATTTAAATAAACAAACTTGTGGTACCATAGAAAAGATAAATAAACAAAATTGTCATGTGGTAAAATCAGTAAGGGCAAACTCACAAAGTAAAAGTAGCATCGACAAACATGTCATATTATAATAGTTAGGGATTTTTGTGAAAAAAATTAATGCTAAACTCCAATTAAATGGGTGCAATTAACATCATCATCATCATCATCATCAAAGCCTTGTCCTAACTATATTGGGGTTGACTATATGAATTTTATTTTTTCATTTCAATCTATCTTCATTCAAGTCCCTATATAAGTTGCACTTGATTCATTTTTACTGCCTCCATCTACGTCATATTCGGGCCATTCCTTCCTCTTGTTGGCTATCAACCTGCATAGCCAATTTTTTTCTTACCGGCACCATTACCGGACCCCGCTCAAGATGCCTAAACCATCTCAAACAAGCACTTAACAAATACTTAAAAACATTAACATATACTTAAAAACACCCTTCACTGGTGATATCGCAAACTCGTGATATCACCCTTCATATACTTAAAAAACACCCTTAACATGACTTATTTCTGCACATTATGGGGCCTAAATTTTGGCTGTCCAGGATGTGAGTTAGATGTACAATTTTCTCCCCCGAATAGAATTTCATGTACATGGAAGCTACATTTACTATTGAGCAGGCAAACATAGGGTGTTTGGATAACTGCAGAATATAATATTACCAAATTTGAATATTATAAGATTCAATTATCATAGAATAAAATAATATTATATTATAATATTGTGTCACTTATAGTGTTTGACAATTTCTATGAGTTTCAATATACTTATAAAGTAGTTGGATATGCCTTAGCCTGGCCTAGCCCGGCCCATGAACACCCCTAATGTAATTATGACAAGACTCTAGGACCCACATAAAATTTATAGATATGGAAGGGCTAATCTAACATAGAGTCATAGTAGGACTCCTATAAAAACCAAGTGGGCTACCATGGTAGTTTTTCTCAAGAGCTTCCACTCGTGTTTGCAAAAACTTTGGATAGTTTTCGTAACGAAAGATTGTGTTATATGACATATATTTGAATATCTGAATATGAGATATTGTAGGATAAAGTGAGGTAATGTAGGATACCTTCTAAGCTATCCAAACACTTAGTTTTTAGGTGTGTAGATTGAATTATAAACTAAGAGATAATATAGTTAAATCTTTAAAAATATATATTTTCTAAACACCCCCTTTAAGTTTTATTATTAGTTATATATGAATTAAACTAAGTTATGAAGTATTATTCTAATTTTAACAATTTAATTTTTATTATTAGTTATATTTGATGTTAACGTATAAATTTATTTTGTACCATTTCTTTATTTAAATGGAAAAAGCTTTGCTGAGCAACCACGCTCATGTTATCGTGAGCATTGCACCTAGTGGGCTCACCTTAACGTAGAAGCATTAGTTTGTGCTCAGGATTGGTTTAGTCATGACCCAACTAGTGATGATAATTTATACAATGATAGAAATGCATTAAATGATCTTTTGGACTTATTAAAAGATAAACAATTTCTATTGAGTTCTTTTAGACATTACTTGACCCACATAAGATACTTAACCAATTTCTGTTGATTTTTTTTATTTTCTACTCTATCATAGGTAAAAAAAAAAAACCCTTCACCATGTTGCTTGTTGCATTGTATTGTTGGTCTTAAGCCTGAAAAAAAGGAGCGTTTAAAGTCCAGTTCACACCCTGTGTCCGATGGAAATATATGAATAATTAGAGAATGTTTAGCTTATGTTCAAGATCATGCTAAGCCCTGGCTTGATCCGGATGGAACTTGAAGTAGGCCTGTTCAATTTAGGGCTGGAATTGGACAACCCCCGGCGGGCCCATCCAATATTTGGGACATGATTGGACAACCTAGGCCGGCTCATTGACAGACCTATGCGTGTGGATAGTGAAAAGGGGCCCGACAAGGCTCGAAGAGAATCCTAGAAGACCTGGATTGGTCCATGAGACTACAAGGACTTGTTTTAGGGCCCATCGGGCGTAGCAGCAATTCCTACAGACCTATTTAAGATTATGATAAACTCAGTAGTGGACTTCTTAAGATTTGCATAAATTCACGTAAGTACTCATTTTCGCTTAAATTAAGAATGGAGCTCTTTTCTTTGCTTACGACAATCTTGCACAAGTTATATGCGGGGTTTTCAATAGCCGCCGTCCAAAGACAGAACCCCTGCTTAAATGGTGGGAGCCGAAAATCTTGCGTGATATACCAAATCCCATAGGGAAGAAAACCCTAGTAATGAATGGCTAGGATTAAAAGGATGATAAGAGATCTAATGGACAGGATTAGTTTACATGTTAGATCCAACGGTTGTAAATGTATTTAGGGTTTAGCTACAGTATAAATACCATAAGGGGGCGAGGGATGTCCCCTCTTTAGATTGAAGCCTCTAGCATGGAGTTTAAGCCTATTTGGTAAGAGTTTAAGCCTATTTGGTAAGAGCACTCAAATTTTTGCCTTCTTAATTCAGCATACTCCTATTGACCTTGGGTTCTAGGATGAGATTTAGGTTTAGAGTTAGAAGAATTTTCTTATTCGTCTAGATCATAATGGCTCGCAAATGCAAGGAACTCTACTTTCTTTTATTGCTTTGGTAAATACTCACTCAATCACACACATATTAACTAAGTCTATACAATAAGAGATCGATCTCTGATTGTTTTTGTGGAGAGGGAAATGCTTAATCATTGAGCTATCAATGAACTGGCCAAAAAATCTTACATTAGCAACAGCTCTACCAAGTTTATAGTTGATTATGTTATAACCATTACTGTTATTGGAGCATGGGACTTTAATTCCTTGGATCAGTACCAGATCAATTAGGCCATTACCATCAATGTTGAACATAGCACTTCCATTTATGTTTTTTTTTGGTAACCCAGCTATGGGGGTTGGGAACCCATTGAACCCATGCCAGTGGGAGAGCCCTCGGATGAAGTAAGGGGTCCCCCACTTGAATGAGCGAAGGAGCCCTTGGGTAATGGAAGGTGGCATATCTAGGGTTCAAACCTTGGGTAGCTAGGTGAGAATTGATGCCTAATACTTTTCCTTGAATTAAGATCTTCACTTATTCTCGAATGACTCTCAGGCCGTTGAAGTCATTGGAAAGAGACAGGGAAGACTGATTGAGGTAGGTAGATATAAAATATAATCTCAAAAAGTTCTTGAAATAGGATAATTGTAACTGCATTTGAAACCACCCAAAATAAATAATAATAATAATATAATAAAAGAAAACGTTTTGCTCTTACATTGCCCGTCACCACTTTGGAAGTTCCACTCACCGGCTAAAAAGCTAATTTAGCACAAAATAAAAATAAAAATAAAAAAAAAAAAGAAACAAAAAAGAAGAAAGAAAGAATGAAAAGAAATTAGAAAAAATAAAAGATCCTAATAAATAGAAAGGAACATAATGGATATGCCTTTTCTTTTTTGTTTGAAGAACAACCATAGATATTAAGAAAAAAAAAATCCAAATTCTCACATTGTCATAAAGATCAATAGTTGAGTATAAACTCCAATTGCTTGGAATTAGGCCTCTAGGCATTTTAACAATATTTAGTCTTCTCATTATGGTTTCAGTTGCACTAACTCTATTAAAAGAAGCATGTCTAAATTTATCTCTATTTCAACTTGCATAGAGGCATTGTTCAGTCCTTAACATTCCACGATAAAAGATTCATGAGTTGAAATGTTGAGGGATTTCAGCTTTTGATTTTTTGAAATTTCTTTTAATTTTTTCCTTTTTTTTTTTTATGAGTATTAGAATTCTCTCACTGTTTTTAAGGAAATTACTGGAAAAGTCATCTCAAGTGTCCGGTACACCAAAAAGGCCCTCATAGTCTCTCTATAATAGAAAAGGTCATTCCGCAAAATTTTACTTTTGTTTGAGCAACGATATTGTTTCTTGTTTTCAGTTGAGTGACCATATCATAGCTCGTCCCTTCTTATTTCTTCTCGACAAGGGCACGAAGAAGGCTAATTAGCTTCGAAAAAACGCTAGCCTTTCGTGCCCCTTTTCGTACCTGTGGTCTAAATCCACACCATCTTTACATTAAGTTAGTCGAGCCCAACCTTTGTGTCAAATTGGAAACGGTTGGATGAGATGGAGGTGTTGAGGATGATGGAAGTGTTTGAAAATGGTGGGTTGAGCGAGACAAATAGACTAGAGAGATGGAGATAAATGAGGGAAAAGAGGAATAAAGAAGCGAAAGAAGCATGCATATTTAAACAAATAGTGAAAAATCAGCTCGAGGCTTTTTCTGTCACAAAAAAAACTATGAGGGCCTTTTTGATGCCCGGACATATGAGGAGACTTCTCCGGTAATTTCTCTCTCTCTTTGTTGAAACACACACACACTCTCTCTCTCTCTAATTAGCCTTTAGATATGTTTTAGATATGTGTATTTTGGTTATGCATGTCTTACTGTCTTATTAACTCTCATTAATTAGCAATGAGAGGTAGTGTAGCAATTTACTCATACAAATAAAAGTATTACAATCTAGAAGATATAATTGCAATATATTTAAATAAAGCACTCACAAATCTTTATTATAATAAAACTTCATGTGGCACCTACTGTTGCTTATTTTCTATTAACAATTATATAAAAGAAAATGATTACTTGAGGTTCACCTTTTCAAGCAGGGTAAAATTAAATATGTCCATAGAAGGTCCATTTTTAAAAGATAAGCACTGTACAAGCTTTCTCCCTTCACCAGTCTACTTATAGCTGGCGTGAGTTCTCACTCAAAGAAAGCGAAATCAAGCATTGGATCGAATAGAAAGTGATAAAAGCATTGATAAATGGTAATTTATTTATAATGCACCACTGTCTTTGTTATTAGGCTCCATAATTTCATGAGATTTTAGGGAAATGGAAGCTAAATCACCATTGGATTGTACAAACCCAAATTAGCCATGTTTTTTCACAACAACAATCAATGTTACTTTAATTTATTTGATATTTCTGTTGTGTGAGTTGAATCCGAATCACGAGTTTTTCAATTTTAATTGAAATTCGTTGAATTCCAATTCATCAAATACTAAATGGGATATTGGAATTTGAAATTCCATGGTTTGGTCCAGCTTGTAGAGCCCACTTAGTTGTTAGATGGAAAAGCCCCTTTATGTCCTTTATAAACATAAATCAAGTGTCAGATCATTTTGACCCTTGATTTAAGAGCCTAAAAGTTTAGTGATTTTATAACCATGAGTTTCCTCTGAAGTTCAATTCAAAGGGTGGAAAAAGATTTGATGAGAGTAAGTTTGGGTGTAGATCAGGGGAGGGTGAGAGTATAAAAAGGGTCCTCCACTGATCACAGGTGGGCCCAACGGAGCTGGACTCCACGGTCTGTTACTAAGCAGATGAACATTTCTTGTGATGGTAACACGTGAAATTTTACCTAACAAAGCATTTGCAGTAAAAATCCCAAACTGTAACATGATAAAATCCCATTACTCTCCCGATAAAATAAAGTTGTCAAGAAGTAGATTTGTGACTAATCTTCGCAGTTACTCTTCCTTCCATTGCAACAGAACAGAACCAACCCTCCTGAGCAGGCAAAGCCAGGAAATGCAGAGCTCTCTTTCTATCAAAACTGCAAATTTTCTTCCTCTTTCTCTCTCCGATCTCTCCAATCTCTCATGTATTTCATTCATGGATCGAAAGCAATAGAGCCACAAAAAAAAAATGGTGGTACTCTGTTTCTCATCCTTCTTCTTCTTATTCTCCTCAGAAACATGGTATGAATAGCTCTCTAAAGCTTCGACCTTTCTGGGTCTTCTTCGCTCTTCATCACCTCCCATGAAGTTTCGGCTTCTGGGTTCTCTTCGAAAATGGCGACAGTGTATAGAGTACCCCATGAAAGCATCGTGGGCGGAAGCTATGAAGGAAGCATTTGCTCTTCCTGTGTGGGGGACTCATGGCGTTCGACTTACGTCTCCAACAGCCGTAGCGGTTCCTACGACGAGTCCAGATTCTCCGGCTTGTCGGCCTCGGAGATTGGACCCGTTTCGGAGTCGGCATTGCCCGATTGCTGCTCGGATGAGGATTTGGAGAGTGGGGCTGTGGAGATGACAGTGCAATCTGCGAAAGTTGAGAATAATTGCCGAATATGTCATCTGAGCTTGGAAAGCCCAAGTCAGCAGGAGTTGGGAGGGACTATGCAATTGGGCTGTTCTTGTAAAGATGATTTGGGTGCAGCCCACATGCAGTGTGCCGAGGTTTGGTTCAATATAAGGGGGAACAGGTAAGCGGAAAAAAACTCGAAATTTACTGTTACGGACTTTAAAAATCCAATCTTTGCGCTTGATTTCATTGTCTAATGCGAAATGGAAGGTACCCATTTGATATTTGTAGCCTGTTGAATGTGTTTGGGGCTGTAAATTTTAGTAATTGTGATTGGTTTTGGAGATTGGAACAATGTGGTTTGGATGTGGTTATGTTTTGGCGTTCTTGTCTTCTTCCGCTTTTGAGTGCAGTAAATTTGTGTGCAAACATTTCAATTGCAGCTATTTCTCTCTTCTGTGGGGGATATGTTCCATTTTTCTTTTTGGTATGGCTCTGGACATTTTGTTTTATCAGTTCAAAGATCGCTTGATTCTATGTTATTTTCTCTGTTTTATTTGCCTGCAATTTGAAGCACAGTAAATTTGCAGTTGCTGTTACTTTTTTCTGTGTTTGTTCTATCTAATGTGGAAGAAAATGAATGCATTTGTAAGGACTTTCAATTGTAAAATACCCTTTTGGTGATTTTTTCTCTCTCTATTTAATGATAAGGACAGTTCTCGAATGCTTTGTTGTAAATCACAGATATTTGCACAGGCTGGGATTTTGGGTTGTAGGTTCTGATTTCTTAAAGCATACCTGTAAAGTGTAATGAGATCATATATGAGCTGCTTCTTGTTCTGTATGGGCCCTTTTGTTTAGTTGGTAATCAGTTCCTAGAATTCCTATTTTCTACACAATGCCTTTCCATCAAAGGGGCTAAATGTGACGATCGGCAACGGGCCATTAAACGATCTCCCCTTTGATAGAAAATGGTTACACTCCCATCAATCTAGTAAATTGAATCCTAGGAAGGTGATGGTCCCATTTTTATCTTCTCCTTAGACTCTTCCCTCCTCTCGATTTTTGATACTCCTCTTAAGTCGTAACATACACTTTGCTATGAATTCCTTGGAATTCATTACAGAGTAGGTAAACAGGCATTATCTCCATGTAAAACACAAGTTAGTAAATACTTCAACAAGGAGAACCTCTATACTTTAAAAAGAAGAATAAAGGAGTGAAGGAACCTTCTTATTCAAAGCATCTAGTAATCAAACTATTAAAGTGATAAAGCAAAGCATATCTTATGATACTAACAGTCTTAACACTAATAAGGATTCCTAGCCAATCATTGTTTTCTCATTTTATTTTCTAGTAATGGATGCTCCTTTTAATCATCACATAGCTTCACTCCCTTATGCAGGAGATGGGTTTCTTGGTATTGATACCCATGTAACTACGTTGTGACAATTAGGCAGCCTTCACATTGTTTCCAATCCTCTCTTCTACGAATGTACAAAACATATTAAAGTGGACTATTTGAAATAGAAAGGTGGCGAAACAACTCATTTTGCAATGCTAGAAGCCAGTTGTTTTTAAAAAGTGTAGAGTGCATGAAATGGGATTGAAGACAATGACCAAGTAAATGGACAGTACATATATCAATGGTTGGAGCTGTGTCCCATTCTAAAAGAGCCTGCAAATAGTAAATGTATACGTAGTTCCCTATTAGTTCTGAAGTAGTAGTTGAATTACAACAACAGTCCAAGTGGGCTCTAGAGGCATGCATAAAGAGTAAAGCCTTTTACTTGTTGGACCAAACCATAAAATGAATTAGGCAGATTCAAAGTTCTTTGGTTTTTGGTCCGTTGAATGCAATGATTCTATTGAACTCAACCCACACGAACTCCGACATCCCTATGAATGTCTAAGCTACATGGGGCCATAGTGGCTCCAAGGAGATGGTCTCCTGCAAAGAATTCAGGCGAGGGATGCGAGTACTAACAAGAGCCCAAGATCAATAGCTGAATTGCCCCTTGAAGCCTCAGAACATGATTTAAAATCGCGGCCGTGGTCGTAGTCATTGCATCGCATTGCGGTCATCGAGTTACAGTTCGCAGTTATCATGGTCCATAGCAATACGAATTTTTGTTTAACCCCAAAAAAATCCGAAAAAACGTCCAAGAAATCCAGAATATTGTAAAAAAGCTAGAAAAACGATGTTCTTTTCCATCAATAAACACTTTTTTAAAGCAAAATAATGGTCCCCCTAAGTCATAACATCATGTATGGTTGTTTTATATGAAACTGGTAAAGTCTAGTATGAATTAAGTAGATTTACAAATATATACTAAAATAAGTTGAAATATCACAAATTTTACATAATGCAATTGCAACAATAATTTTGAATAAACCGTTAGTGTTAGACACTTAAAGTCAAGAATCTACTAGTAGTAGTGCAGTACTCAATTACTCAATCATCAACTAAATTGACAGTGGATTTCATGTGACATTTACCACATCAAGATGGATTTCTAAAGCCATTTTTAGGTTGAATCTTGAAAAAAACTAAAAAAAAAAGAAGCTTACCAAATAATTTTCCTTGCATTCCTTGGTTTTTCCCATGGAGAAGTCCACCCAAATCTTGCAAAACTATTGAGTTTTAGTTCTTGGGAAGAGGATTTGACCCAAATCTTGCAAAACTATTGAGTTTTAGTTCTTGGGAAGAGGATTTGAAAGGGACAACAGTAGGTTTGGAGAAGAAAGGAATTAAAAGAAAGAAGAGTATGAGTTTTAAAAAAAAAAGTTGTCTCCGGACCATTATAAAAATATCGGCCATTATAAGGTTATGGCCGATATTTTTGACCATTTCAAAATGTTATTGTTACATTCAATATAAAGTAAGGGTGAGGGCCTTTACCCTTTCATAACGGCCGTTATGAAAAAGGTAGCAGCCGTTATTTTGAACCCTGATCAAGAACCTAGAGACTTGCAATGAGACTACAGTTCTTATTCAGAATCAGAGACAAGAGGGGAATATAAAAAATCAAAATTTACCCTCCTTACAGTTTTTGACAATAAAATCATCAGCGGGTGCTATCCTTTTCAACAGTGTTGTTGGGGAAAAAAACATTTTCAACAGGAGGAAGAGAATGAAAATGCAAAGTAGAAATATTGTATATTTGAGATGCTATCTGAGCCTATCTTTTGATCAAGAGGATGAATTCCATGAGATGCTTGGGGCAGTGGAAAATAAATAAGTTGGGATATTGCTTTTCAACATACAAAGAAATGTAGAGGAAGCGGAGAACTTTGAAGGCTTGGTCCCTCAATTCCATGTGAGTAAGGAAAGTTGAAGTAATTTAAGCCTTGACACAGGCTAAGGTCCCAACTCAGATTTCTTTATAAATTTCAATTCCAATTAATTAAGACTAGAAGTAATTAACCTAAATTGAAACAGTCAACCACAAGAAAGAGAGACATGATTTTTACTTGGAAAACCCAAACACGGGAAAATCCACGAGTCCGATCACTGGGACCAATGGAAACCAACCACTATGAAATCAAAGGTTACAAGAAGTAGTCACTACCCTTTCCCGGTTGAACACAACCTAAGGGACCATACTTGAACTTGCCGATGACCATGTCGTTTACCTTTTCTCGTGCTTGAATCTTCATGCCTTGATGCCGCTCAAGACGAATCTACTGCAAGAGTAGAAGAAAGACTCCAGAAGATGAAAGCTTCGACACAACAAGAATGGTGGCTCTCTGGAGAAGAAGATGAATCTCTCAAAGGACTTATAGGGTTTAGAATTGTGAGAGAGGTGATTAGGTTGGAGGTGGAGAGTCTTTAAATAGATGTAGGTTTGTGTAGAGGAGTTAAGGTTTCAATAGGAGAAGAATTGGGAAGTTTTAAAGAAATTGGAAACAACTTGGGTAAAGATCTCCGTCCGTGGGTTCTGTCTCGGATGAAAATCTGCAAAAGCCTGTTAATTGAGAGTGCTTCTAGGTCTGATTGATCGGGCATATATCCAATCGATCGGATAGTGCACTTTTTTGAAACGCTGGATTTTGCTTTCCTTCAACTTCACTTCGTGCACGCAATCAATGGTCCATCTAAAAAATGAATATTACAACTCAATGGACCCAAGTTTTGTCCATCCCAATGAATTTGCCAACACTCAAAACCTTATGAAAGTGGAGTTTTGGAAGGTTGTAATTTCTGAAGAGAGTATTGTACGCTAAATTATGATCATGAGTTGGAATATTTGGGAGTTGGTTGACTTAGTTAAGAGGAGGTTCATAAAAGATGCAATTTCAAAAGAGGACACGGATGTGTTTTCCCTCCAAGAAACAAAAAATGGTGATGCCAATAGATTTTGCAGTCCGGTACATCTCTAGATGACAAAAATGGTTGGGGTTGGCCATTTTGGCTATGGGGTATGCAGTGGGGGAGTTCTCTGTTGCTTGTGAATTTAGAGAAATTGGAAACAGTTCTAATTATAGTTGTCTCAATATCAATGTCTAATTGTAGTTGTCTCAATATCTATGTCCTAAGTAATTATCACCTGAGAGAGGGCATGTGGAATGGCATTTCAAAAGCAGCAAGAAGGTGGTTGGGGTGTGGGGAGGGTGATTCTTGACACAAAGTTTCTACTGGGATGTAAAGAGCTTCCATCCCTCATTGATGCATGGTGGAAAGACATCAAAATCCAAGATTGGGAAGCATATCGATTTTCTCACAACCCCAGAAATAAGAAGCAACTGAATGAAAGGGGAAATTTTCAGAATAGAATGGAAGAAAATGCTCTAATAGATGTCAAAGGAACTAGAAAACAGGGAGGGTTCATTATTCCTTTCTTATAAAGAAATGAAACCAAGTTGGAAGTGAGGAGGAATTACAAGCTATACTTGGACATGAATACATTTCTTGAAGACAATCCTCCCAAGCCCTTGGATCAAACAAGGAAATAAAATCATGGCTTTCTTCCATCCCATGACAAGTGCAAGCTAAAAGTAAATGGGTTGTTGTTGAAGATAATATGCCTATGGAACAAGAGATTGTGCAGTTCTTTGAGGCGCTCTGTGAGAAGAACTGGAACAGGCCAAGGCTGGATGGAGCAGAATTGGGTCCATGAATGCACGCGCTAGCATCAAATCTCCCACAACCCTTCACAGAAGAGTAGATAGAAGGTACTATTTCCAATTGAATGTGGAAAGGCCCCAGGCCCATTGGGTTTCTCTTCACTTTCTATTGGCATTTTTGGGAAAATCAGACCTTATGTCGGTCTTCAATGAATATTTTAATACGGGGAAATTTCACAGGTTTGAAATGCAACCTTCATCAGCTTAATCCCTAGATCTGAGGGAGCAAATTAGATATCAAAATTCTGGCCCATTTGTTAGTGGGAAGCACCCATAAAATGATTTCCAAGGTGTTGTCAACTAGATTAGCCAGAGTGATGGAAGTATATTTGGGCTATACCAAGTCACCTACATTCATGTGAGGCAAATACTGGATGGAGTCTTGATTGGAAATAAATGCATTCACTTTTAGCATTGGTTTTAAACATTGGACTGACCATTAAACCGATTAAGGCTAAGGTTTGCCAAACTCAGTTCACCCTATGGTTCATTCTAGTTGAACCTTGACATCTATATTAAATATAATTACGAAATTAATAGATAAAAAACAAAAGAAGCTGTAAAAATACATTTTAGAAGTAACGAAATCTAATCATATGAAGGGATTTTTTTCAAAAAAGTAAACCCCTTAAAGTTGAGAAAAAATATGGAGGGCCTAAACACTTCATAATGATGGTAGAGGATCTCTATTCTATGATATCATAAAATGTTGGATTATTCCATGATATCATGGAATGTCCCTTCTTTTGTGAAATTTGCATGGCCCTTCCATGATATGTATATAAATATATATTCTCCTGTATATTCATTCTTTCTCTGTTATGAAATGTTATTGTTACTGATAGGAAAATCATGATACTGTATTCTGTGAACTCATTTCCAAATTTTGCACGTTGTTTTTGTTCGTTTTTTTTTTCTGAAATTATTTTTTTCTCAGGACCTGTGAGATCTGTGGTGCCACTGCCCGCAATGTGGTTACTGTAAGTGAGCCTGAGATCGCGGAAGAGCCGAGTGAAACAAGCAATGCTGTTGCTGTGCCTCAAGAAGAAACAAGCAGCTGTTGGCATGGGCACCGCCTCTTCAATTGCCTGCTTGTTTGTATGGTCTTCGGCTTTGTCGTCTCCTGGATTTTTCATTCCCATGTTCCATCTCGAATGACGTAAGTAGATTGCTTGTGAATCAAGAAGTAACCAAAGCCTCTGTCATATTTACAGGTAAGAATTAAAAAAAGAAAGTGATTCATGAAGAATCATTGCCCGTTTTATGTATTTATCCATATATAGATGTTTTCTTTTTCTTTTTCCTTTTGGTCTCTGTCATGTTGTATTTTGTTTGTTCTGCAAATTATCAAAGAGAAACAACAAATGGCATCAATTTTCTGTTCTTGAGAAGGTTATTCATAGAATTGTCCAATGGTTTCTCATTTGGTGAACCATCTCTCTCTCCCTCTCTCAGCCGAAATGGGCTGGATTTTAACTCTGTTTTTAGGCCCCTGGGATGTACCTGGGTCTAGTCTTCTAGGTTGTATGTGAAATTATCCAGGACTGGGCCTATATATTTGTGCTTAAAGGTCCCCATGCCCATGCCTGACATATTTAGAGACCGTTTGTAAAATTTGCATATGTGAATGTAAAATTCGCACATGTAAAACACATTATCATTATTTGTTAGGGAGCACCATTTTCACATGAGCAGATTCTGAACAGTTCTTATTGTTGGAGGCGAATCTTATCTTAAATCACAAGAAGACCATTCCCACACAACTATCACAGTTATTTTGATCATCACATGCACATAATATTGGAACCTGATTCAGAAAATCTCATACTATTTTTTTCACATGGTGGAAGACCTGCCGTGGATATCATATAGATAACTGCACTATTCTTGTAAGGACAACTTACATATACATCAAAAACATTTTTCTTCTGCTTTAAAGGGGATTTGGAGTTTGGACTCATGTACCCACTCACTACACATGTCTTTGACCAGCGGACCAACAGCCTGGATCCCTTTACATTAAAAATGTTACCACCGTGGGTCTTATTGGGTTTATCGAGTGCTAACCCAATACAGTTCTATGTGATGGCAAAGCTTCTGTCAAAGGAATATTAATGAGTGAATTGTGTGAAAAGCTCATGACTGTAAGCCTTGTGATATTGTTCCACTGGTTGGCGTGGGGATGGTAGATGATATGCATGTAAATGAGCTCCAATGGCTCCTGGCATTGGCCTAGCTCCTTTTCGTGACTATTCAAGGGAAGGAAGAGCTCTAAATGGATCAATGTATACAATTCTACTTCTGCTATGAAACTATTCTACCCTAAGTATGAAAGTTTGTGAGGCATGGGTTTAACTTAGAGCCCCAAGCACAATGGGAAGCAACTATTGAAGGCCCAAGTATGGTTGTGTATGAGCACCCAAAATAAACAAATGTCTGATACGCCGTATCAGTTCTCAGAAATCACAATTTATCTTGGTCTTATAAAGACAGATTTTCTGTTGCAATTGGATGGAGACTATTACATGGGAGAGGAGCTTTTGGTTTTGAACACCTCGAAATCCCATTGGGTAATCCCATTCCAACCCCTTCCTAATTTGCTCGCTATTAAGGTGCCATTAGTGTTCTCATCAAGCAAGATGATGGACATGGTGTCTGTTTGTGTTTGTTCCTCTCTCTTTTTGATGAATATGATATCATGTTTTTGCAATAAGAAGCAATAATGTCAAATGCTGAGATGGACATGTGGTAAAACTAGTTAAGGCGCAATCATAAATGGAGCACATTCGGGAGCATTATGGGGTACCATTAATAGATGATAAATTAGAAGAGATTTTTTTTAGATGATTTGGACATGTCTCTTACAAGTTGTTGCTAAAGAGGACGATGATGAAAGTAATAAGAATATATATTAGGAGAAGTGTAACCCATCTAAGGATTTGACCAACATAAGCTGCCCTGCTAGCTAGACAATTCATCGGACATAAAAACCCGTTGGTTCACAAAATAAAGTTTGCACAACAACAAAATTAGAATTGGAGAAATATGTTTTGATGGAAAGGTTTTAGCAAAATTGGCGAAAGAAAGAATAAGGGGAAGGAATTTGCATTTGAAAGATCGAGTTTAGTGGCAGCAATGGTTGTCTTCTTCCATAAGGTGGAAGAAGATGAAGCAGAAGGATTATTAGCAATAGATGTTGACGATATCATCGAAAGGAGTACTTTTGTCACAAAAAAACATTAAAAAAAAAAAAAAAAAGCACCAATAACTCTCGTCATTTTACGATTCTTTCTTCGTAAAATCATTTAATTATGATTTAAGCCTAATTTCTCATGAAACTCCCTTTAATAAAGTCAAGTGATATATGCATTTACTACGGAACAACAGAAAAAAAAAAAACCCCCTAAAATACAAATCAGACAAGGTTTGCATCCTCCTCCAAGGTTGTCAACCCAGTTGAGAGACCAGTTGTACTTGCCACTTGCACCCCATCATTCAACTGGAGGAAAGGGAAAAAATAGTAGTGAAATCACCATACAATGAAGGGTATTTATCATAAACACATGCATCTACAGCCGCATTGTCTATTTCACTAGCGAGATTTTAATCCTATCATTGAAGAGGCTAGTTCTCATATAAGATACAGACCCGTATAATTAAAGGTGCTCATCAAAATTTTTGCATGCATACATTCCAAGGGAAAAATTTCCCACGAAAACTTACACATCTAGGGAAAAAAGGCAACCTTATTTTTATAACCTACACATAAGATTGATATGTGCAACCATACCATACCACATATACCACTCGGGTACGTATTGGCTCTATAGGTATTAATTAACATATTGGACCTTCCTTGACTTGAACCTGTCCAAATGTATCTGAGTTGTTTAAGGAAATGTAGACCTGAGCTCGAACAGCCCAAGTGCCCAACCCATTTTCAACTCATTTCCCACCTATGTCCCGAGTTATTTCGTTTTGACGAATGACTGTCAAATATAGGGAGACCCAGCCGAGTCACCTTATTTTAGTAAGTTGTTTGCATTAAACCATTTGATGGGTAGATTTGATTTTAAACAATTAGTGTTTATTTTAAGTAAGTTTGTATAAAAGTTTGAAGTCAATAATTTAAAAATGATGATTGAAATATAATTTAAATTTATATTTGATCTTTTATATTTGATATTTGGACTTAAAAACTATGAAATATGCAATATCCTTTTCTTTTATTGTCTTTATAGATTATTCTTCTTACACATATAAATTTACTAATTTCAATTGATTATCATGAATGCAAGTAAATAATTGTAAGCTTATATTTTATAAGTAGTTGATCTATTTCTAAAATTACTTTTAAAAAAATATGAGTAAAATCTTTTACATTAGACAAATTGAGTCCAAGCCACAAGCTTTTCAACCTTGGTAAAAGAGATCCTAAAAAATGAAAGAAAAGAGATTTTGACGAAAAGGAGATTTTACAAAAAAATTAAAGAGATTTCGACAAGAAGGAGATTTAACGAAAAAATCCCTTTAGAGTTATTGAAGATAAAAAACCCTTTAAATTTTAATATTGACAAAAATTGACCTAAGTGGGGATATTAAGTTTCGCATTTTCTCTTTTTGGAGCAACAATATCGTGGCAAGTGAGAGGTTGAGCGGTAATATCACTGCTCAGCAAAATAACAAAAAATAAAAAGAAAATGATTTGATAAAAAAAAAAGCCATCTAATAATTTTTTTTAGATAAATAAAAAAGCCATCTAATCATTTGAGTTTCTATCTATCGCCTGTACTCCTCCTTTGCCTGTCTGTACAAGTATACCCGGAGCTGAGCTCACTTGCTTTTTTTTTGTAGTCTGTATGATCATTTTTTCTTCCTTTCTCCTTGTCAAGTTCGACATTTCATCCAAACCAACCGAGAAACACATGGCGAATCAGTCCCAGAACTTGAAGCGGCTATTTCATCATTTCGGTAACCCCATCTTTCTCTCTCTTACTGAATTTTTCCTATTTTGATTGGGATTTTGATTTTGATTTTTTTTACACAGGATGATAGTAAGAAAGAGGGATTTCTGGGTGTTTCTTGTTTTCTAAGATTGATGAAAGTGAATGATTTTTTTTTTTTTGAGGGGTTTGATTTTTGCACCTGCTGTACTTGTTTGAATGACCCATTTATTTGTAACATTTTAGTGCATGCATCAATCACAGTGGATGTAAGTTACGTTTTCGTTGGTTTTCTCAAAGACCCATTTCGGAAAACCCTAATTTTAGAGCCATGGTGTTGATGGGAGATGATGTTTTTGGTCTATATAAGGAATTAGATGATGTTTCATTAGTTTTTTTTTTTTTTTTTTATATGAATTCTTGAAGTTGGGTTTCTCTTATTGTTCAATGGAGTTTCAAAAGATAGCAATGTCTTGGTGAAAAATCAGAAGATTTTGACCTTTACTTTTGCTATAAGAAATGTTTTGGTGGGTGCATTTGAGCTGCCAACTTATAATTGAGATCATTCATTTGGTGGGGTTCAATGGATATTACCTTAGCATGTGAACAGTGAACCTCTTGGTTTGGATGATGCTGCTGACTCTCCAAACAGTGATCAGCAAATGGGTTTTAGATAAAAACAAGGAATGGAGCTATGGTTCATCTTTGAGGGGTGAGAGTCATCTACTATGATGGTCAGGAGTCAGGACCATACAATGAATGCGCCTTTTGGCCGATAACAGCTATCGCCTAATCCAACTGCTGGTAGGATGGTGTTATTTATTAGAATTTTTTTATTTCACACGATATGTTGTGAGCGGCAAATTAATGGCTCCAATGAGCATGCAAATTTATCAAGTTCTGTTTTTGGATTGAGTTTTTGATGTTATGCTATGAATAAATTGCATAGGCTGGATAACTGAAAAGCTGTATCACAATTCTCATTTATATAACTTTCCATCTTGCAAAATATCTACAAAGTGTCCATCATAACTCTTGAAAAGATGTGACATTGTATCATGACTAAGTTACTTGTGTATGTCTTCGGAATCCAACAGTGGTATGAGGTGTCCAATTTGACAATTCTCAAAACAAAGGATTCGTGGATCTGGTATGACATTTAGATAGATTTATGTGAATATTACTTCTAAATGATGAATAATATGAAAAATAACACCGAAAGAGTGATATAATCAAGTGATTAAGTCGTAATAATTTATCTGGTCAAGGAAAACATAATCATCAAATTGTAAAAGAATATTTATATCAGCACTAAAAGAATCTGAAACTATGTTGTCTGACATAGGGATTTGGCTCATTCCAAAGACTCTGCATAACATAGCATCATGAGGTTGGAGATCTTGAATTCTTAGGATGCTTGGATCAAACCAAGATGCTAGAGAAGAAGCTCTCCGGGTCTTAGATGGGAAGATGCAAATAGCAATCACTCACTTCATGGATAACCTTTTCACGGACATGCAATATTGATTTGAATCCGCCTTCTTACCTTTCTGAGGTTTGAAAGATGTTTCATTCCTAAGAATCAGAAAGGAAGCGAAGGTATTTTCTCTTTTGTTCAATACATGGAAAAAAAAAAAAAAGAAGGTTAAAAGGCCATCTTAATTCTTAACCATGAATGGGGTCTCATGGTTTGGACATGACCTGGCTGTCAAAATTAAATAGCTCATTTTGTTGGGATAATAGAAGGCATATTAATGATACTCAATAGCAGGGAAGTATTCTACTATAGGCAGGGGAAAAAATCTCGAAAATGTGTTGGGGGGTTATGTAGGCTCAGTTGAAGACAGTCCAATTGGTTGCACATGGATGAGAGTTTCCCCAGGTGATCTTTGTCGTTATTGAAGAGCCTCACAAAGGCTTTGGGTTCTTAAAATTAGTCAGCATGTTAAGAGATAGATAATTTCAGGGAAGTGGTGGAAAGGAATCTCTCATGGTTGGGGTGAAGTTAAGTGGGCTGGCCAAAAATTCCAAGTGCAAACAACATATTTTATTTTAAGTGCTCTGGGGCTGAAGGAGTGCTTGTTAGGAGGATAGGGAGTGTGATGGTTTTCTTTACCTTCCAATTTGTGGAAATGGCGATTGATATTTTGCTGAAACTGGAAGGATTATTAGTTGGAAAGAATTTTTCTTCTCTATGGGAAGGTGGGGACCATATTTCCGGAGTCCTAACTGAAGAACATGTGATTATTGTGTTGTTATTTTTTCTGTGTTTCTTTTCTCTCTCTTTTTGTTTTGTTATGGTAGATGGGTATTGCACCATTCAATTTTGTACCTATTATGTTTTTGTTTTTGAACTTTTACTGTTACTGATAAAAAAAACTCCATGTTATTGGCTTCAGTTGTTTCTTTATCAATAAATGTTACCGACTTCGGTTTATAAGCTATTTTCAATAAATTTGTATTGCATGTTTAATGTTTTTTTCCCTCGTCATTTACATCATGCAGATTTTACCATACATCTTGTAAAGAGGCATGAATTGTACCGGCAATTTGTTGGCGGTTTGCTTACCCGGTTTTGTACGCAAAGTTCAAAAGCAGAGAAGACTGAAACTAACACATCAGGAGAGGGAAAGGCTGACTCTCAAGATCTTATAAAACCTGAACAGACTAAGCAGAGAGATCATGCTCCGGGACTGACCAAATACAGTTCTGATTATTTTGATTTGAGTGACGGAAAGTGGAGATTGGAACTTGCTTCGCTTACAAAAGCACTTGAGCCAGCCTTGCAGATGTGTAGGCGGGCTTTGGTTACAGGTTTTCCATTTATAACTGTCATAGCTCCCTGATTTCATTTTTCTTTACAGTAATGTTTATTCAAATTTACCATTAATTTTTTTTATTCAAATTATATTGCGGAAACTAAACAAGTTTCAATGGATCCTGGAGAATGATTTTTCTCCAAATTACGCAGAATGCATGATTATCTGTTTATGTGTTGGTTTGATGTTGTGGGTGAAATCAGTGGCGCTTTCCAACTTGAAAATGGAGTCAAATTAATATGTAGGTTCAGCCCAAAAGTTGATCCATTGTGCTACCGGATATGGCATAATGTGAATATATTAAGATGCAAAATGGTTGATTATTGTATCATGCAACCCAAATTAATGAGATGTGAGAAATTAGCAGTTAATTTTGCGGCCGTACTTTTCACTGTGAGTTACTTTGTTTTTGTTTTGTTTTGTTTTGTTTTTTTTTTTTGTTGAAAAATACTGTTTGAGATGGTTTTGTCATGTCCAACGACAACGTAGGCATGCAACGACACTAGTAAGGAAAAGTTTGGCTATGCAGGTTGATGGCCTACCAAGGGGAAGGGGTAGGCCGAAGAAGATGTGGATGAATGTAGTAAAAATATATCCGAATAAGTGCAACTTATCTGAGGATTTGACCCATGATAGATTGGAATGGTGAAACATAATTCATATAGCCGACGCCAACATATATAAAACTTTTCCAACATATATAAAACTTTTACCATATTGTTGCTTGACATCACATTCAAGATGGATAAATAGACGTCTTTTAGGATGATACAGTTGTTTGAGAACTTTACGATAAAGAGAAACATATAAGGAAGAATTTTCCCCCTAAGCAGCCCAATAAATGTTTCACAAAAGATGTTATTATAATTTCCAAATGTTCTTTTAAGAGGAATGATACAGAGTCCAGTCTGACAACGTGCAGATACAGCTCAGTTGTTGTTCACAAGCGGTTTCTGTATTTCAGTGATTCAGTTCAAGACCAACTTATGCAATTGCACAAATACTCTTACTGGTGTTACAAAATGTGACATCTCTTGTAGAAATTCCCACTTTATTTTATTTGTTTGTCAAACTCATGGTTTTAAAATGGGCCAAGTCTGAGTCGTCTAGGAGTCGGTGTGTGCCAAGTTGGGTTTTCCCCCAAGTCACCATTAGTCTGGGTCCTACTGTTTTTAGGTTCCAACTCACTTTATTTCCCAATTTTCTATTAGGATTTAGGAGAAGCTTTGTGAGGCTCTTAGGGGCATTTGTGTTGATTCTAGAAGATCAAAATCACATCTTTCAGAAGATCTAAGCATTCAAAGATTGGAGTTACTGTTCATCCTACTAAGTGAAACATAAACGTGGTGCCTATAGTTACTTAAATTCATTATTAACAAGTCTTTTAATTCTAGATTCATAAAACATTATTTTCTATTTCATTATGTTTATTTCCTATTTTTCTCAATTTTTTATAAAGATTATTGGGCTCAAGGGTAGACTTCATCCAACTCGGCCAAGTCTCATGTGAGTAGGTCAAGTAGACTTGTCTGAAGGGTGGCCCTGATCCAAATTGTTGATATGATTGCTCCATTGTGGACAGACACAATACACAAAAGTCTCCTTATAGGAGCTATATTTTTTTGGACACCGGTTGAACACCATATGGGCATATCCAAATTTTAGATAACTGAACCTTGTTCCTTCTCTGCGTAGATAAGACCTTCACCTTAATGGCATTCACCATTTTATATTTCCATTCCTGAACTAGGGGACTTTGTTATTCAATATAAGATTCTTGAGGAAATTATCCATATTCATGAATAGAGCATTGCAAGATTGCTCATTCCTTTAAAGGCATCAAAATCATAGTTACCTAGTTTGTTCAAGAGGCATTCGAACTGCGAATAGTTCATTTCGAATAATTCACAGTTCGATTCGCGAACTAATAGTGAACTAATTTCACGTAGTTCTCTAGTGAATTATATAATTCTATTGCGGTGCTTACCTAAAAACACAAACCACTCAAAAACTTTGTACCCTAATGTATTAATGTTAATCCATACCTAACTCCGATCAAAGTTGGCCCCACATGAAGATTGATCAACTGTCAAACATAACTATATTTTACATGTAGTCAATCTGATTGTGACCCAAACTAACAATTGAAGTAGACTTTTGCCTATAGGATAAATGAATATAACAGTTATTTTCAGTGATTTGGATTTTAGACAAGCACCTTAAGTAATTGACTTACAAAATGGGTACACATGAATTAGTTCATGGAGTTTGTCGAACTCGAACTTCGAATTAGCCTAATTGGGAAGTGAATCAAATGAACCTACTTCATCAAATTTTATGATCAAGCTAAGTCTCGAATTGCGAATTGCAAACTCGAATGCGAATTAGTCGAACTACCAATTAGGTAACTATGATCAAAATAGGAATTGTATAAGACGGGGAATGCCAAGTTGGCTTACTCAATTTGATTGTCCTATTGTACAACGAAATTATTAGAGACATGTATGAAGGAGCGGTAACGAGTGCGAGAACTATTTATGGAGTGACAAGTGAGTTCCTGGTTACCAGATGTTTGCACCAGGGGTTAGCCCTAAGTACATATTCTTTGCACTGATTATGAATGAGTTAACTGCTCATATTTAATAGGATGTACCTTGGTATTTGTTGTTTGCAAATGATATATTATTGATGGATGAATCAATAGATGGTGTGAATGCAAAACTTGAGATATAGCGGGAGGCTTTAGAATCCCTAGGCTTTAAAATAAGCCGTACGAAGAAAAAGTATATGGATTGCAACTTCAGTGGGCATATACAAAGCATTGAAACTACCATGAGAATTGAAGCCTAGGAGATTCTACAAAGAGATTCATTCTGTTACCTTGATTTGATAATTAGTAAGGATGGAGAGATTGATGAAGATATCGAACATAGGGGATGGTTGAAGTAAAGACTTTCTTTGGGAGTGCTTTGTGATTGGCGCATGCCAACAAGATTGATAGGAAGATTTACAAGACAGCGATTAGACCAGCTATGACCTATGGAGTAGAATGTTGGCTAATAAAGAAGCAGCATATGCACATAATGGATGCAGGAAAGATGAGAATGTTGATATGGATGTGTGGTAGAAGTAGGAAGGATAAAATTAGAAATAAGCACTTTTGAGGGCATTTAGGGGTAGCATCAATAGGCTATAAAATTAGAGAAACCCGTTTGAGATGGTTTGGGCATGTCCAATGCAGGCTAGTAACGGCACTGGTAAGGAAAAATTTGTTTATATAGGTTGATGGCCCCACCAAGGGGAAGGAGTAGGCTGAAGAGGATGCGGATGGACGTAGTACAAATATATTTGAAGACATACAACTTACCTGAGGATTTATCTCAGGATAAATCGTAATGGAGAAATAACATTCATGTAGCTGACTCCAACATAGTTGGAACAAGGCTTTGATGATGATGATCAGTCTCTTATGCTGTATAGGATGGGCTTACTAATATGATTATATTTATGACAAAAATATATGATTATATCATAATTTAGTCTTATATTCTTTGTTTATAAATTAGATTTTACTGTTTGTAGCAGAAAGAAAGTATGATTGCATAACAGGTAAGGAAAATTTCTTGTTTTGTTTAGTCTAACATTGAGAAAATGTTAAAAATTATATAAACTCATGCATTGATTCCATTTGTTGAATGTTAGGTCTTTTCGTTTACAAATTAAAATATAAGCTGTCCTTGTATTGGTATTTCTTTTCAATTCTCTTCTTACATCCTATTTCCATATTTACATTTTTCAGGGAGTGATGATAAACAAAAAATCCCTTCAAGCAATCGATCTCTTGCGGAGATACTAGCATTGCTTCAGCGTAGTAAAGTTGATATCCAGAACTGGAGTCTAAGTGATCTTACAGCAGTTTTATACCTCATCTATCTTCGTCAAGCATCTTCTGATAAAGTTGAGGATGTCAAGGGTGTGCAGATCTCCTCTGATGATACCGTAATTTCTTGAACTTAGGAAATTCTATAGGCATATATTTTAAAAGGAAAAGATACACTGTTTTAGCTCGCTTATTTAACACCATGGATGAAAATAGCGGCCGCTACGCCGCTATATCGGCTGTAGCGGCCGCCACCGCCACGCTACGGCCGATTTATCGGCCGTCGCATCCACAGCGGCCGCAACGACCGCTACGGGGTGAGAAAACTTTCTACTTTCCAAATTTTTTTTAAATGCATAATAAGACTTATTTCTTTTCTTCTTCTCTCCAAATAACATTTCTACACAACTCTTCTACCCTTTTATGTTTAAAAGAACACCAAAAAGCACATGGTCTCGCTGAATTATAGTCGATACAGAGAGTTCTTATCAATGATTCTTCTCTAAGTACATCCTATTTGACACCCCCTTTGATAGATGTATTTTTTTCTCTAGGTACTCTTAAGTCTTGACTTCATGACATAGTTTTTTCTTTTATAAGCATTTTATTAGTTTCTAAGTTAGCATAACTAAGCAACATGAACACATGTGAAAAAAATGATCAGTACTATTGTTTTCTATTTATATAGCTATACATGACCTCATACAGTGAGGGGACTGCTACGCCCCCTTACCTTAGTTACTTTTGCAAAAAAAAAAAAAAAAAAAAAAAAAAATTCTCTCATTTTCCAATATCCTAGATTTTCTAGAATTTTTTCATATTTTTTTTTACGATTTTCTAAATCGCACCGCTACGTTGCGTTTTGGCGGCAGGCTGCTACGCCCGCCGCTACCGCTATTTTCATCCTTGGTTACCACATACTCTCACATGTTCAGAATCTGAACCATTCAACTGACCATGTACTCTCACATATGGGCCTTGCCTAGATGTGCCATACCCTTAAAAACTTGCACAATTCTGCTTATTAGAATTAAAAGATTGATCTAGGGCCTTTCCAATTAATCGTCAATGCTCAATGGGAATGAGTCCTCCTACTAACTGATGTAACTTTTGTGGTCTAGTTGTCAGGTGAATGATCCTGGTACAATACATGTGTGCCACCTGTGCAGAGGTAGCATACTTGATAAATAAGATAAACATTTGACACTTGATCATTTCTTTTATTTAGAAATTAACTGTTAGATAACAAATATCTGAGACTGAGAAATCTCCCTGGGTGTAAAAGTAAAGGCATCATGGTGAAATGACTTGACTCAGAATGTAGTCATATGGATCCAAATGATCATCTTTTTATGATAAGTTGTATATTGATTAAGCTCTTGGGTCTCTGTGTAGGTATATAGTATTGTATTCTTTTATCTATATCACTTACTATTCCTCTAAATGTGTGGCACCTATGTATGGGATCGATCTTGGTGCTCATTGGAGGACTCTTGACAACCATATGGAAGGACCATACCTCAAAAGTCACTCCCGCTGGATGGTCAGAGTTCAGACCTACTAATTGGAGGGCTTTTGTCCGTTTTTATATTAACCATTGGTTGGTCCTTCCAACTCTCCCGCAGTCAACAGCGCTACAGTTGGATATGTCTGATACAGTAATCCTATTGTATGGTTTTTTAATATGGTCCATATACTGGGCCCAGCAGAAGAAATTGAGTTCTTGTACATATATGCTGCATTATGGTGATAAAAAGTGCTTGATTAATAATGTAGAAATGAGCAATAGTGCTGGGTCTTTCCTGTAAAAAGGAGCTCATCAGTGGATTCTTGTCTCTAAAACATCAACAAGAGTTCTCAACTTCACAGCGTAGACGCACAATCTTAATATGAGTGGATAGTTTTACTAGTTATGAACCTCTGTCTTCCATTGAGTACTGTCCTTCTGTCATTAGGTTCAGCACCTCATATATCACACAGAGTTAGCAAAAGGGGCTTACAAGGAAAGTGCTGCGGGACTTGCACGCAATAGCATGCTTCGAGAAAGGAACGTACTGAAATTTGTGAAAGATTCCAGCATTCTACGTCCTGGATATTATATAGGGACTGATATCCGCAACAAATTAGTAGTTCTTGGAATCCGTGGAACTCATACTGTTTATGACCTTATTACTGATATGGTTTCTTCAAGTGATCAAGAGATCACATTTGAAGGCTTCTCATCCCACTTTGGAACAGCTGAAGCTGCTCGTTGGTTTCTACATCATGAGATGGGTACCATAAGGAAATGCTTGGAGAAGCACAAGGTGAGATTCTCTCTCTCTCTCTCTCTGTTGCCTCTGTTATTCTCTATTCCAAAGGAACTATAAAAAAATGTATGGCTTCCTTAATTTCCTATTTGTGTACGTATTGGGCTTGTGTTTTCATCATCAGAACTCTTGATAATATGAGCTTCACCGTGAATGAACTTTTAAGGAACTCCTAGATTGACTAATCATCATTATCAAAGCCTTGTCCATATGAATTTTATTTCTCCATTCCAATCTATCCTGAGCCAACTCCTTGGATATATCCTGGATTGGCTACTAATAAAAGAAATAGTAATAATAATTATAATTATTCCTCCATATTGGAGGATCCTGATCAATCAATTAGTATGCCTAAAATAGATGGTTCGAACATCTTCCATTGATGGGGTCCCATCGTGTGAGTGATTTTGATTATTAACCTAAGGGACATGCATGTACGGCATTTGGAGGCATTGCATACCATACATCGGCTGCCACCGTCCTCTTCTGTCAGTTTGGGGCTAATTTCTGGGTTTTGTTTCCTTGCAGTTTGGCTTCTTGTGTTGCTATCTTCCCCTTTTGTGCTGCAATTTTAGTACTTCTCTGTTTGTGAAGCAGTCTGAGACCTCTGGGTTGCTACTTGCTACCAATGAGGCCTGAATGCTTGATACCAATTGGTGCAGTTTACTCCCAAGCCAGGAGTGCTCTCATACCGTTTTGAGCAATCTAAATTAAGACAATATGCGGATTCTGAAAGAATTTGGTTATGGTTGATAAGATGGTTCAATTCTAACCAAAACTCAGCCTTGGAGTTAATCTGAAATATACAGCTGATTTGAGAATATCCAGTTAGGATCCAATGCCACAAGCTTGGGCTGAAACCAACATTCAGATGTATAGGCATGTGCAATATGTGGGACATCTTGTTTGATTTTCTGAGCATAAATCTTTTAATGGGCAAATCAGTTTAGGACAACATAACACAGGACCTGATTTTGAAGCATGTTCAACTGTTCAAGTCTGAGCAATCCTCAACTTAATCATCAGAAATCCAAGTTTAACTTGCAGAAAAGTTACTGCTTAGACCTGATGTAATCCCTAGGCAGTCAAATCAAATCTCCTCTTGGAACAGCAGGTCTTCGAGTTCAGATAAAACATGCAGGTTTGAAATAAAAACCCAAATATTTATCTGTCATACTGCACAAATCACCACAGGTTGAAGCCAGATCAAGAAAGAACCAAAATCTGAATTTCATTTCAGCAGTTTTTTGCTGGAAAGTCGAAATGCAATGACCTTTTGCTTATGCAAACAAACGAAGAAGATAAAACAACTGGAATTCCAATATTTATTCAAATATAATGAAAATGTCCTTTACAAAGTGGGTTGGCAGACTAAAACAAGGCAGGATCATGTTACTTCTACACTAAATCTTGTGCATAAATCTTATTTATAATAACTAAGTTACTCTAAACCCTTTAGATACTTCTAAGAATGTTAGGAAACATTAAAACACTAACAGGATCATACAACTAAGATTGTTGCTCTATATGACCCTACAAGGATGTGACCCATTCCTTATCTAATGCTTGTTAGAATGGAAAAAATTTGGCTCATTGGATAGAAATCCAATAAACTTGACCAGTTTGTACATTGTACTGCTTGACCTGAACCCAGATAAAAGAAGAGGGTTGGTTGGTAGGTTGATTGCTGCCGTAAAACTTTTGTCACAACTTCAAATGTGGATAGGAATCCAGTAACCCATCAAACACACCCAGATTCGTGTCATTTAGACATGGTTTGGCTCATGAAATATTACTTTAATGAAAAAATGAAAACAACAAGTGTAATGGTGCTATTTTGCACAATGCATGTGGACTAATACTACCTGGCCACTGGCGAGCTTCATGCTTGCATCAATTTTCCAGTCTCTTCTATTGTTTGCATTGGTACCTGTTGTTGGCCTTGGGACTTTTTGCTTTTGTCCTAGGGGAATTCACTTTAGGACCCTGTAATTCATCTTATATTACATATTTTACTTTCAACTCTTTATTAGACCTACTCCTCTTCTTTTATAATTATTATTTATTTATTTAAATGTGTGTGTGGGTGGGGTTTTAGCAAGTACAATTTGTTTACAGGGATTCAGGTTGAGGCTTGTAGGGCATTCTCTTGGTGGTGCTGCAGCTGCATTACTTGCAATAATGCTTCGGAGAAGGTCAGAACAGGAGCTAGGATTTAATCCTGACATTGTTTCTGCTGTTGGGATTGCGACGCCCCCATGTGTGTCAAAAGAGCTTGCTGAAAGCTGTGTTGACTATGTTTCTACTGTTGTATTACAGGTTGGGTTTATATTTTAGGTATTTAATGCTAGTATTAATAGTCAGATTAGTTTTTAGGCACGGTACATTTCATCCCATGAGATGTGGACATGTGCCAACATGGCAGGTCTCTGAGATCCAAGATATCTATCAGCAGGCTCTACCAGATGTGTCTCTAATCTCTCGGCCAGCATTCTTCTTTCCAGCTCAATTGTTAGCTGGACCTTCTGTATAGAAGTGGACTGCCAAGAAAAGTTGGTCGGTGGTTACATTTTATAAAAATATATGGCCCCTGATTAATTGACCGACCTGATTTTTTTTAAGTGGCACCTATATGCTGGGACTTACCTGCTGTAGAGCTTACTGTCCCATGGGTTAAGTCCGCATGGGGGGGATGAGTGCAAGTAGAATAATAGTTATATTTATGGTTAATGTTTTGAAATAGGCTTCTCGATCCATTAGTTATATCTTCTTTTCTCTCTCCTTTTTTTTTTTTTTTTTTGTAGGATGATATAATTCCAAGGTTAAGTGCAACTTCATTAACAAGGTTGAGGAATGAGATCCTTCAAACTGATTGGTAAGTAAAACCTTAGGTTGTTAATGGCTTTGTAACTTATTTTTCTCCTCTCTTCTTTATTCGTTCGTTCGTTCTCATTCTTACGTTCTTGCTTCCTTTCTTCAAAAGGCAAAAGGCTATGTTATGCAATTTATCATTGACATTTTATGTTAGCCTCAGATATAGATCTTGACACATCAGCAAATTAGTTTTATTTTATTTTATTTTATTATGTAACTTAGTTATCTACTATAAGTCCTCAAAGGCTTCAAGAAGACAAATAAATAAATAAAATTAAAAAAATACAAGACGAAGCTCCACAACATTCCATCCAGCATCTCCACAAATTTGATGATAAACCTCAAATTTTCATTTTGGACTAGTACTCATGAACTAGCCTTTTTCTCTAGCCTTAATGGCCACCTTGCTCTTCAGCCTTATCATTAAAACACAGTTATTACTCTCTAACTGACCGATAAATTGGAGTTGTTCTTTGGATCCCTCGGAAACTCCAACTTAGACCTTGAATACTTGGATTTTGAAGTGAGTTTGGAGCGGTTTTCTGTATGAAAGGGCTGGTTTTTAGATGCGATGTAGGGTTCAAAAGGATGGAGGTTCGATGGAAAAGGATGGGGTAGACACTTTGGATTTGGTTTTGAAGGTTTTTAGTTGGTTTTATGGACTGATGTAGATGAGTTTTTGAATGGTGACCGAATTGAGGGACTGTTTCTTTCATAGAATTCCTGAGGGGAATTTGTGTTGTTGGGAATTCATAGATATGATGTGATGGCTTGTCCCCGTAGTATTTGAAAATGCCATGTTTGTTAGCTAGAATTTCAAATTCCAGACACCTGAAAAGCTATGATGCATGGATACTTCAAAATGGACTACGTATTGTGTCGTATTGTATCTGATACTTTACTTTTTATGTGTAAAATCCGTGTCCCTGTCATGTCCCTGCCGTATTTGGACATCATAGCTGAAAATTCTTAAATAGCCTTTGAAATTATATTCCAAACCTCCTTGGCATTTGCAAATCCTCCATCCAAGAGGAGGATTTGTGAATTCTAACTAGGGACAACTTTTGGAGAATTTACAAATTCTCCAGATTTCAATTCCCTGAATTGTACAAAAGAAATAGGCCCTAAGTGGAAAATAACAAAGGAAAAAGAGCAACAACAAAAGAAGGAAGAGAAGAGGATTGCTAGATTGTTTACTCTGTTACCAAGTTGAAACTTTCAATCCACGAGTAAATTAGGTAAAAAAAAAACCCCAAAAGATTAAAGAAACAACAGCTTGAGAAGATTTGTCTTTTGGAGGAGGAGAAAGAATAAGGCATGGACCATTGTCATCCAACCACAATTATGCCCATTCCTAACACCTATATTATATACTATTTCAGAAATTATAGATAAAGTCCCTTTCACAAAATGAGTGGTAGAGATGATAATATTGATGGATGTGTGGTAAAACTAGGAAAGAAAGAATCAGAAATGAGCGTTTTTGGGAGCATTTAGAGTGGCATCAATAGGTGATAAATTAAGAGAGAATTGTTTCAAATGATTTGGACATGGCCAACGTAGGCCAGCCATGATGCTGTTAAGGAGAAGTTTTTGCATGTAGGTTGATGACCCACCAAGGAAAAAGTATAGGCCGAAGCGAACATGGATGGAAGTAGTAAGGATAGATATGAGAAGTGCAACCTATCTGTGGACTTGGCTTGGGATAGATCGGAATAGAGAAACAAAATTCCTGTAGCCAACACCAACATAGTTAAAACAAGGCTTTGACCAAACAAAACCAAACCAAACAAACCAAACCAAGCCTTTTCCCACTATGTGGGACAAGGCTTTGACGATGACATAAAAAAAAAAAATCCCTTTTTATCAAAATCTTCCACAATTGCAAATTAGTTCTTATTACTAGAAAATAACAAAAAACTCCCAAGCTGTTTCTAAACATTTATCAGATTTCATGGGTATAATAGTCTTTTTGGTTTATTAATGTCTTACTTCTAGTTCACCCAAGAGGGGCATATTTGTCATATTGCAATCATTTCATAAGAAAAGCATAGTTGTGTGATCTAATCCTAATAGGTCATATTAGACTTCTCCAAAACTCTCTCATCTTCAATATTCTTAATATTTTGCATACAATTTCTGCATAAATATCCATCAGAAAATCTAATTTGGTTCTTCGTTCAAGGATTAATTTCTTCTCTCAAACGGTTGTGCAAGGCAGTATTTGTAGGAACAAAAACGGTGTGTAAGTGTGTAACCCATTTGGATTCAAGCATGTTTAAATATTTTATCCACCCAAGATTTTAGGCACATCCATTTTATTGATTGAAATATGTAGATAAAGACATCTGTGGAACAACATTTTAGATTTTAACTGAGTAGTAACACTGTATGTCCCTGGAATTCCAGTATTCCACTCACTGGGGTATTTGATGTTGAACTCGTGACATTCTCACCTTGATTATTTTTAAGAATAAATTATGTTAGATTATTGAAGCACACCCTCATGTTCTAATTTCCAGGACGAGCGTCTTGGAGAAGGAAGATTGGAAGAGCTTTGTAGAGTTGGTTGCAAATGCTAAGCAAGTAGTGTCTTTAGTGCAAGATGTAGCTCGAAAACTGGCTGATTATGCCAAGTTCAGGAGCAAGACAAATGCCTCTGGTAAGACTTCTTTTTTTCTTGAAAAAAAGATGAATTATATTAACTATAAGCATTACAAAATAGAACAAAAGAGAGTTAAAACTTTGCCGTGCATGATCCTTCTTCTGGGTAAGACTTTACCCATTGATTTTATCAATGGAATAAGAGCAAACAAATTGACTTACATGACACTACTTCTCGTAATAGACAAATTTGGAGATTTCACAAGTGCTTGGTCCATATTATGGGTGTTGCCATTTGGGATGAGCATTTTTTATAGATGGGCCCATCCCTAACGAAAATTTCTGTTGGCACTATCTTTTGTTCATTCTTCAAATCCCGAGTAACTTGCAGTAAGTTTATTTGTCAACTTTTTCAGAAATGTATGCATATATAGACACACATGCATCCCATCTTATGCACGTCTTTTTTTTTTTTATCTGCAATAACTCTCTTTTTGCCTTTATTCTGTTGTCTGTGGCAACTTCTTACCACGTAACCTGTTGTTGTGACTTTGTTGTGCATCCTAAAATCAGATGCATCCAGAAAAGAACCACTTGCTGTCGGAGACCTTTCATCCAAACCCCTTGCAAATTCTTCTGCCATTGTAAAACAAGATGCAAGTGCTGCAGAGGAGCTGTTCACGCCTGGGAAACTGTATTATATTAAGAGAGAGGTAGACACTAGTGGCACTACTGGCAAAGGTAGAGAATCATATACTCTATGGAAGAGGCACCCTGGTGAACATTTTCAGAGGATAGTACTCTCTAGCAACTTAATATCTGATCATAAATGTGATAATCATTATTATGCTCTTAGAGATGTGCTCAAAGGCTTGCCATATTCGGATTCTAAGGGCACTTCTTGATAACAAATGATCCTTAAGTATGTATTCTTAGATACTGTAAATTTGGTGTCTACTGTGGTTATCATTTTTTGAAAATTTAATTTATTCAAGATAACAGTATGGCAGTAGAGATGAAATAAATATTGCTGTTGTTGTACATTTTAATTTGTTGTATACAAAAGTTGTTCATATTTACAGTTTTTCTGGCCCTATTCACAGCAAATCTGACTGAATAATACTGACTTCCAAACAATTTCCCCAGTTGGATTGATATTTTTAACAGGTTTGGCTTTGGGGACTTCTTAATACTTGAGCAGGTACAGTCCTAGGCAAGTTGTAGTAATTCAAAGACTTTTCAAGACTGCCCCTGTTGGATTGATATTTTTAACAGGTTTGGCTTTTGGGACTTCTTGATACTTGAGCAGGTACAGTCCTAGGCAAGTTGTAGTAATTCAAAGACTTTCAGTCCATTTCCAATCATTCATGTCGGATCTAGCTCGGATCTGATCTGTAGCACCATCAGAAATCTGGACTTGATATCTAAACAGAGGACCTTGGGGTTTCTCAATTATACCGGATTTACAGCCACCTATCATCAAGCTCTCTACTTTCATCCAAGAGCAGCATTGTCCCCTTTCAAGATCTTTAGCTAAGCCAGCTAAATACCTCATCTTTTCCTTGAGATTGTTGTGTCAGTTAACCAGGATCCCCAGTGGAGTCACTGGAAATTTGTGACCAAACAAATTTGAACTGCAAATACAAGCACATTGCAAGAAGCAATATGCAAACACAAGAAACCTAGAGAGATTTAAGATCAAATCTTTTACCAAGAACTTTGGTTCTTGGTAAAATGTACAAACTTCTCCTGTAGATCTTTACGATTACTTAGATCTCTGGAAGACTTTCAGTGTCCAAGGAAAATGGAAAAGTTGATGAGTTCTGCTAGGGAAGTAAGATCTGTAAGAAAGAGATAAAAGATCTCTAATTCTCCTCAAGAGATGGCTTCAAGGGCTCTGAGACGGCAACTAAGCATTGAAGAACCAAATGAAGAGCAAGCACGTCTATGCATAGACTGAGGCAGTAGCAAATTTGTAACTATTCACACTCAACTAGCTGTGCAATTATACAGGTCACTCTACAGTGTATTGGGTTATCTTAACTTGCTCTGTTTGATCCTTGCTTCTAAATAGTTCTTGAAGCATTTTACTATCAACAATCACATCAAAAGAAGCTCTTTAATAACTAAAATCAAATTGAACCCTATTCACTCATTAAGGTTACATAACCTTTTTGTGGGTTTATTATCAAATGTGCCACTTGATATTTTGATCACTTTAAGCCTCTATTTTCAAGTTGTCTATAACTTGAATCGATACAATTCAAATCAGGAAGTTTGAATCATATTCTAGACCTAAAAAGCTTTTCCCCTCACTCATGCATTGGTACATTGGTAATGTACTGGGATTCCTTCAATCTTGACATCCATCTTGATCAAATGAACTAACACTGATCTTTTGTCCTGTCCTTGCCTCAATTAAGTTGCTAACCAATACACCTAAAATGCTGGTGGGACACCGCCTATATTCAAAGGACACGCCCACACAAGAAGTGACATCAGGCCTTCTTGCCTGGTGCGGATTTGAACTCGGGATGCACCAACTTTGATACCATCTTAAGTTGCTAACCAATACACCCAAAATGCATAGACATTAAGTGTGCAACAAACAAACAAACTACTTAACATTATCACCATATTCCCCTAATTAAAACATTTATCTCTTGATGCTTGTCTTTTAAACACAATGCTTTTCTCCACCAATTAAATGGTTGGATTTATCCATTTCATGATCCAAATGATGACTTTTTTTAGGATTTTTCCTTTGTCAGAAGGAACTGCTCTAATCATTTCTTTTACAGCCCAATTGGATCGAAACTTGCTCTCTCTAAATAATAATCGCCTTATTGGAAAGCATGATCTACCAATAATATAACTTGGAATTTCCAGGGTCTTTACAGGGTCACAAGAAAAGAGAAGCTACTCTGAGGATTATGTTTGAATGTGAGTTTAATATAGTGAAAGACACAAACCACTCAAAGCTAATCATGGTCGAGTTGGGCATGGCTGAGGCATCTCCAGTCTTGACCCAACTCCAGGATCATAGACCCGAGTCGAGCCCATTTAGTCAATTGGTCACAAACCCAATCAAAGGCTCTTTAATGCTACTAATGATAATAGCATAGAGATCTTAATTTCAACTATAAAACAATCCAGATTCATATACCCCTTGGGTACATTATAGAGATCTTAAATGACAGGATTTGGCAGCTCTCTCTCTCTCTCTCTCTCTCTCTCTCTCTCTCTCTCTTGTTCAGACCAGGTTGTTTCTGGCTTCTAGCTTTAATCACTTAATCCAAGCCAGCCTAAACATTAAACGGGCCCAACTTCTAGATATATTCCCCACTCAAGTCTTAAAACCTAAGGACCAAACCCAGCCCAAGGTGGACTTGGCTGGGATGGATTGGCCTATCAGCACCCCACTTAGAAGTGAATTGATTGACTTTAGGAGTAAGATAGTTGAAGGATTGGGGATTGATATAGAAGCAGATCAGTGTAGTTTGGAAAAGATGGTGAAGGGGTTTTTCTTCTTCTGTTCCCTAGCAGGTAATGGATTTGGGTTCTTCTTCTTCTGTTCCCTGTTTTTTCAACCCCTTTCTTTTCATGGGTTTCGAGAAGGACAAGATAGGGCCCATAGGGGTGGTTCCTGATGGATGGTCTATTGGCTGGAGTTGGAAAATGGGAGTTCCAAGATGTAACTCTTCAGATATATATGTTTAGTTATATGGGGGGTGTTTGATTTCACTCTAAGATGAAAAAGGATATGCATTGTTGTAGTTGCGACTTGGGAGGCCAATGCATCATTGCATTCAAATAGGAATAGCTACAATGCTTTTTAAGACGCTTCCAAGGTGATTTTATGGTGGAGAATGATTCTTCTAATTCGATTGCTTGGGTATTTAATAGGAAGCCTTTTCCTTGAAAATTCCAATTCCTCTTTAACGAAATTCGATGTTTCACTACTATCATTATTGTTGTCTTTCCTCATGAGCTTAGAATAGCCAACTGATGCTTTAACCAAGCAAGGGGAGGAGAGAAGCTATCCTTGGGAGGGGTTGGGTGGCGTACAATGCTCTTGTACCATTTAGTTTGATTTTCTTTTCTCTTTGTATTCTCTCCTTCTCTTAATGAAAGTTTCAGATAAAAAAAAAAAAAAAAATCGGAGTCAAAAAAAGATGAAAGGCCAAAACAAAGATCATCTAGTAGACAATGGATTTCTGTGTCCACCAGGGGAGAAAATCATGCTTTGATAGATACCAAATGATGGAGGCGAGATGAATGCTCTTGCACAACACATTCAAGGTTCACACCTAAAAAGACAAATTTTTAACAAAAATAATCTTTTTTTGATTATTGCAAAACTGACTTCTTCCACCATTCATATGTCCCCCATATAAATAAGAATGGACTCAAAGCATCTCTTCAAGTCTAGCCATGCTCGCTGAATCTTTTAAATTTGGTTTCTTACCTAAAGGAGACTGCTTGATGGTCATTTCTTCATCTTCACTTGTACTTGATAAAATTCTAGACCCTTTGGTAGGAAGGCATGTATAAATAAGAGCTTCTAGCTTCTAAGAACTCAATATGGAGCAAACAGACTGGCATAAAGAAAATTAGAAGTAAATCCTAATCAATGAATAGAATAACATCCTTCCAAAGGCACTAATAAACCTATTCAACGAGGAAGATAAAACTCCATGCAAGGCTTCTTTTTTTTTTGTCATTATTTTCTTTTTGGGGAATGAGTCAACTCATTTGCAGGCCCCAAGTGGGCCATGGGCAATGGTTCCATCCCAATCCTCCTCACTCAGCCATTGGTAATTCAGAATCTGTTAAGGTGCCCCCTACAAAGTTGGGTGCACCATTTTAAAACTAAAGCCATGTTTTGATTTGGATCCTCTGATGTCTCACTAGAACCATCTAGTAAATCAAATGCTTAAAAAAAAAAAAGTCATGGTCCCTTCTACTTCTGGACCTTTACATTTTATCATGAATTTTTAGCAATTTAATTCCATGCAAACAGTTGGACCCTTATCTTAATTATGTTTCTATGTCCAAGTTCCAATGAGATTTTTTTTTTTAATGTCAAGGACACTTCAATGAGAAAAAATAGTATTAAATAATAGTAAGCACAGACTAGCATCAGCATCCCAATACCACATAAAGCTATCTGTGTTCTTCCCTTCCATGAAAAAATATCCTCAAGTTGCTCATAGTTTGCTATAATAATAGTATAACAAACATGCCATATATGAAATGTAACAGGTCTTATATGTAAACATTCCTATTAGATAAAATACCTAATTCTTGCTAGTTTCTATCTGGAGGATTCAGAGGGCCGGTCTTGTGACAGTTTCCTGACCCGTCAATTCCAACAAAGTGGGTTCCATGTGAAATAATCTATTGAAACAAGAAATTTTCAACCATTCAACATATTATAATGATTTTGTATTGAATCTATTCCACCATGAAAGAAGATTTCCATTCCTTCAGTTATTATATATATGTTATCAATTCAAAACTGACAGAGAGGAGAAATAGACCAAACAAACCATCAAGCTTTTGTGGGTCCTGAAGGACTGAATCCGTTTTTCATACCCATGCTACAAATATTGTAATCTCCTTTCACATCATCTACCTTTAGGGGGTGTTTGGAAAGAGCAGATTATTAAGGGGATTTGACAATTCAATTCCCTTACACTCAATCTCCAAATTTATGACTAAAAGTCACTAAATGTCACCATAATCGTTTGACCTTTAATCCCATGATATTATGGGTTTTTAAAAACCCATGATATTATGGTCATGGAATCTATATGTTAAAGTTGAAAAGCCATGACCATGATATCATGGGTTTTTAAAAATTCATGACCATGATATCATAGGTTTTTAAAAACCCATGATATCATGGGATCCAAGGCCAAAAAGTAAAAAAAAAAAAAAGAAGGGGAGACCAGAGTCAAACGCATCTCGTGACATTAGCTTATTTTTAGTCATGAGCTTGGGACAACAGTGTTTAAGGGTCATTCATATGTAAAATCTCCTATCATTAAAGATTTTAGGTCTCCTGTGGTAGAACTCTGGATTCCTTGAGCCCATCATTCTAGACCTATCAGTGGAGCCCACCATTGAAATATGAGCAGTTCATTCACAATCTCATTCCCACCTTGTTTTGTCAGTGGGTCAAAAACGTTTTTGGCCATTAAAGTTCTTTCTATCATTGGATTGATGAGACATAAACACATCATCATTTAATCTTTTGTTTTTTTTTTTTAATTTAATTACAGCTTTTAGGCAGTGCTGAATCAAAGTAAATACCAAACAAACGCTACAAAACAGGAGGAAGGAGGCCAGGGAACAGCAAAGCGCGTTAGAGAAAGACCTAACTGAAAGTGCTAAAGAGCTGCAAAGGGAGACAAAGAAGAGAGACATAAAACATGAGAGATTTCACCTGCAAAAGTCTGCATGTATAGGCCCGGGGGACCCTCCTGATTCCTGATTTCACGGCATCGACTGCGACGACCGTGTAAGTCTGCATGCGGGGGAACGTAGGCCACTTGTGCTCACCTTTGATCATTTCAGCTCTTTCTTACTCTCTCCTCCTCCCATGATCTGGCACCAATGTTTAATTTTATGCCCATCGAACCTTTGTCGACTATTGGATTGAATCTAAAAGAAATCTATGGTTACCAAACCGTTGAACTTTAAGACAGTTAAATCAAGGACTAAGATAATCGGATGAGATTAAGGTTATTTATTATTATTATTATTTTTTTTGCTGTAAAGAGTCCTTTTCCTTCCATCCTATCACCAATATTGATAGAAATGCATCCAAGTGGGCCCCACAAGCTGGACCACACTACACATTATGGGATTTGCTCGTAGGTGAAAATTTTCAGAAAACTCTTGACATAAATGACCCCCTTTTTATGCAACGAGTCCGTAATGGCATGATTTATCCAAGAAATGCTCTCTAGGAGCAACATAAGTATGTAGTCTAGCTCTATGGGGCCCACCTTTCATTGTACTCTCTTCCCCTATGATTTGGCACTAGGCCCAATTCCGCTCTCTTTTAACTTTCATCCATCCTTAGATTGAATCTAAAAAAAAGCTATGGTTAAAAGATCACTAAACTTTATGGCTATTAAACGAAGGGCTAGGAAGATCTAATACAGTTTTTCTTCTTTATTGACTTTTAATCATAAGGAGGCCTTTCCATAAACCCTATCCCCGCTATAAAGGCATCCAAGTGGGCCCACAAGCTGAATTGGATATGGGAAGTATGAAGTTTGCTGGTGGGAAAACATTCCCTAATTTATCCAATCTGCAGCACACCTTTAGCACCATCCACCAATAACTCTGCATAGTCTGCTTTTCCAAGTTTTACTCCATAGGAACTTAACTTCCATGTACAGTTCTTTACCAAAAAGATAATAAATAAATAAATAAATAAATAAAACACTTTCAGGTGCGATTGGAGCATGGAGTACGTAATTATATTTCTCACGTGATCAATTTAATGGTTTATGTTACTTCAAATGAGCTAAAATAGGCCAAGATTAACATGCTAGCTAGGGACAGCATCATGAGTTCAATTATTTATAGAAAATAGAGTTAAATGGTGAGAAGCAAGATGGGATCCACAGGCAGGCCGGCTGAATGAATTAGTTCATATGAGAATACGTCAAAACCGTGTCTACTTCAACACACCTTCACTAAGGGACCTTGACAATGCCAATGTTTTCTACTTGTCCCTTTTCCCCCACGCCTCAAACTCTTCTATAAAACACTCCATCTCTCTCTCTCTCTCTCTCTCTCTCTCTCTTTCAAATTGACTCAAACAAGTCTTACTGCCATGGAAAGTGGCCAAGCTGAAGACACAAAGGATTCAAGTGAAGAAAGTGATCGGCCGCAGATCATCGATGATGAAACCGGCACCGGGCGGTTCTATGAGTGCATGTTCTGCAAGCGAGGCTTCTCTACTGCACAAGCCTTGGGCGGCCACATGAACATTCATCGACGAGATAGAGCTCGGATTAGGCAGCAGACCCCTCCCTCGGTCTCTAGTAGGTCAGGCAGTGACATCGCATATTCTGCCTTCACACCACAGCTGTTGCAAAACCACCCATCCTATCATGCAGTGCCTCCACCAACAAATTATCACCATGTTCCTACTTCAACATCTAGCTTGCAACACTCAAAAGCATTTTATGGGGATAATTCGGGTGTTCGAATGCCACCGCGACGGCTAAGTCTATTTGGGGAGGATTTGAATGTTGGGCCAAGTGCACAAGTTCAACCAGCGCAAGTGAAGGATGGAGAAGAAGAGAAGAAGGATTGGGAGGATGATGAATTGGACTTGGAGCTTCGACTTGGCCATGAACCATAGTAAACTATCGTATTGTATTGAGCTTGTTTAACTTAAGTGTACAGGTTGTCTAAATTACATAAGTTAATTTGCTGTGTTTATTTATATGATCATTCATAGTATGCCTTTTTGGGAAGAAAAGGTGAAATGAAACAATTTCCAATTGGGATTTTGATAAGAGGAAAGCAGATGAATCAAGGTAATATGGGATATATATAATACTTAAGCACTCCATGGCTCAGGCACGATTAAGAGCGCTGTTTAGAAGGCGCATCAAAAATTTATATTTGTACTATAGCTGGCTTACATTTCATGCCTGTGTTGTTGTTTGTTCTACTAGTTCACTGGTGTCGTGTCCTCAGAGCTTGCTGTGGAGAAATTCAGTAGCTGATTAATTTGTCGAATGGGGCACTTTCTACAAATGGGCTTCCAACTATCATAAATCATCACAAATTTAAATGTCACCAAGTTCTCAAATGGGCTTCTTCACCGCAATCGTGGATCGGGATTTTGTGTTGGTGAGATGCATGCAGCTTGTCAAGAATGAACAGAAAGAGAAGGATTTAATTCATAGCAGAAGCTTTTGTAAGTACAAAAGTCATTGTTCTTTTGATTTATCCTCTCACCCTAATGTAGTTAGGGTGCAATAGAGTAAATTGTTCTTTAGTAAAATCTATGATATTATATATGGTTTTATTTTTTGGGGGTATTATTTATGAGAACTTATCATTCGGTTTCATTTTAGTGTTTGGTTTATCGGAATCAACAGACTCATTCTGCACTTTTTTTTAAGGAACAAGAGAACAAAAGTTTACATAACAAGTCCGAGAATTCATCACACTAACTTTCATCTCAATAAAAATTAAAGGCTATTTTAGCCACAAGGCGCGCAGCATAATCAGGCTTCCTACGAATGTAGCAGAAGTTGATGCTAGCAAAACTCTTAGCAACTTCCAATTTGTCCAAAATCAAATCCTCTATGTCCCACTCCCCATATCCTTTAATTGGATCAAAACATTTCCGATGAGCTAGCTTTATTTCATGCATGATTGCACACGCTTCAGCTTCCTTGGACGAGACGAACTTTATTCTTTTGGAAGTTCCTGCACCATAAAAAATTCCATTATAATACATAAAGCAAATTCCAAATGCAACTTCCCCAGTACTAGATGCTTTAAAGCCACATCTGAAAAAACATGCACATCTCCACTATCCTTCGGCTAAAACCATGGGTTCGCTTGCTCTCTCCTCTTCGTGAAAGTCTTTATCAAACTTTCAACTATTTTGATACCTTGAACAGGATTTATAGCACTTTCCTTAAACATGTTGTTATTCCAGGCTTTCCAAATGGCCTGCTGTATTGCTAAAACCCATCTTTTGGTCCAAGGATCTTTTAAGGGATGGGAGATCCAGTCAAGAAGACTCAAAATTAGTATCTACTCCACCATTCAACAATATTATTAACATTCATAGGATGGAATAATAGCTCCATACTCGATACTAGACAACTTGGGCCAAATTATAGTGAAATAAAGTATGTTCAGTTGTCTTCCAACAAGTATCACATCTTGGGCAATCTGCAGGGATTTTCTGAATGAGAGAATTAAGAGAATATCTTACCAAGATGACCTTCTATAAGCACTTCCATTGAAAGCTGAGGACAAGTAAGGAGAGGCAGATTACATAAATAATGGGTCGAGATCATTATATTCTAAGGATTCACCCTCTAGGGAATAGGGACTATAAAAGTTTTATTGATTCTAGCTAGGGTAAATTTGTACATGACTTACACTGCACTAGTGGTTATAGCAAATATTTTCTTATCAGGTAGAAAACTATCATTAGTGTTAACCTGATTAAAATGCCTTGTATAGCATCATTTCCTCAAATCCTCAAGTATTTGACCACAAATGTACTTGGCATATGCAACCCATATCATGCTCCCCTTTTCAATCTCATTTGAGATATTTTCTTTCTTCTTCTTCTTCTTCTTCTTCTTCTTCTTCTTCTTCTTCTTCTTCTTACACTGGAAGGTAAGATTTGTATAAAAAGGAAGAAAAAGAAACAAGGGCCTGGGGCCCCCCAAAAAAAGATTACATGCCCATGAAGGAGCTAGAAAGAATAGGAAAAGGGAAGAGAGCCATGTAAAGAATAGGACTTTGGGTACAAATGGCCTTGGAAGAAAGCTTGTAACATCGGTCTTCTTCAACCTCATCTCCTTCTTATGGTTCGCCTACAATGAAGCAACTTTCAATAGTTACATCTTGCCCCAATCTTTGTTCAAAACTGGAAATAATTGGAGAAAAAGAGCATGTCCCAATGAATGTAGATAGCACATCTGCACTATCCATGGTGAATGAGCAAAAGTTCAATAGCCGATCAAAACATGTTGAGATAAAGTATCATGTCATTAGAGAGAAGGCTGAAAAGAATGATATAGAAATATTTTATATACCTTCGGAGGAATTGTTGGCTGAAGCTCTCACTAAGGCTTTGCCTGCAGAGGTTTTTGCAAAGCATGTAATGCGTATGGGATTGAGATATATTTGATGTACATGGCATTCATGCCAAGTGGAAGATTATAGGAAATCGTGTGGCCCACATGTCACGGCTCCCTTCTTATGGTTCGCCTGCAAGGAAGCAACTTTCAATGGTTACATCCTGCCCCAATCCTTGTTCAAAACTTAGTGTTTACAACACCTAATGGAGTTTTCGGTAGCTTGCAATTTAGCAGATTAGACGAGTTTCGTTCAACCTCTTATCCAAGAAGCTAATATCGATCTTTTTAAATTCTCACACTACATTTTGTTGACGGTAGCATTCAATAAGTCGTTGCCCCTAGGGGCATTGCTTTTAACTTCATTGTTGGCTACACATATGCCTTGAACTTGGATTTGAACATCTATAGCTAACGTGTTCGCAAAATGTGTGTGCCGCAACTCGAACACCTAACCTACCAGGCTGTAATACCACTTGTAGGATATTACACCCTATTGAGCTACCGCTTATCCCAAAACCAATTGGTGATGGAAAATGGCATAACAATGGTTTAATAGTAAGGGCTTTGACTCGACCACAATTACAACGGCTCAAGAGTGAGGGTGGATGTTGACCTCAACAGTCTGTCTCCAAATTTGAACTACAAAGAGGGAAACTGGAAGCTAGCTGAACACCTATTGATTAAACCCATACTTGAGTCGGGGTTTTCCTTTGTAAAAGATTCCATATGAATCATGAAAGCCTTGGGTGTCCAAATTTACTCCAAACCAAGTCAGCCTAAGGTACCTTTGTTGATCTTGTTCTAATTTTAGTTTTCGGACCAACATAACTTAAATTGGATCTTTATAAATATAGGATTGATTTGAATAACACAACATAATCTTGAGATTAATCGTATGCTTGACTCCATCGCGTTTGCCTGATCTGAACCGCTAACTTTGAGAAGGGATTTACTACACTCCTCAACTACGGTTTTTCTATATGATATCAATGGAACAATCAATATATTGTGTAGAAAGAAGCTGTAACCCCTAAACCATATATATATATATATATAGGTTTTCTATGACAACTCCCTTCCCATCATGCAGTCTTAACTTAATTAGGATTTAGATTCCTCTAAGCAAATGAAACTCCATTTGGTTAGCAACTTTCCATAAACACCAAAGACGCCTCAATTAAGGAGACTTACCAATATAAGAATCTTTATGTGAGTTGGTCTTCTAAAGTAGGGACCCTCATGGGCGTGTGGTCATTGGGCCACACTTAAGCCCAATAATTCTAACATTAATTTCCTGCCAAGCCTCCTCAAAGGTGAAGATGCCTGAGGGGTTGCAATCCAAAATAAGTCCATCTTGAAGAGGGGTGTTGCTACATCAATAGATTCAACTTGTCTTAGAATGAGAAGGGATGCAAAAGGACGGTGCTGCGGATAAGACCACGATTTGTTTCTGTTTAGACTTGAGACTGTTTCCGTCAAGAGAAAATCAAGTCCAGCAAACAAGAGGCAATAGGAGAGAGGCACATCCAGCAATCAAACTAAATGCTAATTTACTTTCCATCCCCAACCTTCCATCTACAATCTTTTTGGAACATAGAAGGGAGAGATCAATCTGGTCATTCTCCAACTACAAGAACCCATTGCTGTGATGCCTGGGTTACAAAATGAGGTTTTGGCTAAAGTTTTGAACGAAGAAGCCCATATGTTTGAAGAATTAATTGACAATCAAGCCAGTCTTAGAATGCTAGCCTCATTCATTTCACTAATTCTTATAATTCCCAAACCTCCTCCTTGTTTTGGGAGGCAAATAAGCTCCCATTATCGAACTAGGTTTCTTTTTTTTAGATAGAGTGTGATCGAGGACCACAAGAAATTCCTCATAAGCAAGTCTTTTGGGGATGGAAATTGCCATGCAGACATGCAAAGGGATACTTGCTAGAACATGCTTCACCAAGATTAGTATACCTGCAAAAGAGAAAGGTTTGAAAAAAAGCAAAATGTCATCTGCATGGGAGATATGATTGGGGGGTGGACATGTACTAGGGAAACTGGATTAATTATGCCACGAGCAAAAGAGAGAAAGGAGGTTGAGATGAGGATCTCTTCAGTGAGAATAAAGAGATAGGGGAGCCACTTGAAGATCCAAAAAAACCCACATGGGCTTTCATTAATAAGGACTGACCCTTTAGATGTTGTGATCAATTCCTTAATTGAGCCTGTCCAATTATCTAGAAAATGGAAGAATCTTAGATCTTTACAAAAGGAATGACCATTGCATTTTATCAAAAGCTTTTGAGATGTCAAGTTATACCATGCTCTACAAATAACTAATCATGTTCTCCTCACCACTTCACTCTCATTCCACTCCCCCCACTTATGCAATACGTAACTCCATACTACCGTACTTAAAAGGCATTGAAATTACCTTTGGTTGCTACTAGAATGGATTACTAGTTCTTAATTTAATCAAACAATGCAGCGAAAATAAACCAATCAGGCAATATAGAACTAGCTATCTACCAATCACACACCACAAGGAGGCAGACACAATATTTAATGTAGAAACCCTATCTAGGGAGAAAAACCACGAACTAGAAATCAAGAGTTCACGAACAGTTACAAGATATACTCACAAGCTCCTTTACCTCAGTCTGTACCTCGACCTAAGGACTGTAGTTATTCTTGCAAATAATCCACTGACACGACATCCACCGTGCCCCGTTCTCCTTACTTGATCTCCTAGCACCTTGACAATCAAGATGATCAATCTTCAACAAGAAAGGTAGAAGCAGCAATGACCTTCTAGAGCAGCCCTTCAGAACAGTCTTTCAATGGCTCTAGAAAATAAACTCTCTCTAAAATATCTCTAACTCAGATTGATGAGAGTAGTGGTGGTCTATGTGTGGTGACCTCTAGGGTTGAGAGAAACACCCTATTTATAGCTCTAAATTCGTACCTAAGACTTAGAAAACAAGTAGGACTCAAATTGGGAAACACAGTCTCAAAGGGTAATTCAGATTAGAATAAAGACTTTTCCGTTTTGTGCGCATTAGTTCGCTCAAGCGAACCCACCGTCCGCTCGAGCGGATGAGGTTCTGTCTCAGCGCAAATTCACTTTTGTCAGTGCGTCTGGGTATTCTGCCATGCCTTCACTCGAGCGAATATCTGGTCGCTCGAGCGAACCAATCTGGACTTGATCCGAAATTTTAGCACCAACATGTTGTCTTCAGCTTTTTGAGTCCTTCCAATCTTCTATCTTCGGAGACTTTTTCTAAGACAAATTACAACTCAAGAGACCCAGAGTTTTGTCTAACCAATGAATTTAGCCAACACTAAAAAACCTAACAATCTCCCCCGTTGGCAATTCATGGACAAAACTCCCTAAGACAATACAATTTAATCTACCCAAAATGCAACCCAAAATATACTGAGATTTAAAAAAAAATCAGCACAATAAAAAAAACACAAAAACTGCATTGTCTTCTCCTTTGACTCAAATTGAACTTTTTATTCAATTCACCCCCAAGCTCCCCCTAGCTTCAATATTCTCCCCCTTTTTGTCCATAATTGACAAATAAGATTCTGCAAGCAGCTTCTGTCAATTTGGATACTACAGCTCCCTCTTAAATTGATCTTCGTATCAGCACTGGGGATGGGGGCTTGATCTAGTAGATCAGGTGTGATGAAATTTTGGTACACACACTTGCATATTCAGATAGTTCAGCAAAGTGTGTACAAGAACAGATGAAAGATCTTCTTTCTTGATCCAGACAGCTTTGGTTTTCATTGGAGACTCTTCCTTCTGCCTTTTTCATTGCTTTTGGTTTGGTGACTTTCATAGCTTATTGCAATGGGGTCGAATGTTTCCTTTAATTCCACAGTGATGACAAGTGGAAATTCGTTCAGGACGTGGCACACTCTTCTAGGCAGCTGTATTTGTAACATGAACAACAAGATTAGTAACAACTGAATTTTGAACAAAATAATTATTACCTTTGACTTTTTATGTAGATGCCCCGTCAATATAGCCAATGACATGCATGTTAGTCTTTGCCTTTTAACTGCTCAGGATGTCATCAAGTTTTTTAGTCCCAGTATTCATCCTGTTGAGAGAAGCCTTGCTTGTTTTTAACTCAGAAAGAACCATCTTGAGTCTTCCTTGCAAGTCGGTATTTTCAGCTTTCAAAGTTTTCATATCGTGAGTCATCAAACCACACTTCTGTGCTTCAACAATCAATTCATCTACCAATTTATTATTTTCTGCCTCTAAGTGACTCACTGTTGTAAGAGCTTCCGACAATTCAGCTTTTAAAGAAACATTTTGCTCTTCAGATTCTTTCTAGCTTATAGCTACTTTTTCATTCATCTTTAGCAATTTCATGGTTTTTGCAAACAATATATTGTATTCAGCTTGCCAATCATGATCAGTCTCTGACTCACTAACATCATGATCAGTCTCATCATCGGAAACTGGTGGGGTAGCAGCAATTGTAGTTGCCATGAATGCCACAAACTTGCCATTCACATGATCATCTTCAGGATCTTTTGCTTCTTTTTCTTCTTCAGAAGATTCTTCATCCCAAGTTGTATTGAGAGCCTTCTTTTCTTTGCTTTTTGTTAGCACAGTTACTAGCAATGTGTCCATAACCATGACACTCAAAACATTTAGTCTCTTTAGAAGATTTCTTCTTTACAAAGTTTTTAGAGACTTTTAGATCACTTTTCTTCCCCTTCATAAACAACTGAAATTGCTTCATAAATTGAACAGCAACTTGAAGATCTATCTCCTCAGAATCAGAATCAGAATCACTAACAATTTTCTTGAATGATTCTTTGGAGGCTCTCAAGGCAATACTTTTGGATTTTGATTTTTCATTAGGCCTTAAGTTTGCTTCAAAAGTCTGAAGGTTCCCAACTAATTTCCTCAGCTTTGAGAATATTCAGATTTTTATTCTCTTCTATGGCCACAACCTTTGCATTAAACTGTTCTGAAAGAGACTGAAGAATCTTTTTCACAACTCTATTTTCAAGAATTGGCTCTCTCAAAGTAAAAGTATCATTCATAATTGTATTCAGCTTTGAATTAAACTCATCAAAAGTTTCATCTTCCTCCATCTTAATGGTTTCAAAGGCTGTATATAATTTCTGAAGTTTCGATTGTTTGACGGTGTCAGTCCCTTCAAGCACAGTCTGCAGAATATCCCATGCTTCTTTTGCAGTAGTACATATGTAGAAATTTTACGAAACTCAGATATGCTAACTCTATTATAAATAGCATTCAAAGCTCTAGAATTGCAATTTGCAGCAACTCTTCTTCCTTAGTCCACTTATCGTCAGGTTTGGGTCTAGTTACCCCATAAGTAGTAATAGTGGGTAAGGAATAGTCATTCACTACAGATTTCCAAACTTTCAGATCTATGGCTTTCAAGAAGGCAACCATCCTGACTTTTCAATTAGCATAATTGTTACCACCCAACAGAGGAGGCTTATTGGTTGAAGTGCCTTCACAGTAGATATCCATTCTAGCAATATTTGGATCAATACAATAAAATAGTGCAACCCTCTCTGATACCAATTGAAATTACCTTTAGTTGCTACTAGAATGGATTACTAGTTCTTAATTTAATCAAACAATGCAGCGAAAATAAACCAATCAGGCAATATAGAACTAGCTATCTACCAATCACACACCACAAGGAGGCAGACACAATATTTAATGTGGAAACCCTATCCAGGGAGAAAAACCACGAATTAGAAATCAATAGTTCACGAACAGTTACAAGATATACTCGCAAGCTCATTTACCTCAGTCTGTACCTCGACCTAAGGACTGTAGTTATTCTTGCAAAGAATCCACTGACACGACATCCACCGTGCCCTGTTCTCCTTACTTGATCTCTTAGCACCTTGACAATCAAGATGATCAATCTTCTACAAGAAAAGTAGAAACAGCAATGATCTTCTAGAGCAGCCCTTCAGAACAGTCTCTCAATGGCTCTAAAAAATAAACTCTTTTTAAAATATTTCTAACTCAGATTGATGAGAGTAGTGGTGGTCTATGTGTGGTGACCTCTAGGGTTGAGAGAAACACCCTATTTATAGCTCTAAATTCGTACCTAAGACTTAGAGCACAAGTATGACTCAAATTGGGAAACATGGTCTCAAAGGGTAATTCAGATTAGAATAAAGACTTTTTCGTTTTCTGCGCAACCCACCATCCGCTCGAGCGCAAATTCACTTCTGTCAGTGCGTCTGGGTATTTTGCCATGCTTTCGCTCGAGTGAATATCTAGTCGCTCGAGCAAACCAATCTGGACTTGATCCGAAATTTCAGCACCAGCATGTTGTCTTCAGGTTTTTGAGTCCTTCCAATTTTTTATCTTCGGAGACTTTTTCTAAAACAAATTACAACTCAAGAGACCCAGAGTTTTATCCAATCAATGAATTTAGCCAACACTAAAAAACCTAACAAATGTTCTCTGTAATTAAAGGGTTAGATATTGTTTTCCGCTACACCCAAATGTTATTGAAGCATGTTTTCAATTGTTAGGTTTTGATGAAATCCCTCATTTCATTCCAATCTATGTTGATCCACTTGGTTCTGTTTGATGATGTATCTTTGCTATAGGAGGATTTCATGCCTTCTAACAGATTTCATGTACCGTTGTTCCCTCATTTCTATGGATTTCACGTTTTTAAAGATATTTTGGATTAGTAGGAATGAGTTGTTTGCGAGTTTTTTCTTTTTCTGTCCTTTTTGTTTCTTGTCCTCTCTACTAAGCTTGGGTGAAACTAACATTTTAACGAATTCTTGGGGCATCCAAAAGATTGTTTTTCCATGTAAAACTGTAAAATGAAATATCGCAGAAGATGTCTCAGACAAGGTTTTCTTACTACATATGACTGAAGTCACGATTTTATGTGTCATTTCTATTGGAAATAGTATTATTATTATTTTTTTTCGATTTAAACAGATTTTTTATATTGCTCAATATAAGATGACTTTTATTGGGATATGTAACTGAAGGTAGGCCCACTTTTGAGTTTAACGATTGTGCTGTTGGAGAGTATGGAATGTTGTAGTCATGCCCAAAGACATTATAATTTGACAGAAATTTTTTAGCCTCCTCTCTCTCTCTCTCTCTCTCACCCCACATGTGTGTAATGGTCATTTTGAACTTATTTATCACTCACATTTCTATAATTTTATTAATTCTTAATTTTTCAACATATGGATGTTTAAATTTATGAATGTTTAGATTTTTAATACTTCTATGCATGGAAAAAAAATTTTTTGCTAAGTTGGTGGTCATGTGAGAGGACCCAGAGATCGATCCATAGACATCTGTGTGATACTAAGGTGCCAACACTACTGAACCATAAGTGCATTGGCACTTCCACGTATGATGTTTAATTTGTATATACTCGTGCTCAACTCTTGAGTTATTGTGCTAGTTGGTCTTTAAAATAACGGATTTAGTCCGATCAACTTATCAAATGTGCAATTTCTTCTTTAATTGAAGCTTCCAAATAGGTCACAGAAAGAGGACGATCAACACCAAGTGGCTTAGACATTGTGTTCCTTCGAAGGTGTGAGGAAATTAAGTGAATAACCTCATGCTAACATATGCCCTTGACGTCCTTGATAAATTGCCATCACAAGTTGTCAAGACTTCTGGACCAAAAAAACCATACTTGGCACTTCTCTCTCTCTCTCTCTCTCTCTATATATATATATATATATATATATGCTTGGTACCCCTCTCTCTCTCTCTCTCTCTCTCTCGCTAAAATTCTACTTCCTGCTCAACCCATTAAATTGGTGCTTCTAATCCACATTTTTCTAGTAGCACAGTTCAAGTGTCAAAAGCACTATCGCGAATTGCTTGTAGTCTTCAAAAACTAGTCTCCTCATATATTTTTCTTCACCATTCTTTGCACATCCTCGAGACCTCTTAAGTTTTCTTTCTGTTGACTTTACTTCATTGTAGAGAGTGATTCTTCTAATGCAGTGAGTTAGGTTTCGAACCGGAAGGCTTATCCATGGAAGTTTCAGTTTCTCTTTAATGAAATCCGGATTTTATCGACCACCATTAATGTTAGCTTTCAGCATAAGAGTAAGTCATCAAACATGATGGCGGACGCTTTAGCAGAGCAAAGTGTTGAGAGAGTTTCCCCTTGGGAGGATTTTATTATGTAGTTGTGGTGTGAGGGAGTATATTACTCTTGTACATTTGTATTTATTTCCCCCCCTTTTTTTGTACTCTTTATTTGTATTCTTTTCTCTTTTAATATAAGTTACTGTTACCGATAAAAAAAAAAATTCACTTCATCCAATATTGGATACTACAAACAATCCTCTTCCTTGAGGTGGTTAAATGACCTTATATTCACAGTCTAGCACTTTAGGTGGATTGTATGCTGAATATTCTTGTGAGAACTATATCTCAAAGTTTGGGGAATAATCTGGAGTCAAAAACTATTCATCAAGCTTTCTATCGTTTCCATGTGCTGACCACTTTATGATGTTGTTGCCATCTTGTTAGTGCGTATCCTCTAAGCTTTATAACTTGCAAACCTGATTATTTTCTCATCTTCTAGCAAGTGTTGGCATCTGAAGAATGATTCAGGTACTACAACCCATTCCATTGTGTCTTCAACTTCCGTGAAAGTCCACTACAGAGGTCAGTGCACTCTCCATCCAACATTTTGATCATTTTATCATTGACTATAGTAATCTATATGTGAGGTGAGCCTTTCCAAAATAAGTTCACTATGAAGTCACATCTGATTACAAGGAGGAATCAGGCTCTTTCGATCCTTTATTCTTATCATCTTCGGGCAAGATCTCGCATGATATTGAACTGATGATCGTTGTTTGTGATCACCTTCAGTCCATCTCAACTACTCAACAATAATATTTATGCATTCAGTCCCTCTCAGAATGGGCTGACTGACTGATAACCCTTCAATTGGACATACATGAGGTTCCTTAAAAAGTGGCCAATGTCAGTCAACTCTATATTCAACATATTTCGAAGTAGGGGTGTACCTGGACGGTTCGGATCTATTTAGAGGGGAAACCATTAACCAAACCAAACCCATCAGTTTTCTATTTTTCCAAATCGAACCGAATCAAACCGCCCATGTGCTCAAACCGAGCCGAAAGAAGCCGGTTCGTTTCTGTTCGGTTACGGTTTTTTGTTTTTTTATTTTTATTTTTACAAAAAAAGGGCAGTTCAATTGGTGAGAGACGTTGGACTTCAAGTAACTGAGTGAACGTTCGAGTCTTCTTCAAGTAGCTTTTCATATTCCTTTAAATATATTTAAAAAAATATATATTTATATAATTGGTTCCACTTGGTTAGGTTCGAGCGGTTTAACTGTACCTTCAAACCGAAAACTCAACCGAACAAAATAGTTGGAAGGAGATCCGAACCATGACTAAACCGATCTACTACAAAACCGATCCAAACCGCCGGTTCGGATCAGCCCGGATCGTTTTAGCCGTTTTTTGTTTTTTTTTTTTTTTTTGGTGCACCCGAATACTAAAATCATTGAAGTGGCATTTGTTTGACTGGCATTGAATCCCTAAAATCCATAAGCGTAGGGATTCAAAAGGTGCGTTGCAAAGTTAATGCAGCAAAGTTAATGCAGCTTAGTTGTTAAGGAGTTTTGATCTATCATGTTTTGGGTTTGTAACAAATGATGAGACCAGGCATGGACAGATTGTGAAAGAAGTAGGAGTGATGGCTAGATGGACACCACAACTGATGGAATGATTGTTGATTGATCCCAATTGGTTTGGTCATTGAGAGGAGAAAGGAAAGGAAAATTAAGAATTTTGATCATGCAGGATAAATTAATTAATGAAGAAAGAGAGGGTCTGCACAAAGAGAACAAGCTAAATATAGATTGAGGATATAAGCTATACACAAATAAATTACAAGAAAATGATAATGCACACTCTTATGCATTATTAATCACATTCATTAATTATGTGATTAATAAAGCTCAATCTTATGATACCAACTCTTATTAGAGTAAAATAAGAGACATCCACTACTTAGAGAGAGCGTTCATTTTGAGAGGCTTCGGGATTTTAGAGTTCCACTTCTATTCCTTCCACTTGGAGTCTTTGGTCTCCTTGAAACATGATTCGTGACTGACTTTCTGGTGTACATTACCCACGGGAACTAAAGAGGGCATTTGGATCCCACCAATTAAAGATAATAACACACTTTCATACGTCTGATCCAAGAAAATGAAATGAATGGCAAACGAAGCTTTCTTTTTTATTTTTGGGTATTTTGTATGCAACCCCCTAATGTTTATAAAATTTTAAATAGGCTCCTATGGTTTGAGTATTTAGTGATATATCCCTCTTTTTTCATTTTTAATTCCTTTCATATCTCTAAAACGAATTGCCAAAACGAGAATGGGCAACCACCATGAGGTTTGTGATGAACTTTTATAATAGTGATAACTTTGCCCTTACATCCATTAAACAAAAAGGATTGTCATTATTTACAAAAGCACCATTATTTCTTTCCAACTTCTACTGGTCTCTCTCTCCATAATTCTCTCATATGCAGGAAAGCGTAATCATATATTTTGAAACTTTTATCAATTCAATGGTGGGTTGTGCATGGATTGAATCAATTAATATAACCAATTATTTGTATAGGTGTAAATTGTTGTTAGGATCGATTTGGATTTAATAAAACGGGCCCCATTATGATTGAGTTAGATTAATGAATTGTGGGATCGTATTAATAAAAGTAGATTTATATAGGGTTACTTTGTCCCACTAAATGTACTACAACAACTATCAATGTTATAAGTTTTAAAGAAAAATCAGTTCAAACTTTTAAAATTATGCATATAGGGATTCAAAAAATGGTTAAAAGTGCCATCTCACTCTAAAAAGTTTTGGTGGATGCAAGGCTACTTATTTTGAGGACATGGAAGGTACTAAAATGAAAAAATGGGGATAAATTACTAAAAACTGAAATGACAGGGACCTATTTACAACTCCTAAAAATGTTAGGGAGTATGTAAAAAAAAAAAAAAGGCTCATTTCTTGGCATTTATATGAGACAATTCAAAAGTTTTACGGCTTGTTTGTTTGCATTAGATTCTTAGAAACTTTTAGGAAAAACAAATTTCCGAATAATGTTTTATTTTCCCTTGAATAGTAATTATTCAAATAATGTTGTTTGGAGTCTCACATATTCCAACAATAAGGGGTCGTAATGATTCACATGCTTTTGATTACATATCATCACTCATTTACGCACGTGCACGCGTAAATGAAGTATAAACGCTTGAAATTTCACACCTAAATAGGTGCAGGGTATTGAGAGAAGGAGCAAATGTAAAAAGAACAAATATATTAGTTTTCTTAATTTACAAGGGCTTTTTAAGAATTCCGAAACTTTTTTAGGTTTGAGTGGGAACTTCAGCTCCATAACCTTGTACCTGGCCCTGCTCCTAAATAGGTGTAAAGCTCTTTTGCGTCTCTAACCTAGTTCACGCGATGATTGCATTTGGCTATGCTACTAGTCATGGGATCAAATCTTATAAACAAAATTTTGGTTTTTTACTTTCCTATGGGCGTTCATGGGGCCCACTTGGATGCAAGATTATCAATTGAAGGAGGACTGGTGGAAATCTCATCATCGACAAGAAAAATCCAAAAAATCAACCCCACTAGACCATCCTAGCCCTTGATTGAGTAGCCTAAAAGTTAATGCATCATAACCATAGATTTTTTTTTGAGATTTCATTTGGCGCTGAGTGAAAGTACAATGAATGTAAAATTGGCCTTGATGCCAAATCATGAGTAAAAGAGTATCAAAGAGACTCAGGGGCCCTAGATTGCTCTTGCAATCGCTTGTAGGAGAACGTTGGGAAATTTGTGAAAAAGTCTAAAAAAATAACTCAACCTATATATCTAATTTTCTGTACCTTTATGTCCTCAATTCATGATCCAATTTTCATATCAATGATAAGCATAAGACGTTTTGTTTCATATCTTAAATCTTTGTAGATATTGAAAAATTCGTAAAAACATTCAAACACATCCATCCGATATCATTGGATTTACTCAGGTGATTTTAACATATATAGTAATATATTTCACATATAAAACATTTGTATATGTAAAATTTACAAATGTAAATTCCCATCTCATGCATAAAAGGCAATGACAAGATCAGGAAAATGATTCTCTTAGCAAAATAGAGAAAATTAAAGCGTTCTACATAAGATCAGCAACAGTAGAAGTCGGCGTGCCATAGAGAAATTCAAAAAAAAAAAAAAAAAAAAATGACAAAACCATTCTTCCTACTCTTTTCTAATAAATTACAAGACAAGTGCATTCCCTTCCAACACTTCTACAGCTCTCACTCAAGTAGGAATTATCCTATTCTACCCCCTTTTTTCCTTCTTCCTTCCACTGCCAAACACCTTAAAAGGCAAACAATTATCATTTCTAATGGCCAAACAGATGGAACATCCTTTAATTGAGCTTATTATGCAACATGAGGAAAACATAACATGGGCCCGCCCGCCCGCCAGATGAGCAGTCTGGATAAAACCCCCTTTAACTTCCAACTACCATTCAGATTCAGGCCAGTACAAAGGAACGAGGAAACCTTACAATTCCCCGGAATAAAACCAGAACACATTAACAATGTTATTACAACCTCGGGAGAATGGAATGATTGGGTTCCGTACCCTTCATTGTGAGAATCCTCCTCCTTAATAGACTGTGAAATGCCTGGAGTATACAACGTTCACAAATAATTACAGTACTTAGATCCCCTTAATTAGGGTGATCTTCCTCAGTTCTTGATTGGGTTGTTTTCCTAGTCTAGTCCAATGAGTCATGTCATTGCTAGAGTGTGCTGGGTCTATTAGTTGTTGGGTTGTTAGAAAGTATCGTGGGGTAAGTGGGATACCCACGTCCACAGTTTCTTTTGGAGTCTTCTAGTGTGCTGGCCGTGAAGTTGTATTTAAATATGGTTAAAGTTAATGAATGAAAGAAAGAAGAATTTAATTCTAGTTTTTCCATTTAGGAGGTTGGCTTACCCTCGAAGAAAGCCAAATTTAACAACATTCCACGTTTCAATTGGCTTACACTCGAAGAAAGCCAAATTTAACAACATTCCACGTTTCAAGAAACTGCACGCAACACAGTGATTCTAATCTTGAGAAAGTAATTCATATAATGATATTTTTTTTATTTATTTTTTTTTGAAAACATAATGATATAATTGAGGTGTATTAAACTCGATAATTCTTCCAGCTCGATGGTCTGCAATAGTCTAATATGCAGAACTCATGCCACCCAAAATGAGGCCGTAGAGGAGAGATACTTGCCAATAAATCAGTAAAAGCAGTGGAGAGGGAATAAAACCACACATATCAGAAATGTAGCAATACACTTCAATCAAGACGTTCATGTTTTCAAAATAAAACTGTAAACTCAATTCATATTCACATCAGATTAATTACATAGGAATATTGCCAAAAGCCAAGAAGTCTATTGAGCCCTTGGCTGTAACCTAGTGAACGTGTGGCTACTTAGTCAAATAATATATGAGTAGGAAGAGAACCACAAAGGACATCACAAGTGTCGCCATTCTGCGGCTTGATTTGGTCTCAAAAACCTGCAATGAAAGGGCAGGCATGTATTCAGATATGCAGCAGAAAAGAGAACCATATTTCAGACAGCTAGGATACTTGCCCACTTACCATCTTCAACCGATCCATAGTTCCTGATAGGATTCCCCTTGATGCGTCCATGTCGTTGCCCTGAATTCAAGCATGACAATGCAAAAAATTATGTGATCTCTATTTCGTTGTAATAATAGGGGAAGACAAGAGTGCAGATGGTAAATTGCATACCATTCGATCAAGCAAATGATTATGACTGTCCACCTCTTCATGTATATCACCTGTCAACTGTTTAGAGAAAAAAGGAAAAAGAAATATGATTGCATTCTGTTATCAAGAATTAAGTAGAAGATTCAAAAAGTAAAAGCATCCTCAAACTAAGTTATCAAAACGGCCTACTGACTGATTATGGACATGTTCGTGGATATGGAACTTGTCATTGGTCTACATACACACATTTATACATAAGGTTAACCTCATCAGTAAGGATCAGTCATATAAGGGTTACTCAGGGCTGTACTAATGGAGTTGAGTGAAGTAAAGACTATTTTGAAGAAAGAATAAAATATAAGTGGGTTATGATGTTATTTTATTTTTAGTTGTTTATTATGGAATCTTTTTGACTTTTTGTATTGATTTTGGAGTTTTTTTGTCTTTTAGTGGAGAAATGATTTTTGACTTTTTTTTAAAAAAATATAGTGGGAAATTTGAATTAAAGTCTTTTGATGAGACTTTTTTTTTTTTTTTGAGAAATGGGGGCTTTACCTTTCTTGACTCTATCATCTGGGCATGTGGGGAAATCTTTTAAGATTCAAACCCTTCACATGATGATTTAACCCACTTCAATCCTGGTAGATCCAAGATCCACTTTCATTGGAGCAATATTCACCATCAGATATAGAAAAAAAAAAGTGATTGAACTAATAATAAATAACTTTATTTAAAGCAGAAAAAGAATCTTCAACAATAGTCTTTAAACTAGTGCCTCATGTGGGAAAGGATTCTCCCGTGAGTGGGTCATCAATTCCTCTTTTTCTTTGTTCTTTTTCCATGAATCCTATAACTAAACAATAATATCAACAGTAATCGGAGTATCGGACTTCTATTAGTGTCTTAGTCAAGATAGGAAGAAAGTAATCTCTTGGGTGACTGATGCGACTATCTACACCTCCAACGGTGAGATCGAGTCATGGGACTCAAAAAAACCTAATATCCTTAGGAAAAACTCACGTGCAAGAACTGAACTCTTACTAAAAATTACAGCATGAACAATAGTTACAATACAATGGGAAATTCCTTTATATATAGAGTAGCACTCTTTCTTAATAACCAAGACATTATAAAATAAGAAACTACCTAATCTTAATCAAAATAGAATTTAGGAAGTAAATATACTAAGCAACTCTACTAGTTTAGAAACTATCTAAACTAATGATAGAGATCTCAAAATTAGAGATCATGTGGACCCCATAAGGGCTTGTGGGCCTTGGCTTTTGATCGGCCTGCATCAGTGACACTACTTAAGGACTTCTTTCGTGAGGTTTGGAAGGGTTGTGGTGTCTTTCCTCAGAACTTGGTTTTAGAGTATAAATTTTAGCCTTTTTGGCATAGTGTCATGGTCGTAACATGTGAAGCACAAACAGATACAAAAAGCTCCCTACCACAGATTACAATAAAAATTTTAGATGGTATAAGTCATTCACCAAGACAAACCTTACCACTTGACCAAAATAAAAGAGACAAACCTTACCCTCTTGAGTATGTTGACCCTATCCTGCAATCCATCAATAGCTCTATCATTATCGTGTTCATCAATTTCATGGGTACTGTAGGATGAGGTGGCCCTGATCCCACCCTCCTCAATTCCATCAAAAAGAGCAGTTCTGTTGCTACGATAATCCCTGCGTAGGGAGAACAGATAGTAAGTAATGAGACAGAACACATCAATATGGATAAGCATAAATTTCTAGTAAGGGAGGGAAGATGGGAGAAAAGGTATGGCAAAAGAAACATGACAGAAGAAACATTTTCTTGACACCATTCATCCACAGCAATAAAGGTATTACAATAACTGAACCAAAGAACGACGGGAATTAACTCAGGTTGCAAAAGGATCCAGTCATCACCCTCATTTCCCATCTCCCCTCAATTCATTTTCCATTAAGGAGAAGATTATCTGATTGCCATTTATGGAACTTAAACTTTAATTTCTTCAATTTTAGCCACTTCTAGTAATACTTTCTCAGAATTCCACAGAATGCAATTCCACTTGTACAACAGTTTTCCCTCTTTTCAGAATTATTTATAATTTTTAAGATTTTTTATGTTCTAATTGGTCTTCAGGGTAAAACTCAGTCTGACTCCTCCAAGCTGATACGATTCGACTAGAGGGTGACAAGGTCACACCTGGGGTGAAAGCCTTCAAACAGTTTAGTATTTTGATACCATCAATCCAGCGCCCAAAACCTAGCATTCCCTTTCCAGTTTTGACCATATCCACCCAAAACTCTTATCAAACTCACAGCATGTTATAGACCACATTATCAGCCTGTTTCCCAGCCATACCCAAGTCAGTGCCGAATTCCTACCCAATCATCTTTGAGGTATCTCTCGAGTTCTCACTGGAGAACATCTCTCTACCCATCCCCACTGAAGTTCCAATTTATATATTATGTCTTTGAACAACTTATTTTTAAAGCCTTTGAATTCTATAGCCTCGTGCCATCCCTCAAGTTCTTGAACATAAGTTAAACATTTATCATGAGTCAATACAAGATTGATAATGGTTAGATCACAGATAAATTGGTGTGAGTGCAATTCACGAGAGTAGTTGCATGTGACGGTTTTGATTGATTATAGGTGTGATCAGGTATTTTTAAGTTTATCCTATTATATTCAAAACACCCAAGTTTGATTTAAGAAAAGTAAGCAATGATTCTGATCCCTGCAATGGGATACACCTATGATCATCTAAACCCACAAACATACAAATACCCCACTAAATCAGCACTCAAACCAATTTCACTCATCCCAGCATTATCCACCCTTAAACTGACTCATGATATTTAATAAAAATAATGCACTCATCAATTGTTCACCTTTGAAGCCTTGTAATCAAAAGCAAGAATATCATTAGAGAGAGTTTTGGCCAACCCCTAATCTATATCATACACCACTCATCCTCAATCCCTGTAATTGATCAAACGTCTCATATCATCACCGCAAACCCACACAATCACCAAATAAGAGGAATCAAATCAATATCATTCAATCAATTAATCAATGTAAAAGATGAAGAGGCAATCCTTTTGTAGACTCACCTACATGTCCCCCTAGATATGCACAAGTGGCAACTTCAAGTCTCTGACCATATGAAAGAAACTGATTCAACTCGTAACTGGACCACACCTCCTAGTGGACAGGTCATAACAGTGCAAAAAATCACAAAATCTAGGGTTTATTCGATAGGTACCTAAACAACATATTTAATTGACCGAACATCATGTAAATTAGACTTTGTTTGACACTTGAATGGTGACCATCTTTAGAAAAATGGGATTTTCCTCCAACTTTCTATTTTGTAGCCAATTATAAGAAGGTACTTATTACTTGCATTGTTTAGACTCAAAAAATCAACTTCTTAGCATACTTTTAATAAATAAAAAACTATAACAACATAACTAAACCATATAGAGATGTAAGTAGGTCCCATGTTAAACACCTAGGCTTAATGGGTCTCTTCTCTTGGACCACAAACATAGTTGAGAAACTCGTTTTGGACCCTACTGCGGTTTGGCCTCCAAACTGAAATCTTTAAGCCGATTTGGAATTTCAGTGAAGCGTTTCAGAAAAATATTTATTGAAAAATATAAGATTAATATTTAAATTTAAAACAATGATTTGATATATTTAGTTTATCCTACTAAATTAAATAATCTATGGCATGTATGATATAAACAATTAAGAAAATAATAATGTTGTCAACATAACAGATCAATGTCATCAATATGGCCCACAATCATAAAATTCAACAACTATAAAGTTTAAAGCTTCAAATATTCATCACAACAAAAGAGTTTAGAATTTAGATACATCCCTCAAAAGTCACAAGTCACAACCATAAAGTTCAAACTAGAACGAATTTGAACAATTTGGAAATTTTGCCCAAACTAGAATGAATTTCTGGGAGAGTTTTTTGAGTGGGGGTGGGGAATCTAGTTTGTTTTAACGGGTGAACCAAAATAATTCGGAAAATCCATTTGAAATGAAATAAATTTCCGCATTGGCTGGATCCAACCCATGATCTAGCCCACTTCATGCCACACCCTATGATTCCCATATACGGATACAAGTAGACGGATACGGGAATTAGGGATACAATTCTACACTTCCAAAAGTTTAGGACATGGATATGAATGATATGAATTAGTGAAATTGTTATTGTTTGCCTTTCTTTCTAAAAAATTTTTATATTAAGAAGTATATTACTTAAAAATAAAACTATATGAAATAATGGACTTGGTAGGTAGAATTTGCTAAACATGTACCCAAGAAGTATCGGTGCAATATTGAGTATCGATACGAGTGTTGTATCGGTTCAATATAGATACGATGGACTTGTACAAATATTTAAAATAGTAGTTGGTCCAATAGCACACCATTGATGCTTAGAATAAACAACCTCTTTTTAAGTGGACTTTTTCCAAATTTTACTCCAATAGTAGTTGGGCCCACCATAAGATTGAGTACACATTATTTTAAATATTTTCTCAAATATGGTGGGACCAACTCCTATTTGAGTCCAATGGATAGCTAGGTGCTCAAATCCAACTACTCGTAGACTTCTAAAAAGGCCAAGAGGAAAAATGTCTCTTACGAAGATTTACATTAATTTGGAGAGAAGGGGAGGGGAAGAAGGATTTGCTTTAACTAAATTGTTAAAACTCTCCTTAAATTTTGGAGAAGGATTTACTTGTGTTTTAGAAACTCGCTTTTCAAGTTCTATCTTTTTATAAAAGAGAAAAAGTAAATAAGGAAGGGCAAACTTGTAAGAAATTAACATATTTTTTAAACCAATCCCATGTATTGTGGTGATTGAAAGAAGTCCAGGAGGGGCAATTGCCCCTCCTGAACCCCCCCTCCCTCCGCCACTAATAACAGCCATGTACTCCTCAGAAGCAAACCAATACCAAAAGGACTCATATCCACCTCCCCCGTCTTCTCAGTTGTCCAATCACGCTTTGGCAACAGGCATTCCAGTCAGTCCAGCAAAGCACGACTACAGATCCAGTGCTCGAACACCAACACCACTACACAGATATCACATTCTTCCTTACCCGCCTTCAGATCTGTAAAGCTTCTGGGTAGAACCAGTCATGACTCATGACATTGCTAGGTCATTATATCGAGACATAATGTAAGACAAGTGTATTTCTTGATAAGGGCTTCTGGGAAAATCAGATCTAGGATTTTGAAATGTTGGAATCTCTTTCATTTCTGCATGTTTTTTGTAGATAATCTGTTAAAGATGCAAATTTTGGTTTGGCTTTTCCATTGTTTGCTTTTTTCTTTGTTATTTCTTCTTATCTTTGCTCAAGGGAATTAAAAGAGAATCGATGAAGGACGAGGTGAAGGTAAGATGAGAAAGATTGAGAGATTTCATCTCAGAACCATAAGAGCGGGACTTTGACGTTGGCCTTGTCCGTGCCGATCATGATCTACAAGAAGATGCTCAGCACTCTAGGCGTCTATTGGTAGGAAATGGGCAGATCCCAAATCGCCGAATTTTCCAAAATATGCAACGAGTTTGGTGGTGGTGAGATCGAGGTTTGGAGAGTATGGAGATTTCAAGTGTTGGGTATGCAATTATATGAGTATGGAGAGAACTTTGCAAGAATATGAGCTTTATGGGAAGAAGGGAAATTGGTGATTGGGGTAGGAAGATTAAAGGAGCTGATAGGTCGCGATGCGTGGCAGCGTGAGTGACTTTATCGCAAAACAATTTGAGGATTTTAGTAATTTTACGTCGTGTACTTCTCGTCTCAGAGTCTAAGGGGAATATTTCCCGATAAAATCCCTAGTCTAAAACAAGAGGAAAGCTATTGATAGGGTGAAAAGTATCCACGCTTTGTTGTGGGCTAGAGTTCAACCACTAGTCAGCTATAAAAACTCACTGCACTTAATTGCGTTCTACATTGAAAATTAACCAAAGACATTCCCTTCCCATGCCCCCTGATACTAGAATGGAATCTTATCAAACTTTTTCAACTACGCAAAAAGAAGATAATAGTCCATACAAATATACAGTTATACATAACAATTAGAGTTTGCAATGCGACAACTATAGGTGAAAAAGATGATGAGCGGATTTGCAGAACCCAAAATTGCATGATCCAATGGAATAGATTACAACCTTTTCCCCTATCACTAGGGGGCAGCAAAAAAAAAAAATCACAATATTCAAAATATTGTTTTTGCACATATTCACCCTAATCAATATCAGCAAGTGTCCCTGATAAAACTTATTGAGGGAACTGAAGATTGAGCAAACACTGAAGCAGATCATCATCCATATAAAAAAAAATATATCAGGAATCCTTTCCCTCCCTTTTCATCAATATATAATCTTTGAACCAAATCACGCATCAAATATCGTGTTAAACTAACAAAAACAACTCCATTGCCATTTGCGCCTTTTCCATTTACACTGTCTCTCAATAAACTCCATTAAGCCCATATGATACAGACCATATATCAAATCACATGTTTACATGTTGAATCAACAAACCATTTGCAGCAGCTCGCAGTACATCAAAACAAGCATAAATCAAAGAAGAACAAGAGGATAGTGCATTTGTGTGGAGATTTAGATCAATCGAATGCAGAAACAGATTGGATTAGATCTACAGGAATTACACATCCCCTGAGAAATCAGGAACAAATCAAAATAGAAACAAAAACAAAAGCGTAAGTAGAGTAAACAACGTGGTGATGAAAAACACTAGAAATTTTAGAAGATCTAGAAAGAAAACTATAGTGGATGAATTTTAGCTGGGATTCTTCCCATCCGAAGCGAATCGAATCGAAATCGAAGCCGAAATCATTGGAAGAAACGAAAACATTAAAAAAGAAAAGGAGAAATGAAAGAAGGGATTGGAGACGAACCTTCTGGAATTCATGGATTCGAGAGAGAGATGCAGACTGGAGAACAGAAATTTTTAGGGTCTCTCTGTGTCTTCTTTCGGATGGGAAAATCTCTCAAAAAAGTACACGAAAATTTTGTCTCATTTACATTAAAGTACACGAAAGTTTTAATGTTTTTAAAAAGAGTATAAGAGTTTTCAGTATTTCTTCCAAGAGTGCTGCTATTGGCACACAATTTTTTTCTTTTCCAATACAAGGAATTTATTTTTTTTTTTACGTTTTTATCTCTATATGAAATGACTAAAATATCCATTACCTCTCTTTTCACACACAAGTTCTTCTTCTTCTCTCCCGCCATCTCTTCTTCCCTCCCATTCATCTCATTCTCCACTTCTCACTCTCCAGTTTCCAGGAAAAACTCAAAACATATTGGGCAATTCATCTTTTTCCATTTTCTGCTCTTGGGTAACCCATCTTCCTCCATCTCCTCCATCTTTCCTTATTCTTGTACTTTATCTTTTTTCACTCTTTCTCTGAAGGCTTTCTAGTGCAATGAATGAAGAAAACAACAATCAAATGATGCCTTTCAATTAGAGCAGCAGTGGAAAGGTTTGTTTCTCCATTTCTCGCTTGGAACGAGTTGCAGGTCTCGATATGTATGGTCTTTCAGGTCCGCACGTATTGCATATGTCGGAACTGTACATCCGAACAGAAGGAACATGTCCGGAAGATAGTGTCCGAACACTTTTGTTCAGACACTCAGGTCCGGACATTCTAATTTTGTTCGGAACTACAGTTCCGGACATTTGCATTCTGTTCGGCCACTCAGAGACCGAACAGTCACGATTTCTGGGTTGTAAACCCTTGCGATGATGGATGAAAACAAGCCCAAATGCATGAAAAAATACTAGCATTGTTTGTAAAATCTTACATTGAATGAGAATCTATCCCCATAACAAGTTTTCATGAAAAACAAGGTAATCCAAGATAGAAAAAATGATAAAGAAAAAATGGGGAAGAAGAATGAAATGGTGTGTGGGAAGAAAGAGGAAAATGAAGGGATGGGTACTTTGGGGAATTTTAATGTGTGTGGAAAGAATTAATATAAAATTTAAATTATAGTGATGTGTGTAGAGAGAATTTGTGTAAGAAAAGTCAAAATCTGTGTGCCAATAGCAAGCCTCTTCTTCCAATCAAGTATTAATAAGAGAACAAAGTTTGAAAAATGGCAAGAATGCCCTCATGTTATATTTTAAATTATTTTCATTATAAATTATTTAAGATAAATGATCAAGTCCGACCCAAATGACATAGTGGGGCCACTTCAACAAAACCAATTGGTTGGTTTTGGGGAGGAAAAACGTTAATAGACTACAAAAATTTATAATAAGATAAGAGGTTTTTTTTTTTTTTTTTGTCTTTTTTAAAACTTTCTTATGGGGAAGACTTAGATTGAAAGAATTGTGAAGACCTTTCGTACTTTTTTTAAAATATTTTTTCAGTTTTGAGCCCCTCAACTTAGGTGGAATTGAGTGGGTTAGTAATTATATTTCTATTTATATTTGGGCCTATTTATCTAGCTTATAATTCATAGGAATTGAATACATACGATTCTTACAATGAGTGGTTAAGAATAAATATTAAATGTGAGTTTTTTAAAATAGACTCAAGATAAGAAAACTAATCAAAAGAAGATGGGAAATGAACTGAACTTGCCATCACCTTAGTAGTTCATTTCCTATAAGGAAGGGTCATTTGATACTTGTTATTGAAAATTTGCCTTTGATTTATATTTTTAACCAGTAATGGCATGAATTATATGTGTTCAATTCTAATGTATTTTAATGCAAACAGAAATGCCCTAAATAATATTACTCAAAGCCACATCCACATGGTTCATCTCACTTGGATTGAAATAAAATCTCACATAATGGTGGGCACCACATAGGTGATTTTACTCCAAATAGAATGTGGGGAAAACGTTGGTGGTTATTTAAGTACTTTACCCATGATATCATTCTAGGTGGTCATCTCTTTTTAAGATTGAGAATGAAATTTCACATAGAGGAATGCTACATGGACCGAACATTGGGATCGGTCCAAGGACCGGTCCCAATGTTCGGTCCATCCAGACTTTTTCTTTCACATAAGGATGGGCCCCGCATCGGTGAAAAAGATTATTAGCTACCTTAAGCACCAAACAAATGGCATCATGGGATTATACAATAGTTCGAACTGGATGAGACTAATATAGTAAAATTTCTGAAACTCAAAAGCAACATTTCATCACTAGTGGGGTTGTGTGTATGCACTCATATATATATATAGAGGAAAATGATTCCTCGGGCAACATCACATTGTTTGCACTCATTTGTGCAAGTGGGTGTGAAAATGACTCACACCTAAAATAAGTGTGAAACTCACACATCTTTAACTTGCAAAAATGCTCTATGCATGGTACATTTTTCACACAATGGCTGCATTTGGTTATACAATTGACCATCGGATCAAATTCCATCAACCACTTTTATACTTTTAAATTTCCAAGGGCCACTTATTTACAAATCATTCAATTTGTTTGTGGAACTAATAAATCCCGTTTGTGTTGATTGTCTTAAATCTTCATAGATTTGAGTAATTTCTAAAATGCCTATAGGTTTAATTTTCAGCACTTTTGTAGGCCCTCAATTCATGTTCTGAGCCCTTTAATATTTTTATATTAATGGTAAGCATCAAGATGTATAGTTTCATATCTTAAATTCTCATGAGTTATTAGAAATTTGTAAAAGGCTTCTAAAATGTCCATATACATCTAAAACCACTGTATGTACTTATTCACTAGTGTGAAATTGATGATTTTGACGAACATGTATCAGTCGGCGGGGGGTTGGGCGTGTTCGATTTCGGGCCGAGGCAAGTCCATGCTTAGCCCAACTTTGGGGACACAAGCATGTATATGGTCTAAGCCCGGCATGAGTTGTAAAAGTCAAGCCCAAGTCTGCCCATTTAGTCGATATAGTTAGGCCAAACCGAGCGTTTTTAAAAGTAATACAAGCTTTCTAGCAATTGTTTAGACAAATTATAACTAAATTACAAGCACTCCTTATTGAGACTAGGCCCAGCCGAGCCTTTACCACTTAATCTAAGAACGGCCCAAAGTTCAATTGGGCCCATGTTTTATATCTAAGCCTATCCTAAACTGGGTAGAGTCCGGCTTAGGCCCAAGTTGGCCCATCCCACAGCACCCTAAGTAAAACTCATTTTCTATTGCCTTTTTAGGCTACTACACTAATCATTAAAACCACATAATACTTAGATGTAATTATTTATCAAAAAAATATTATAAATAGTTTGATCGAGCAAATACCGTGTCCGTATTTAGCACGGATTATTACGCTAGTTTAGAAATTATGCAGTCTCGTTGTCAAGCACGTGTGTTTGAACAAATAATCTGAATAAAAAAGAATTGGTCAGCAACAAGCAATTTGAATCAAAGAGAATTGGTCAGATGCAAATGACTTTTAATACAAAGAATATATTCCTTGTCAATAATTGGCACCGACTGGAAAGAGAGAAAAGTACACCAACTTGAACTACATTAGTGGGCAGTTGTCCCTGAAAAGGAAGAAAATTAACACCAATGTACTCACTCTGGTTTGAAAATTCGGCCCAAACCAAACGGATTACCAGAAGCATGCCCTTTTGGGGCATTCTTTTTCTTTTATGAGGCCATTAGTGCAAAACCCATAATATGGCATAGGGGTGTAACGATTTGGTTAATCGGTCAATTTGGAAAAACCATTAATCGAACCGTAACTGTAGTTTTCTGTATTTTAAAACCGTAACAGTAACCGTACCTACAAAAATCGTGGAAAGCCGTAACCGCGATAAACCGTATTAAACGGTTCGTCACGGTTAATAACCGTGGAATGTATTCCTCACATAAGGGAATAAATGTGAATGTTGAAGGTAAAATGACAGATAATGAGCAATTGAATAAGATGAGAAATATTTCACTCAGTCTCTTTATTTTTCTTTTATTTGTAAATGGTACGGTTAACCGCATACGGTTAACCGAACCGTATCATACGGTTTGGTTCGGTTAATAACCGTGAATTATTACGGAAAACGTAACCAAATCGAACCGTGCAGTTTTTGGATTTCATTAACCATAGCCCTAACCGAACCGTGAAATACGGTTATTAACCGCGGTTTGGTTCGGTTAAACGGTTTTTCGATTTTTTTTTTTTACACACCCCAAATATGGCAACTCTCTCATAACCAGTACAATACTCTATACTACTATTTAAAAGCAAATTAAGATCAAATTTTATATTTTTCTTATTTCTTAAACAATTATTTGTTTCCTTCTTCTTTCCGAAAATGAGATACTTCTTGTTTAAATTTCAAAATCATATTGTAAAACCAAATTAGAACAATTATTATCGAGTACGGCTGATCTATAATAGGACCACGATAGATCACCAATCCTGTGTGGTCAATGTCAAGACAATGGTTTTAAAACTCAACCAACTTATTGCCATATATGTAAGCGTTTCTGCGACGATGGTTTGAGCGGAAAAGGGCCGCAAACAGAGCGCCTCAAGTTGTTTGTTGTAGGATGAAACGACCTCTGAATCCCTCCTTTTTGGGTTGATTTCTGTGCGAGAGAAGATCCAAACGTCTTCAACGGGGTTGATAAGAAAGGCTGACTTGTGAAAAATAAAACGCCCGATCTCTTCTTCCACAGCCACCACCAAAAATCAGCCGTTGACTTGCCAACTATTTGATGTGAAACCTGAAGTGTATTTGAAACTCCATTTTCAACACCCATACATTTAATCTTATTATTTTATTTGCATCTAGAAACGCCCTAAAAATAATTAAAAATGAAGCTTTGCAAAATTTTTTATTGTCTAAACATTATGAGTCGGGCTACTTGTCCCGGGTTTTGTCCCGGGACATGGCCCGACTCCCCATGGGATCCGTTGGATCCCATGCTGCCCTGGGAGCCGGGCCAAGTCCCGGGACAAGGAGCATTTTTCAAACATTATTATTAAATCTCTTTCTTTATTGGAAAGGTCAATATAGTGGAAAACTCTCAAAACTATGTTCCCATCAATTCATACAAAAGTCAAGTGGGCTGCAATAGCTATATTCCACTTTCCACCACAACGATCGCTAGATCGTCCCATACGCAAAATAGAAACAACATTTCTCTGGAGATTTGACCGTCTCCAAATCATGCAACGTGATCATGACCGCTGGACTGCTCTCTTTGATCTCGTCTTTCTTCTTTCCTGTTTCTTCTTGCTTCTTCTTCTTCTCTATGTATAAAGATCTCTTCTATTCTCATTAGAGACACCTATCCCATTGTGCATAAGAATTCTGGCTTCCAAATTTATTCATCAACCAAACCATCCTTTCATTTCTTTCTCCATCCATTGATATATCTTTAAAAAAAAAAAAAAAAAATCTCCATCCATCGAATCGACCGGGGGAGACATGTTGAAGCATTCCGGCAAAGAACAACAGCGGCCAAGCAGATTCCAGAGGCATGCTCCTGCATCAATCCAAGTGAAATTGGCTTCAAATTATGTTTCTGAGTGGAAGATGGCAATCCCTCTCCTATCACCTCTGTTCCCTGTTGTGCATGAAGACGGGCCTGTTGAGAATGCTTTGAAAGAGGACTTGCAGAGGGATTGCCAATCTTCAAGCAAGGAGAAGAAGCCGATTTCCCAGACATGGCAGCACCCGGCCGCTCCATTTCACTATGGGTCACCTCCGATCATGCCAGCGTTTGTGCCCAAGGCTACCATGTGAGGCAGTTTTTTTTTTTGGTTGTGTGTATTAAAACCACCAAAAGTTTGTTTATGTGCATATTCTATTGAATCCATTTTTTCTCATGGCTAATATTGCATGAATTGAGATGATACTCAGGAAACAAAACCAGTAAAAATAAACAGAAGTTCCATATGATCTCTACTTCCCATGTTGTAGCTCCAACAACTTTGAATTTTGGAACATGTCAATTCGGCCGAGGTTTGTCGGACGACTGGCCATTTGATTGATTTACAAAGGTGAGAAATTCTAAACTGAATATGAAATTTGCTTACGAGGAACTAGAAAGCTATGGGAAGATGTACTTGAAAAATGGGTTTGGATACCGGATGTCAGTAAAACCAATGTTATGGAATCAGCAGGGTAAGACATATCACTCACAGTCATGACACATTAAAGATCATTCTAATAAAGCTGAACAAGCTTTAATTGGGACTAAAATGATTTCAAGAAACAGATATCTTCAGAATCAGTTTCATGAGCACAGTTGAGACAACTTAAGCAAGCAATGAAGGCAAATTCTGGAAATTTAATTTCATAATAAAAAAAAGCAGGAAACCTTTGTTCAAGCATTGGAAATACATAGTAAAGAGATAATTAATTGTTCAGAATTCTATTGCATGGAGTTGAGAAACAAAGAGGGGGAGAATTTTCATGGAAACTGCCTTGTACATTTGACTGTACCTGCAGAGATGTGGCAAAGCAGGCTTGAAACCCTTGATTCCAGTAATCTGGTTTAGGAAAAAATCAAGAATATTGGACATGTCCAGAATTGCTTTCTGGTGGAAGAATTTGTGAAGAGAAAAGGAAAAAAATCAAAGAAGAAGGTCTCTCTCATTAACGGCATCTGGCACAGACTGTACATACATCAGATTCAACAGTGTAAGGTGTAAAATGAAGGATTTGTGTGGAAGAAAGAAATTAAATAATATTACAAACAGAAATTTGGAAACGCCTATTTAAAATAAAATAATAAAAAAAAAACCTCCAAAATTTCAAGAAAATAAAAGAATTCAGAGGGTCTAAAATCAAGTTCCTTCTTCACATATGGTTATGTGATTTCCCACCTTACCGTATGCATTTTTCCTTTTTCAACAGCCACTTCCAAGCTTTTCCATTCTCATTCTCTCATAAAGGAAGAGAAAGAGATCTTGGATCTCTCTTGAGTATAATAGCATAATTAACACCCTTATTCCTAACCCTTTTGTTTAAAGGATATATGAGAGTTCTTATCTGCAAGTGTGTGTGTGTATATATATATATATACATATATATATATATATATATATATGAGTAAGGCTCTCCTAAGCTCAAGCTTACGATAAAATCTTGTAAGCTAATGCTTGTGGGGTCCACCTTTGGACCATCCAAATGGACCAAACACATGATCCCTCTAAATTACATATGTCCACAAACTTTCGGTCAAATCCGAATTTACTGGACCTTGGATTGACTATGCATCGATTCAAATGGACTATTAACCATTAAACTTTTGGGCCCATATGGAGATGATAGAAATCACGGTTAGGGTTGATTTTTTTGTAGAGAGGAAGATCCCAGGGAGTCTTTGAAATCCTCCCCACCCCTATCCCCATGTGGGTCCCTAGGTAAGCCCCACCACATACTTGAGCTTATCTTATTCTAAGCTTGAGCTTAGGAGAGCTAGCCTCTATATATATATGTATATATAAATATATGAGGTTTCCAAAAGTCGTCTTTCATGCTAGGTCGACAAATGTTTAATACTGAATATTTTGAAAACTGGATATAAAAATTTTTATATATTAAAAGGACCAAACGTGACTTAATTTTTTAAAACTCGAATAAAATAGAGAGGTTTATATGCTGGAAGGATAACCGCGGACACACTAGCAGAAATTCCTAACAGCAAGAAATCTTGTCAATAATTTTTGCAACCGAATGCCCCCTAAGATTCAAAGAAGTAAGTAGATAATACTTTTATTTTTCCAAGGTGTGAAATGATTGTATTAACAAGTTATCATGTTGGTCATTTGTCCCACCCAGTTATGACCCCCTTTACTTGAATTCTTCCCTCTTTTCATCAAAAGTAAAGGGACGTTTATTTTCTTTTTTCTTTTTCCTTTTTTTTTTAAGAAAAAGATAACGTTATTTTCGTAAAAAGCCACATAAAAGGAATTCTTACATAAGAAATAGATAACATTGTTCCATTTGCGTAGCCTAAATTTTAAATCGAAGCTACTCAAAGTACTCTCTCTGTGTTTTAACATTGGGCTGGATTAAGAACAACTACTTACCTGAGTGGTAATGAGCGTCAGTTCTTACCAAGCTGCCCAGGGTTCAAACCCCGAGTATGTCACCTCTTCTCGCTTGTGCGGGCTCCTTTCCTACTTGAGTGGGCTTTCCTCCCGCTTATGCAGGCCCACTTGAGTGAGCTACCTTCCCGTGTGTACACAAGCTCTCTCTTGAGTTTTAGCCCCTTTGGCTGGGGTGATTAAAAAACACTATGCGGATTTCGTTCCAATTAGAGTTGTGTTCCAAAAAAAAAAAAAAAATTTGTGAATAAATAGAGAAAAAAGGGGGTGTCATCATGTGATTTACACCTAGACAACCTCAGTGGAGATGGCTTGATTTTGACTGGTTTAGATCTAGATCCATGAAAAGGCCAACTAAGAAAGTGATTAGAGCCTCTAAGAAAGAGAATAAATCAAGAATACAACAAAATTCTAAGGGCACGTTTGGCAAGCATTCTTAGTGAGAATTCTTCACAGGTTTTCTGTGCCCTCGTGGAAAACCCACGTTTGGTATTGCAAGGAAACCTTCATCAAGGAATCTCTGCATCACCATTCCTGTGTATTTTTCATGTCAGACCCTCCCCCCTCTAAAAGACAGAATCGGTGAATGGGAAGAAAGGCACTGCTACAGTGCGCAATGCGGTAATATAGGGTTCACCGTTTTTTTCAAAATCTGACCTTTTCTTGGCCCCACAATAAGATCTGAACCGGTAGTATTGTTTAAAAGGCCAAAAAAGGCTGCGACGTCATATATCAGCCGTTGATTGTTCACGGAGTTTGATATATTTGTAAAAACGTTCAGACCGTTGGATGGCAATTTCTAAAATTCTGTGGGGCCCATTTGCGAAATCCAAACCGTCCAATCTCTTCAAAATGCCTAAAACAGCTTTCTGTCCAAATTTAGCAGCCTGATTCAATATGGATCATGAGAGATTGACCAAAAACTATTGACCATAGATTTCACACAAAGGCAAAAAACAGGTTGAAAAATAGTGTGTTTTTTTTAATTTTTCGGTTCCTGTGGGGCCTATAATCAGGATCTAAACCGTGAGTTATCTCTGAAAGGTCAAAAACGGCCAGTTGATCAAATTTCAGCCGTTGATCATGTATAGATATCGAGATATTTGCAACAATGTCCAAATTCTAAAATATTAGTTTTTTTATTTTTGTGGGACCCCTTCGCACTATCCGAACCGTTCAAATACTTTAGATGGCCCAAATTGACTTTGAGTAAAATGTTGAGGTCCTGAATCGTCGTAGATCTTGAGTTATTTTCAAAAAACTTACAACTTTTATATCACATATTCTACTAATGGTGGGAATCCTCTTTCAATGCCAAATCTCTTTACAAATCCTATATGAGGATGGCTTGATTCCACTGGAGCAAAGGAATCCTCTCGAGCATAGATTACCCTCCATTTCGTGGATGCTTACCAAACGCCCCCTAAATAAAAAAAAAAACTTGTACTAAAAGAAGATTCACTCATTATTACAAGTCAAAACTTGAAGTCTAACGCACTGTCACACCGTCAAATTACATGGTTACGTGCCATATAACTTGGCACAAAACAATGTTAATCTTGGATACCTAGTAATTATATGAACCCTTTCTTTGCATGGATTTAAATTCCTAGGAATTTTGGGAATTATATATATTAAAGCAAAGGGGGAGGTGGGCTATGAGGGGTGCCACCTCATCCCTAAAAAGTCCCTTTGGACTGTGAGGGGTGCCACCTCATCCCTAAAAAGTCTTTCTTTTCAAAGAGGGCTTCTCTTTCTCTCCTAAAACCTCTCTCATAAGATATTTCTATGAACGTTAGAATTTGAGTCCTATTTCTTACCATTATCCAAATTATAAGCAAATCTTTATAGTTGGTTTGTTTTTTTTTTTTTTTTTTTTTCCTTAGATCTTCAATCATCAATGGTTTGTTTTCTTTTCCTTAGATCTTCAATCATCAATGGGTTCCATATTAAATATATTTTGTGGGCCCTACCGATGATTGAAATCCAAAATATTGCTCATTTACTCTCCTTTCAGTTTTTTTTTTTTTTTTTCCCCTAAATGGAAAGATCCAGCAATGAGCATCAGTTCGTATTAAATATATTTCAAGATTGGACTCTAGTATTTGATGAAATCACAATGGCCTTCTCTTAACCCCTTTTTTTTTAAAGTGGGCCCTACTGATGGAGGGAGGCAAGCCTATTGGCCGTTGTCTAGTTTCTTAATAGATGCAAATCAATTAGTGGGCCCCGCACATTTAACTTATTTCTACAGTGGGACCCACTCATAGATTATGCATAGATATTAGTTTTCTAGGTCAATATAGATTATGGATTATTCTCTCTCTTAACACCATCTATCTTCTATCATTTCAAGATTGTCATCTTTTATTTTAATATTTGGGGCCCACCTTTCAACAATTCACACTGATAAATTTCTTTTAGTTTCCAAATAGAGCTCTACTCTATTCAGAGATTGTCACACGTGAACGAAAATCAGACCCGACCTTCTGATAGACCACTTCATGGATGGGCTTGTGATAAAAATGTTTTGAGGTTGGAGTTTTTTTTATTGAATCTTATAGGCATCATTTTCTAATCTGATTACATAGACAAATGATCCTAGGTTTGCCCCACCATAATTACACTTCCGTATGGACTCATAATTAAGAGATATATATACATTGATCCAAGGTGGGCCAATTATTACTGGGATAAAAAAAAACTAGTCTGTGGTTTTAAAGTCTCATAATTTATGGCTTTTAAAGTTAAAATGTTTATACTTTTTTTTTTAATCTAGAGCTAAAAAATGGTTTGATCGATTCTAAAATGGTATTTGTGCTACTTCAAAGGGGTAGAGAAGAAATTTGTGTGGAGGGATTGAAATGACCATTGGCCTATGTGAAGATTATACTTGTATTTATGATTGAAAATATTTTGACTGTTTTTATATAAATATATATGAATATATTCTTATATATTTATAATTAATTTTGATATCTCATAAATTAAAAATATAATATCTTACTTTTTGCCCCGGGTTAAGCACGGGGCGTTGTTGCTAGTATATTCTTATCAAAGTATGCAAGAATTGAAATTGAAAAAAATAAAAATAAAAAAATAAAAAGATATATAAGGATCAACAAATAGCCACCCCTTTTGGTGGAAAATGATTACCGAGCCATCACCTTACTAAATCAAATCCTGAGCATCCCACCTATGTCTCCGCCCTATGACATTCACTGCTCACCTTTTTTAATGTTGCTTTCTTGGAAACTCATTTTACCATAAATTCCATAATTCCATTGCAATTAGATGCCCTGTGACGATACTATTGTGCTATCCATATAAGGTGTGGGCAGTATGGCAAATTAATGCATTAATTATATGAAATTACATCTACATAAGGATAACCATATTTGAAACTAAATTAGTAGCGTATAAATATACACAAAAAAAAAAAAAAAAAGTGAAGGATACATCACGTCTTGGCCTACAATTTTCATAAAAAAAATAAAAATAAAAATAAAAAATTTAAGTGTCCTCCATAGAAAGATACATAGAATTATCTTAATGGTGAGGACAACAAATACAATGCCAAAATGAAAGAATTGTGGCCTTTTATAAACTTTTACTTGGGTTCTACGGATGTGGAGCAATGGCAAATACAAAAGCATTGAACACAGAGTAGCAGTGACAAATAAGCATAAGTCAAGAATCTCTGTAGCTTCATGCATTCATTGAGCCACTGGACAAGATGGTGGATTGCGAACAACAATCTCGGATTTACAGAAAAAATCAAGTATGGGGAATACTATAGGTATTATTTTGAGAGAAGATTGGATGGAAAAACTCACACCCAGTTCATCAAATCTGAAAAATGAATAAAAGAGGGTGGACAAGCCCACTGAGATGGGAGAATGCTTAGTGATGATCGTGACGTTGTTGAAACAGCTAAGCTATCATGTACTTTCCTGCTTTAATGTCATATTGAGTTATTCATCTGTTTATCATTTTAAGATTGTAGACGAGCCAGCCTCATGTAGATAAGATAGAATAAGGCTCTAATGGTACGTTGGTGTTGACATAATATAAAATATGATGGGACTGTCCTATGCCTTGTTGAAATCTAGTTGTTTTTCTGATTGTTCTTTATTAGATTTTAGTACTTTAGATGGTTGGAGATGGATCATCTAAGCCCCGGATCACATACTTAAGATAATAAATGCCCCCTATGCCGTTAAAGTGCCTGCAATGGAAGGAAAAATGGCTCGGAATGGGAATGGAGGAAGGGGGAAAAAATGGGCTCAAAGAGAGGAGAGTGACCCGGAATGAGAAAGTGCCCCCAAATATATGCCTTTGGTGGCTTTTGGGCTGAAGCCAATTTACCAAACAAGTCAAGACTCTAGGCCCACAACAGCAAGTCTTACTATTTGTGCCGGAATGTTGAATGGTCCACTCCTACACAGATTGATGCACACCCATGAGATCCCATGTGAAAACAGTGGGGTGGGGGGTTTTATGGTCCATTTGAGTGGATGCATAGGTGGGCCCCACATTCGACCTCGCTCTGTAAAGACAAATGCAAGGTGGGTGCTTTAAACTTGGGTGCTGGTGTCTTCGTGCCAGACCGGTGGAGCATCTAACTAGTACAAGTTTTTATGAACAGTCCAAGTGCAGAGTCCCAGCCGCTATGCTTCAGTGTACTTCACGTTTGCATACATGCAATATATTATATAACAGCGTCTTATGTTCCCCAACAGCACTTTAACCCGTTTTGGACCTTGAAACCACTCTTTACCCACTGTGATATTTTAAAACATACCCGTTTTGTGGGGCCCATTGGGTTCCCATCCTGTGGGTACTGAAAGATCAATATGGGACCATTCTGAATATCAAGTTTGGCCCTATCCCATGCTCGTAACTCCTTTAATGGCCGACAAGTCCAGTCCATTTTTATGGGTGTATAGTCGATCCAATAGTCTCGTTCAATATTCGCATTGGTGACGAATCTTAGGGCGTGCGACTATCACAGGTCCCTGTCCATTGCGAGGTTTGGATTGGGTGATAGGCCATGGCCCCCATCCATAGTTCTCACGGATTGAGTGATAGGTGGCCCCCATCCCATTTTTAAAATTAACCATAGTTTGGGTGCAGACCATATACTCTGCCCCGTTTTCAATCGTATGCTTGCACTGAATGCACGTTTCAAGGAAGGTCTGGGCCTCTTTGGCGATTAACATAGCTAATTGTTAAGCCAATCACATCTATTAAAGTATACGACTATAATCTAAATTGAGTATTTAATCTCTCTGCTTCTCTATGTAGGGGTTGGTACCCTCACACTCACGCAAAATCCAAAGTTTGACACCCATACAATTGTTATCCACCATTGGAACTGACAACTAATTTGGGATCAGATGGGATAAAAGCTATAACTAATTTGATGGTTGGCCAAGATTTCTCCACGCATCCCTTGAGAGGGATGTAACTCACCCACCTATTGATGATCCAAACGTTAAAATTGTAATTTCAAAATAAAATCTGAGGATATATATTCTAAGTGAGGGACTGGCATTTAATTTGATCAGTTCCAATCACTAGTAGTTGGGCCCTTCAGTGAGCTTACATATATATCCAACTTGCAGGAATCGGGTAGTAGACCACTATGAATTATGATAGTAGCGTTACAGGTCGTTGGAGAGGAGGAGCGAGTGCATTAAAGGGTCCATTGAATTTCATACCGGCTACAGAAGAAAATGTGGTTGAGGATTTTAGATATCTGTGAGGGAGTTGGGTGGGGATGGATTTGATTTGGTTATATCTAGGTTTGTAGCATAGGGTATATAATGTTTTCGTATGTCAGAGAAAAAACAACAACTGGATGTATTTGTAGACCAAAACATTCAAATGCATGCAATAAACTCTTTACTTTACACAACCATTATCTTTATACAATCATTATCTTTCCCACATATTTACTTTAACTTTCCCATTAGATCATACTAACCCTTTACTCTATAGCCCTCAATTTCAATAGCTTCAGAAGAGGAGATCGAGTGCTCATCAATGGTCCCCATTAGATCACCCTACCCCAGTTCGCTTGTGTACCCATTTTAGTTGTTGTTGAGCTGGTAGACTATTGCAGACCATACGTACAGAAAAGATATTTTAAAGAAAGAGTACCTACATCTGAAGTAAGATACTCAGTTTTAATTGCTAAGTTAGACATGTACCAGTCACATAATCTCTTCAGCTATAAAATGTTCATGGATCTAGCATTCTTCTTCATTCCTTCCTCTAAAAACCCTCTTTCCTTTCCTTTGCATTTCCTTTGCTTTGCTTTGCTGTCCTTTCATTTCATTTGTAATGACAATGGGGTGGTGTGCGAGGATCATGGGCTTCTTGACTTACCCAAGTGTTTCGCTATTATTTGCTTCTTCATCGTGAGAAGCTTGTTTCAAAAGAACAAACCTATGGTGAAGTGGCCCGTTGTGGGCATGCTCCCTTCCCTTCTTCTCAATGTCCATCGCCTGCATGATTGGTACACTGAAGTACTCCGAACCAATGGGTGCACCATTCTATTCGAGGGCCCATGGCTTTCGGGAATGAAGATGCAGGTCACAAGCGACCCACGCAACCTGACCCACATCTTGGGAATGGCCCACTTCTCCAATTACCCTAAGGGCCAGGATTTCTATGAGAAGTTCGACTTACTCGGAGATGGCATCTTGGGCGCAGACTATGGGTCTTGGAAGGTCCAGAGGAAGATGGCCCACGCCCACTTCAGGACCAAGAGGTTCCGCAACTGGTTCGTGAAGACGGGCCAAGAAAAGGTGGAGAAGGGTCTCATCCCGGTTCTCCAGATCGACCGCAGCTCGAGAGTCGAAGCACATGGACTTGCAGGACATTTTGCAGAGGTTCACCTTCGACGCTACGTGCATCTTGGTGTGTGGTGCAGACCCAGGCTGCCTCACGACCGAGCTCCCAAAGGTCCCCATTGCCAGAGCCATGGACGAGTCCCACGAAGTTATTTTGCTGCGACACACGGTGCCCAGGTTCTGGTGGAAGCTCCTCAAGTGGCTTAACATGGGCATGGAGAAGACTATGGCCGATGCGCGGGAAACCATCGACGGTTTCATAGAAAAGCAGATATCAGCTCGAAGAGAAGAGCCGCAGGGACGAACCCCACCACCCAACAACTTAGAGAAAGAAGCAGAAGCAGAAGGAATCGATCTCTTGAGTCTCTACATGCAATATGAGAACAAGGACGAAATGGCTCATCTCAAGTCCCCCAAGACGTTCCTTCGTGACACCATCATGAGCATGATGGCAGCCGGGACGGACACCACGAGTGGAGCCCTCACCTGGTTCTTCTGGTTGCTCTCACAGAACCCATTTGTTGAAGCCAAGATCTTACAGGAACTCACTTCCATTCCCAATCCAAACCCGACCACAAACAAGCAGCCAAGGGTCTTCAACAGTGAAGATCTTGGCGGGTTGGTGTACCTGCACGCAGCCCTCTGCGAGTGCCTGAGGCTATATCCCCCAGTCCCAATCATTCGCAAGCGCGTTGTGGCAACTGACCATCTCCCGAGTGGCCACCGGGTCGAGCCAGGGATGGACATCTTCTACTCGCACTACGCACCGGCAAGGATGGAGAAGATTTGGGGGAAGGACTGCTTGGAGTTCAGGCCTGAGAGATGGATTTCGGAGCAAGGAGTGATTACATTCGACCACACAGACAAGTTCATGGTCTTCAATGTTGGTCCCAGGTCGTGTTTGGGGAAGGACGTCTCCTTTACTCAAATGAAGGCTGTTGTGGCTGCTGTTCTCTACAACTTCCAACTCCAAGTCCTTCGAGATCATGTCGTCGCTCCTAAAATTGCTGTTGTTCTTCAAATGGAGAACGGGTTGATGGTTAAGGTGCGAGAAAGAGCTGTTGCAGCTGCTTAGTGCTAGTTTGGTTAGTACTGGTCATGATCCTCATGCAAAGGGGAAAATAAAACTTCATTAGCAAGCAATGTACGTACTGATTCCTGTTAATTAGCCTTGATGGCCTAATAATGAATGATGTTGAGGTTAGCTGCATAAATTCTAGTTATTCATTTCAGTCGTGCGCAGATCCTAGGATATAGTCCATATATCCCAGCCGGTTTACACCGGATGGTAAAATTGGGCTAGACCAAAATGTCCACCAATGCAGCCCGGTTTACCATAAAGCAAGAAAAGCCTTGCTTTAGGCTAAAAAAAAAAAGGCCCGCGTACGTATTGCATCTTTTTTTATTTTATTTATTTATTTTTATTTTTTTTTTAACCCAAGGAAAGGCCTGGTACTCATGACTCATGACACAACTCACATATGTGAGGTGATGGAAACTCATACATAAAAGAAAAAATAGACACAACTCACATATGTGAGGTGATGGAAACTCATACATAAAAGAAAAGATAGACACAACACACACATGCGAGGTGATGAAAACTCGCACATGCGAGGAGACAGACACGTACAACTCACACATGTAAGGTGATGGAAACCCACACATGCGAGGAGAATAAACACAACTCATAAATATGAGGTAATAAAAACTCACATATGCAAATAGGGATGAGGCAGGGTTCAATGACCCAAGACCTCCCAATGAGAGTTGTCGCTCCTTACCACTAAGGTAAGGAGCCGTTCTCATGAAGTATCACATCCTATTAAAAGCATCATTTCACATTACATAAAAATCAACTGCCATTTTTTTTCTCCAAAATAATAAGGTCTAGGAACATCTTTTTTTTTTTTTTTTTTTATGTATTTTGTAAACTTCTCACCGTTGAGAAGTTGTTGCTATTAAAAGAAAAAAGAAAACCTTAAAATTGCAGCAAACAAGAAATCCGTTTCCAAAGAACACAATATCCTCTATATTCTTTTTCGATCGCTTCAATCCAAGGGATTTTTTTCCCGTCTACAATTGCCATTGCTGCAATCTGGAGGCGTTGAGAATAGGAACATGACTCTCCTATTGTCGAAGGCTCTATCCAAGCAAGAACAAATCTTATATAGTTTTAGTCTTCCATTTACATGTGCTAGTCTCTCTCCCTAACTCATTTCTTTTATTATTATTTTTTTTTAATCATCAATGGGACCAACTGTTCCACCACTGTAAAATTCCAGATTTCATCCACTGATGGATGAAATCATTTGATTTCTGGTTTCTATCTTCTTGCCTTTCTTCTCAGGATGTAGATTCATTCGTGGGTTCTACATGTTAAATCTATTTCAAGGGTGGGCCCCACTTATGGATTAAAACCCAACTGCTTCTTCCTTTGTTATGTTCTATCTTTTTTTATTTTTTTCTTTTTAATGGATGTAAATCTATCCAGCCTTTTTTTATGTTGGGATGTATATCACAATAATATTAAAGAAATAAAAATACCTCATTTGAGATTGTCGCTTGAAAGCCGCCCGTGCCTATGAACTCTCCACCGGTTAACCTGTCCAATTTAGAAACAAGAACTGTAATGTGTCCAGAATATGGCATAAAAATTAGAATCCGGTTCCCCTGTTTGGACGAAACAGAGGTAACACGCGGACATGGATGTCCACTGTCCAACTTCTCTCTCTTCTTCTTTATTTCAACCTCAACATAGATGCCCACATGTTGCCCCCTGATTCGTTTGGACGAAGCGGGGGATCCGGACTCTAAAAATTAAGGTCCACAAAATCATGATGTCGTCAATTTACACACAGGTGCTCTGCCTGTACATAACCAACTCATTTAAGAGAGGGTCGTAAGTTGGGGACACTGGATTGAAGTTGGGTGTGCGTGTGGGTGCGGTATGGGCTGTGGGATTAATGTTACAAAAGCGACTACAAGCACTGTACTTCCCAAAATACTCGGCTACTGTAGTATTGTATGTCAAAATTTCCTAAGTAAAGTTCTTTGAGGCCTTTGAGATAATCCATAAGTGGGGCCCACTTTTTAAATCAAAACTATCCTATATAAATGCCTCTCTTTAGTGCCACTCGGCCAAAGCTCACTCCAATTGGAGGCAACCCCAAATTCATATTGTTCATATCGCTTAGGCAAGGAGTCTGTCCGTTGAAACAAAGAGATACTGTTTCATCCCATCAATATTTATCAGCTATATAAAATTTCTTGCTAGCTAATGCACCCTTTCAATTGCTTGCTTAGAATGAGAAAAGAAAAGAAGAGATCTTATACAGCTGGCGAATGCTGATAGGATGAAACGATATCTCCTTATTCTAAGGAAACAGTGGATCCAAACTTTATGCTCACAATGTCCTCTCATGCTTTCAAATAAAAAGATCTCAAATTTGGAGGGCACATTTGGGAGGAATTCTCTAAATTTTGTCTTGCCTGGAGCCATGCTGGCCTCAGTGAGGACTTTTGAGGGGCGGAATTATTGCATTCCACATTTAGCGAACTCCAAGAAATCTAACCATCTACACTACATAACAGCCAACTGTTTTAACCTTTTTGTAAGTATCTCACAATTCATGATGAATCAAGACCCAAATTCCTCACAATTCATGATCCCCCCCAAGACCCAAATTCCTCACAATTCATGATGAATCAAAAGTCAAGACTTTTTTTTTTTGCAAAAATCATTACTTGGGAGCCCACAAAATTTTGAAAAAAACAAAAGAAAAAAATGGACAGGAGAAAAGACTCATCCTTTGCACTATGGCAGATCAACATTCTGGATTTTTCTCAAGTTTCTCATGATCCATAATGAATCGAGCTACTAAGTTCGAATCCCTAGCAATTTAATTTGGCCTTTTGAAGAAGATGAAAGGTTCGGATCCAATTGAGAGGGCACATTTGGGAGGAATCCTCTAAATTTTGTCTCGCCTGGAGCCATGCTGTCCTCAGTGAAGACTTCTGAGGGGCAGAATTATTGCATTCCACATTTAGCGAACTCCAAGAAATCCAACCATCTACACTACATAACATCCAACAGTTTTAACCATCTCCAAGAAATCACACAAAAAAAAACACACACACACACAAAAAAGACCCAAATTCCTCACAACTCATGATCCCCCCCAAGACCCAAATTCCTCATAATTCATGATGAATCAAGAGTCAAGACCTTTTTTTTGCAAAAATCATTACTTAGGAGCCCAAAAATTTTTGAAAAAAACAAAAGAAAAAAATGGACAGGAAAAAAGACTCATCCTTTGCACTATGGCAGTTCAGTATTCTGGATTTTTCTCAAGTTTCTCATGATCCATAATGAATCGAGCTACTAAATTTGAATCCCTAGCCATTTAATTTGGCATTTTGAAGAGGATGAAAGGTTTGGACCGTGCACATGGAGCCCCCAAAAGTCCAGAGATGATCATTTACTGGTTTGGAACTTTTGCAATGAATCAACGACTGGGGCTGCGCGATTAGCCCCAGGAAGCGAGGATCCCTTTTTTCAGGTATTTGCTCCCACCAAGTCCATGCTACAACCATCAACCATGAGGAATCCTCGGTCGATGGTATCCAAACATGCCCTAAATTGAGTGGTGGAACGTCACATTGGGGGCACAACAGTTAAATATTCTTGCCATTTTCTAAATTGCTTTTATGAGGAGGATTTGATCGAAAGGAATATGAAAATTTTTGATTCTCAATCATTTGAAATATTCAAAATCTTCCAAGTACTTCTTTGAAAAGAAGCCAAAAGTTTTATACTTTTTTAAAAATTGTCATTATATAAAATATGATGGACCGTCCTAACTTATTGAAACCTACTTGTTTTGCTGATTATTCTTTATTAGATTTAGTAATCTAGATGGTTGAGATGGATCATCTCAGATGGATAATAAATAAATGCCACTATGCAATGGAAGGAAAATGGCCTTGGAATGAGAATTGAAATGTAAAAATGGGATCAGAAAGAAAAGAGTGACCCAGAATGAGAAAGAGCCCCCAAGTGAATGCCTTTGGTGTCTGCTGGGCTGAAGAACTGAAATGTTGGCCCATTATCTAGTAACTGCCAGCAATTCAAGACTCTGGGCTCACAACACTTAGTCTTACTAGGCCCAGTAGCAATAGGTCGTCTGGATCCGACCTATGCACCGCATGCGAGGAATCCAATCCCTTCTCTTATAAAATGAAACTTCTAAAGTGCAAGTTCTCTTATTGGCTAGCAAGGACTTTTAATAATACAATATCAAGGCCAAATCGATGCTAAGCTCGAATCCCAAGAAGAGTAAATCGGCGTTGAAATGTGTGGATCGCCAAAAGTGCACCGTCTGGATTTCATCCAACGAAAAATCTTGAAAAGTATTTTCTTTACCTCTTTTAACACCTTTAAGGTTTTGAATGGAGTTGGTTAGCAGAGAAAATTTAATATCTCTCTCCAGCCCACTTCCATCAAAGAAGCAGGAATGTTGAATCTTTTAATCAGGTCTCCATGGGAAATTTTAAAAGCTATTATTAGCATTCATACAAATGGGTTGTCCTTTTGATCTGATTACACAATCATATTCTGACCCTTTTTATTTGGAAGAGTTACATTATTTGTGGTAGAACTTGTGAAGTCATTGGAGATTGCGTGCTTGGAGCATTGGAAGTTCGGACATTTGTCAAAAGAAAATGTTCTGGTTCTATGCACTTCTTGGTAAGTGACTTTGATGTCTGTTATTCCACAAACAATTCAGACAAAGCTGCTGAAACAGTAAGAAGAGTGTGGCGTGCAACAGGAGACCCAAAACTAGTTCTTTCACTGTTTAACGCTTGTTTGAAATGATACAGATTTTTCACAGATTATAGTTCCACTTGGATTCTATTCTTATTTATATATATGAAGCGAACTGTGAACTTTGAGATTAATTTCAATTTTATTTGGACCGTGTGAACTTTGTTTTGACCCCTTTTTTAATAGCTTGTTTCTATTCTCTCTCCGTTTTTAAATCCTCTTTAATTGCTACTGAAGCTCCTCCTTTATGACTCTTTAATACTAAAACTCCTCATTTCTCTCCGCTCCTTTCCTCATCTCGGTATGTTTTCAACATTTGAATGCATCCTTACATCTTCTTTATGTGTCCGTTCTCTTGCATTTCCTCTCTCTACATCTTCCCCTCTCTATTTACAAAGCTTTTTTTATAATATTTTTCACTATATAATATTGTGAATTACGTTGCCCGTGCTAAGCACGGGGCTTTTCGCTAGTATGACTGAAATGAAGAGAGATGCATGAGGTTGAGGAGTTGGGAGGAAATGGGTGACCATATCGCCAATTGGTTGAGTTTATGACCAATAGGGGTATTTTCATCCAAAAAAATTACAACACCCTCTGCTCATCTGCTGCTTTTTTTTTTTTTTTCCATATAACGTAGAAGCAGAGTTTAAACATAATTTCCTTCATAAAAATCCTTTTTTATTTTATCGTTTGGACTTTGCCAATTGATTGTCATGAATTAAATTGACAGGCAATTTAAGAATTAATTTTCTTCCATATCTGATTTCTACGTACTCTTCAGTCATGAAGACTTTTTTGTCGCACAATTCAAATTTGCTAGACAATATTTCCACAAATCTTTACCCTTGAAAATTCCTCCATCACATGTGATACTATGTGTAGGCTGTCCTATCCACTGGTCTGAGATGATGAACGCAATTAAAAAAAAAAAAATGATGCACTTCTCAGATTTGATTAAATGGGGAAGGACAAAGAATCATAAAGAAAAAAAATAATGGCCCAGATGAAAACTGGCCCACACCACAAATTCAACACCTAACAGGATGGACTATGTGACCTAGCTCTTGATGGTATATAGTCCTAGAAAAAAAAAAATGAAAGATTCTTTAGAATAATACATTCACACAGGACTAGCTAGTTGTCTCAATGCAGCTGAGTGGGCCCCTGGACTGTGCAGAAACAGTCCAAGATATCCTTCAAGGATGTAAGCTGGTCCAACCAGATTAAATTAGAAGCCCAGCACAAAATGAGAAACCTACAAAAGATGAATACAGTGAGAGGACAATAATGGGTAGGTAGGTGTTGTTGATGTTTGGAATTTTTTATTTTATTTTTTTCTAAAAGAATTCTGAGATGCTTAACTCTAGAGATGCATTACTAGACCCACCAGTTAAATTCTAACCACTCCACATTAACAGTTCCCACGTGTAACACGGCATTGAACCAAATTTTGGAGTTGGATCAACAATAAGACTGATGATGCAATTATCTATTCTACTATCTTGTTTCACATAATCAAGTACAATTGGAGTAAAATATATGTTCAGGTTTAACAGGTAGCCTCCCTGATGGACTTACTGGAATGGATTCTGGGTGAGCCTGCCATTTGGGAAATCCACAGTCAGCACCAACAAATATCCCAGGACTCTGGATTTCAAACCAACCTGATGGCTAACATCAACAAGATGTTTCTACCAAGAAAAAAAGAAAAAAAAAAAAAAAAACTGATGGGTGATACGTTTTGTCCAATGCTTCAGAATTTCCGAAGTCCCAACATCCTTTACATTTGGAACCACTGAATAGAGCCTACTTAATGGTAGGGCTGCACATGAACCTACAGGAAACAATGTCTGCAACCAACCAGTATTGGTTCCTCATAAGAAAACTATGTACCTTTCTCAGGGGATGTTTTCAAAAACTTTGATAACATTCTACCCAAATTCCGTAGCTCTAAATGGACCATTGAACAAAGTAATAATAAACAACTATCAGAAAGGTTTTAAAAGAGCAATAATCAATTACCATCCTGGACCGGCGGAGTGACTAGAGATTATAGAGTTTGAATCTCCATGCTTATTCAAATGTCCCAAAATCATCACACACACATAGTTTATCCTATCCTAATTAACTAATGCTTTATTGGCACTAAGTTCTCTATTGCCTTTTGAAAATAGTATACAAGGAAGATCCTTGTAGGCCAGTCCAGGAGGATTTTGAGACTTAGTAAGTTGAAGAAATCAAAAGGAAAAGAAATTTCATTAATGTTGCCAAGTATGTGAAATTGAAAGTGAGAACAAAATGAAAGTTTTGATTTTCAGTACCATCCATTCCATGGCTTTAAGCACATAGTTATCAATGTTACAAGGTTGGCTAAAATCTCCCAGCTCTCTTGTATATGATAAGAATAGTGGACTCCAAAAACTTTGTGATATTTACTCATTTTAATTTTCATAATGTGGAGAACTACGTCTAGAACCTCTCTTAATCTTGTCACTTCGCTACTTGCCGCCAACCCTTATTACTTTAAGAAATAAATAAAGACAAACAAGTCTTAATTGGAAGGATTATCATATACAAGAGAGAGACAAGTCTTAATTCAAATGATGTTGGATTATCATTCGACTATGACCACCACAAGTGTTAGAAAATGTACCATATGTGCTACCCTTTGGAATTTGATAAATACTCATCTTTGAAAAATATACCTGCTGGGGTCAGATTTTCAATAAATCGGCTCCATTGCAAAGTTCCAGTATTTGAATTCAAGATTTCTCCATGTCAAAATCTCAGACAATTCAAAAACCATAGGATTATTAGAGAATATTTTTTATACAGTTGGATATGGAAATGATAGAATTAAATCATACTTGAATTAGATTACATTAGGCTAGAATCATTAGTTGATTGGGTTTCCATATATCATTTGATTAGATTTCCTTCTATAAGTATAATTGGATTTCCTATCTTGTGGTTGCAATGTTATAAATAGTCATTGCCTATTTTTAATGGACTTTGGAGATTTGCAAAAAAATGTTGTCTCTAAAATTCTCCATGGTATCATAGATAGGGTCAGTGTTGATCTCATGATAAGCGATAGTCTTTTTTCTTTCGCTTCCGCAATCTCAATCTCATACTCTTCTTCTCTAAACCCAACCCCCAAAACCCCAGCCGTCCTGTCCATAAGAAAACCCAACCCCCAAAACCCTAGTCATTTTGCATAAGAAATTCCCAACTAATCGTCTCCAAATCTACCTCGTCCAACATCAAATTGTGGCGCACTTAACAAACCCAAATCCCTGCACCAAATCTTTGCCCAAATCCTAGGACAACTAACTTGGCGCTAAAAAAAAAGACGTATGTGTAGCCAAAACTGGGTTTCTACCCGATGAGGAGTTTTGGAGAAAAATCAATTTCCACCAGGGGGAGAGAATTGAAAAGTAACACTTCAAGGTTTTAGTATGAATGACTAGCTAAGGAAACTTAATATCCATCAGAGCCAATCGATCGCGATTCCGGATTCTATCCATGGGGGAATATTGAAAAGCATTTCCACTGCCTCGCTAACACTTCGAGGTTTTGATAAGAATGGTTAGCTAAGGAAACTTAATAGAGATGGCAGGTGGAAAGTTCAAGTCAAACCACCTCAACTCAGCTTGGCTGGGCTAGGTCTCGAACTTGATCTTGAGTTAATCGAGGCAAACTCAAGCTAGGGCTTGAATTTATTGCTCATCTGAACTAAACTAGCATTTTTTTACGAGGTCAAGTTCAACTTCAAGCCCAAGCTCAGCTTATCAACATCCATAAAATTAATGAATGAGGAACACATACCAATCTCATGCCCTAATTCGAGCTTAGGATGAAATTTGCTTGTGCTGGTGTTTCAGCCGAGCTTAATGCCGGAACTCAGTTATCTTGGTTCATCTAGCAGCTCGACATGACTCGAGCCAAGTCGAGCTATTGATAAGGGAAATGAGCTCGACCTCAAGCTTGTCCATGTTTGCATAGCTCAACTCCACTTGTCTACAGCTCTAGCCCGAGCCACCAATGCTGATGTCTTGGTCTCTTTTTTTTTTTTCGGTTAATAGATGTCATGGTCTCTTTTTTTTTTTTTTTTGGTAAATAGATGTCATGGCCTTTGGTGCTACTGGAAGGCAATGAATGAAAGGCAGAGTACGATGATACCAACGCCACCCAATTACTTAAAATATGGTGTTGGGTCATAGGCTGCCATTGAAGTCATCCTCCATCTAGATGAAAGTGTTTTGTCCTCATTATTAAACCGATTCTCAAAAAATTCATTGTAACAAGTGTAGACAATCGTGTGGCCCGCATGTCACTAGTCTCACGTCATATCCAATAGATAACAAAAGGCCAAGAGAGATCACGAGTCTCACTTAAGTAAGACTTGATACATTGAAAATAAGTAATTGATCTACCGTAACCATGTTGTTTTATATATCAAACAGTCACTCTAACGGTGGAACTTGGATTGACTTAAAATTAGATGACACACTGTAAATTTGGAGGGTATTTATTTTGAACAGTTGGGATTTATATAGTTAGTGGCCCTTACCATAGAGTTCAACTGCTTTTAACTCATCATTTTTCTGGGTTAAAGCCTTTAAGAGGATCTGGACTGGTACATGTAACATGCACTCCCTTACCTTCTCTCCCTCAATTGACTCAGAAGCACAGTAAGGAGGGCACGTAGAAAGAAAGGTGGACACCACACGAGGGGAGCATGGGATGCAGAATTCCCTATAAATAGTATATGGACTTCCTTCTATCTGCCTCAGTAATTGAGAGAGAGAGAGAGAGAGCCTTCTATCTGCCGCAATAATTCAGAGAGAGAGAGAGAGAGAGAGAAGGAGAAAATACGTTAAGAAGCATGGGTAAGGCAAAAGAGGAAGTGCCCACGATGGGAACAGGTATTCTGCAGGTAGAAAGCGTTCAAGAGTTGGTACAAAAGGACTCATTCCAAGTACCTGAAAGATACATAAGAGATGATGAAGAGAGGCCCAATGACACACATGTTTCCTCCTTGGAAACTCCAGTCATTGACTTATCATTGCTTTCTTGCGGCAATGAGGAAGAGGTGAAGAAGCTAGAGAGAGCTTGCAGAGAATGGGGTTTCTTTCAGGTATCAACTGCCAACAGAAAAAGCACACACATGGGCTTAATTTCAACCCCCTAAAACACACACAGATGTAGCTTACTTTGAGGACTTGTGGAGAGCTGCTAGGAATTGGGAAAGCTGAAAATTTTGTTGATGTGGTGCTTTATGTTTTTTTTTTTTTTTAGGTGACTACTAGCTAGCTCAAAGCTGTCACAAATATCCAGTTTTTGGATTTTTTAAAGAAAAATCCGTAGTCGAAGGAGTGGAATTCTAGGGAAAAGCACCTATTTGAAATCAGATTTTCTCAAAATAAATACCCATCCATTTTGGGGTATCCCCAAATTTTAATGCAATCAAAGTTGTTCATGTAGTGAGATTGACTATTTAATAAGAAACATATAAATAAATACGCATAGATTATATCAATCATGTTTTTAATCAAACGATTGATCTTACAATGGGACAACTCCCATCAGAGCTAAGTTTTGTTACTTCAAACCTTTATCCACTGTTGAATTAAATCCCAAAGAAATATATGGCTAAAAGACATATAAACTTTAAGCTTTTAAACAAAGGGCTATGGTGATCTGTGGGGCTGATTCTTTTTGTACGATGATATGTGGGGCTTTGTTATCTAACATTTTTTTCAAAATTAAGTTCATTTAGACATTGCTTTGTAGTTGTTCATTTCATAACTATAGATGGGATAGTTGGAAACATCTGATGTAAATGGCTGGAGCTCAAAGTCCTCTTGTATCTAAGAGGATTGATGTGCTCTACAAACTATGCATGTTTTTTATTGGAGTATCATGCTGCTAAGGCAATTGAGAGTTTAGATCTCCATGAAATGATAGTTTAACATATAAAGGGCAAAGTTTTTATTTTAACTTCCCATTTTGTGGCTTTAAATCATATGGCTATCGATATCTGTTATTTTTCTTGTTTTCTTTAGGTGACTAACCTGTATAACCTATTTTATGCAGCCTGCCCAATCGATTCCAAAAATTACCACACCCTACTTTCAAAATATCCACATTTAGGGGGTTAGAGATTGTAGATGATTCGAATCCCATAATCAGTCAAAACATAAAGCATTCTTGGTTTTTAGTAGTTGGTACTAGAGATGTCCAATGGGCTGGGCAGGCCCGTTTCGGCACGGCCCTTTCCATGGGCCGTGCTGGGCCGAGGGTATCGGGCACGGTAGACACCTGGGCTGGCCCATCCATAAGGGTCGGCCCGCAAGGCCCACCCAAAAATGACTATTTTTAAAAAAATTATCCATTTTACCCTACCTCAACAGTCATAAAAGGTCATATAAGGGATATTTTGTGTCACTTTCAATTTTACAAAGTCTATAAATACTCTAATCCTCCTATTCATTTCAGTGGAGTAGGTTGAGTTTGACTACATCACTTAAATATCTTTGTCATTATCTGTGCTTGTGTTCTAATTTTTAATTTTAATATCGAAAAGGAGAAAAAGATTAATCGAAAAAAAATTAAAAAAGGCACGCCGAGCACAGCAAGCAAGATGGCACGGCACGGCCCAGCATCTGGCCGGCTCGCCAGCCCGGCCCGTGGCCCGTTCGGGCCTGGATTTGGGCTGCATGGCCCATTTGACATGCCTAGTTGGTAGTCCTCACTCTCTCTCCCTCTCTATACTCTCACCCAGCCACCAGTCTATGACACACCAGGGGCGGCTGAAAGGGGTAGGCCACTGAGGCAACCGCCTAAGGCCCCCCAATTAATAAGGCCCCATTTTTATAATTATAACCTAGAAATTAGGAATATTTTAGAATTATAGCCTAGAAATTAGGAATAATGATTTTCATAAAATTAAAGAAAAAAGGCCTAAAATTTTTGGAAGTATAGTTTAGGAAAAGCCCTACAAATTAGGAGCATGATAAGCACTAAAACAAAATCAAATTTTAAAACAAAATATCAGAAATTTTATTGCTAATTAAATAGTACAATTCTCTACACCTTCCTTCCTAAAAAGGAAATTGCAAAAACAGAAATTAATACTCCAATTGAAATACTTAATCTAATAAAAGAACTAAATTGTTTTATTACATATAGAATATTACTTACCATACTTGTTACAGTTGCATCTGTTGAAAGAAGTTTTTCAAAACTAAAGATTATAAAAAATTATTTAAGAACAACTATGTCTCAAGATAGATCAAACGGTTTAGCAATTTTATCTATCGAAAATGATTTATTGTCTAAACGTGATTACAAAAGTTTAATTAGTAATTTTGCATCTAGAAAGGCAAGAGGCCTCATTTTTATGATTTGCCTAAGGCCCCCAAAAATGTTGAGCCGGCCCTGTGATACACTAATCCAAATGATCACTTTACAGATGATAAATCATGGCCTAGCGGATGATTTAATACAAAAGACAAAGGCTGCCATAGCTGACTTCTTCAAGCTTCCATTAGAAGAGAAACAGAAGTATTCCATGGAATTACATGACATGCAAGGATATGGGCATTTTGTTGTATCTGAAGACCAGAAACTGGAGTGGGGAGATCTTCTGGGATTCTCGGTATATCCCATCAAGCATAGAAATCTAAATGCTTGGCCAACAACTCCACCTGAGTTCAGGTAAGCTTTACTTGGTTTACACAACTTTCATCAGTCATAGAAAAATGCTTATGACCTGTAAAATACGATCCTGGGTCTTCCCATGGAGGGGCCATATAAAGTTCTCGAAACTAATTCCAGTAGAGAGCTCAACTTCGAAATCCATGTTGTTCGTCACTACTATAAGGGTGCGATGCAGAGTGCAAAACGATAAAGTAATCTTCGTATATATGACTATATTTTGTTCATGACAAGGACACAAATATCTATATAGAATTTAGAAGAGACAAGATGGAGATGGTTACAACTTACAAGAGATGAGATAGGAATAGCTACAAATAAAGCAAGGGTGAGTAGAGAAATTGTTGGAGAGAGAGAGAGAGAGAGAGAGAGAGATGAAGTGAGTAGTTGGAGAAACGATTGGCACACCATTTAATAACTATCTCACCTTGGTTTATCAGTAACAAAAATTTCACCAAAACTGGAGTTACATCCACTATTGATAACATCTAAAATAATAGAAAGAAAAGTCATTCATATGTGTTACATCAAGACATTACCATTGTAATGATAGCATAACTAGAGTTAAGTAAATTTTGGTGAACATTAAAAAAGGTTAGATTTGAATCACACGATGTTGTCTAATTTTAAGCCATGAAATGGGCAGACAAAAGGAACTTTGCCCTCCACTCAGACTTCTTTCATTCTATGGACTTAAATTAGATAGTTCGAAACTGCTGATGCACCTTATTCGTTTTTTTCTTTTTATAGCTAGACCAGAAATCCCTCTAATATCTAGAAGGACAATTAAGCTTGGTGAAAAGAAAACCCTTCTAATGTGTAGTGGTTCCCAAGTACCTTGGTGGAAAGAGGATTCAAACACAAAGGAAAATATTCAAGAATATTATATTGTATAATGTAATTTATAGTATATATACTGGATCTTTTTTGGGTCAATGATTTAGCTTCATCCCATCTGCAGAGATGTTATTGAACAATACTCAGCTGAAGTAAACAGGGTTGGAAAGGAACTCCTTGGAAATATATCTTTGATGATGAAGATGGACAAGTCATCTCTAGAAGAATTGCATGGAGAGTTAATGCAAATTATTCGAAATAACTATTATCCAATATGTCCTAGGCCTGATCTAGTACTGGGTCTGAGCCCACATTCAGACTCCAACTCCATAACTATACTTTTGCAAGATGAAGTCACAGGCCTCCAAATTCGACATGATGGTGGATGGGTGCCTATTACTCCAATGCCAAATGCTCTACTTGTGAATATAGGAGACTGTATTGAGGTATTATGTCTATATCACTCTCTTTCCAATGGAATTTTTTCTCACTCTCTCTTTGCGAAACAGGTCAGATTTTCGAAAAAAAAAATTACAATTTTTCAAGTCTTGAATCAAACAACGAAGTTGATTCAAGTTGGCTAAGTTTATACTCTGTTTGCCAGCTTTATGTTTAATTCCTTGGAATTCATGATAGGGCAATTTTCTCCTTTAAGCGTCCACAATCACATGAGCGGAATTTGGTAGGCACCTTTAATCAAAGGGGGCTATTTTAGTGGACGATGGGGATTGAAGATCCCACACCGCCCTTTGTGTAGAATCCTATGGGAGAAAGATTGTACGTTATAGTGATGTTGGCTTTATTGAGGGAATAATAAAGTAGTGAGGACTCAAGGGCATAAGCCTGAGATGCACGTGGGGCCCTCATTTTCCTTGGATTTGATTTATTAGGTGATGCCTGAGTAATCATTTCCTATGAAAGGAAGAGCCTATTTGATGGCCATTTGTAGATCTTCTTCTATACTCTTTCAATTTTAACCCCTTTTGATAGGAAAATTTGGAATTTAATACCAATCAAACAACTATTTGATCCCCATAGAGTGAAACTTATAATTTTTCCTACATTTTCCATTTTCACACAGGAAAATCACATAGTTACATGGCATATAACTTGGCATAAAACCATGTGAATTCTGTATAAACTAATGTACCATGTCTTTGCATAGACTTGAATTCCTATTCTTATCAAAGTGCCTAAAAATTAAAGAAATAAAGAGGAAGATCCATAAATGGCCATCAAACAGTCACCCCTTCGATGGAAAATGATTGCCCAGCCATCACCTTAATAAATCAAATCCTAAGCATCACATCCACATATCCACCCTACATCTTTCACCAATCTCGAGTTTTTAATATTTGCTTCTCAGAACCAATTTTATCATGAATTCTATAATTCCATGCAAACAAAGAGGCCCTAACATTATCCTAATTTGCTTTCATATTAGGTATAGCAATTAATGCATTACATACATGAGATTTTATCTACACGAGGATAACCACATTTGAAACTACATTGCTAGCGAGAGGAAAAAAAAAACATGAAGGATATATTATGTCTCTGCCTGCAAGTTTCCTAAAATTCCAAGTGTCCTTCCATACAAAAATTCATAGAATTTCTTGATGGGGAGGACAACAAAGACAATGGGCCACAATGAAAGAATTGTAGCCTTTTCTAAATTTTTGCTTGGTTGTTACAGATGTGGAGCAATGGCAAATACAAAAGCATTGAACACAGAGTAGTGACAAATAAGCATAAGCCAAGAATTTCTGTAGCTTCTTTTATCGAACCAGCCATGGATGCATACATTGAGCCACTGGACCAGATGGTGGATTGCGAACAACTCCGGGTTTACAGAAAAATCAAGTATGGAGATTACTTTAGGAACTATCTGGAGAAAAGATTGGAAGGAAAAACCCACACCCAGTTTGGGAAATTAGAAAATGAATAGAAGAGGGTGGACAGTCCCAACTCTAGTTCGGTGAGATGAGGCTTTAATAATATGGTGACACTTTTGAAGATATGATGGACTTTCCTACTTCAATGCTACCTATTTCTTTCTCTGTTTGTCATTTTAAGATTGTAGAAGAGCCAACCTCATATAGATAGAATAAGGCTCTAATGGTGATGTTGACTTTGTATTAAATCAGATGGATTGTCATTTCTGTTGAGATCTATTTGTTTTTCTTATGATTCCTTACTAGGTTTAATAACTTAGACAGTTGAGATGGATCATCTGAGTCTTAGATCATATCCTTAAGATGAAAATCAATTCCCGCGCAATCAGAACGGAAAAAATGAGTTGGACCAAACACCAGTAAAGAACTGAACCTTAGCCCAATGTCTAGGAACTGTAAGCCAAGTCAAGACTCTCAGCGCACAACAGCTAGTCTTACTAGGCCCAGTAGCAACTAGGTCAGTCTGGGTCTGACCTATGCAACCATTACGGGGTGTGTGATGGATAGAAGCCCTTCTCCATTGCTCACTCATATCTCAATAAAAGATGAGTGAGAAGACTTGTAAATTGTAATCTGTTTACATGTTTGAGATGATGCATGGATGCTATTAAAGCAAAAATATGTACTTCTAAGATATGATTTAAAGGGAGAAAGAACAGGAATCAAAGAAAAAACAATGGGAGAGATGAAAACTGGCCCACAAATTTAGCGTCTAACAGGATGGATGGTGTGACCTGCCCACCTCTTGGTGCTATAAGATCCTAGAAAACTTTCAGAAACACTCATAATAATGATCAGACCATCTTAGGAGAATCTGTCAGTGAGAACATACATCAAAAGTTGGAACATTGTGGCTCTGAAAGTGGTCGTCAACGCCCAACTTTAGGCGCCGTACCTAACAATGAAGTCAAGGGGGGGCTTAAAAAGGTGATGGAAGACCAGCACAAAATGGGTGAACTACAAAAGATGAATGTAATGGCCTCATAGGTGGAGAAAAATGGGTAGTTGTTGATGGTGTTTGGATGTTAATGACAGCCTTGTTAGGGTAAATAAATAATTAAAAAAGGGATTTTGACTGGCCCGCTGCCCTTAAGACGTGCTAAACAGTTAAAGTTAAGTATTTCCCATAAAGTTATTCATAAAACAAGGGTGCGACATCCTATGGATGTAGGGTGTTGCATAGTCTGATATCACGCAGCCCTAAAACAGCTTTGTGCGGAGAATAATGGGTGAGTGTTGATGGTGTTTGGATGTTAATGACAGCATTGTTAAGGTAATGATAATAATAATAACAATGAATTTTGACCGTACAACTGCCCTTAGATCTAATATTTACCCATAATCGGTCAAAATTTAAGTATTTCCTGTAAAGTTGTTCATACAATAAATATGTGATATCCTATGGATGTAGGATATTGCAATGTCCAATATATATAATATCACACACGGCCCTAAAACAACTCTATGTGAATTTGTTAAACTTGAACCGTTGACAGGTGAATGTAGAGTCTCAGGGAAGCTTTACAGATGAAATCCCTACTAATAAAAAATAAGAGTCTAAAAGTCACCACAAAAACTTGGTGACCATTTTTATATTTTATTGATTCATGGAGCCCATTCTTAATATTAGGCCTGAACTCAGGGGTTACTATGAGATTTTTCTCTCCCCAAATTTTTATCAAGACCTCTATTTATCTAACAAATATCAAAATTAAAAAACAAATCTAAAGAACTAAGAAAATCCAATAAGACTCATTAACAGGAATGACCAGGATGTTCCTAGGTTCAGACTGATACAGAAAGTAGGGCCCCATTTGGATTCATGGCAATCTTGGATAGGGGTTTGAAAAACCTCCCAATGTAAAAGATGACAACCATCTATCAACGTGATATCATTTTGAGGGTGTCATCAAGTTTTAGCCATTAAATAAACGGATTACCAAATTCTGCATGATCAATTGGAGAGAGAGACAACTGGGACTGGATCAGCATCAAATATGGACCGATCTAATTCACAGAGTTTCTTTTAATGGGTGTAATGGTATTAGATACATCTTAAGCCGCACAGGCTTGACCATTCTGGAAGGGAAAAAGCTCCATGTCCCGGGTTTTGTCCCGGGACATGGACAAACTCCACCTCTGGGACGACATGTAGACTGCCTCTTCTGGAAGGGCTCGGCAGTTTCCAAAAAATTAAATACCCAATGAAGTAGGCTATTTATTTTATGAAGTGATTGGTCAACAGGGTAACACCCTTCAATCTCACAAGTACATACTTGTTGTACATGAAGTGGTAGTGTTCATCTATAAATCTTTTGGGACTTCATATCATATGAAAAAAGCTCATTTGAACGAGACCTTTTCATCCACACGTACCATTTAAAACTCCAAGCGAAGCCCAAAAAAAGCAATTCTGGTGCCAAGGATCAGGACCCAACTGAACTGCTTGCCCCTGGCAAGTGGATGCAGGCTTGATTACCTACAAAAGCCAGATCATCTCATGGCAATCTCTCTGATGCTTTATTGCTTACCCTATAGATCCATCATGAGACCGGCCTCTTGAATTAAATTATAACCCATTCATGTGTAACGGCAAGGGGCTGAATTCCACACCATTAGTGTTGGACCAGCCATAAGATTCATGACGCAATTATCTATTCTAATATTCTGTTCCGAGTAATCAATCTGAGACAAGGCCCAACCACAATTGGAGTGAAATACATGTTTGGTTTTAAGAGGTAGTCCTCACTGATGGATTTACAGGACTGCATTCCGGTTCATCCTGCACTTGGAGAATCCACATTCAGCACCTACTCCAGGCCTCTGGATTTCAAACCTGATATGCTTCATAATTTAATTTTCCAACATCCTATGCAGAATTGGAACAGCCAAACAGAGCCTACTTTTTCCAGGTGAGAAAACAGTGTAACCTTTCACACAGATGTTTTCCAAGTTCCAAGTTCAGCTTTCATATCATGCCACTCAAATTCCATAACTCTAAATGGACCACTGAGCAAAATAATAATAAGAAACTACCAAAAAAATAAAAAAATATTAAGACAGCAATGATCAACCATTGTTCTGGACTGGACTCTAGAATTCAAACTTCAGGCTTTTTTAAAATGTCCCAAAATCATCACATACACATGGTCTGTGTCCTATCCTACTTAACTAATGCTTTCTTGTCACTAAGTTCTCTACTTCTTTTTTTAAAATAGTACACGAGAAAGAGATTGTAGGCCCACTGGACTCACCAGGAGGGCTTTGAGCTTTGCTCATTCAAAAGAAAGGGGGAAAAATCACTAATGTTGCCAAGAACCCTAAAAGTCAAAAAATAAAATGGAAGCTTCTATTTTGACCATCCATTCCATGAATTTATAGCATATGGATATCATCATTGTGTGAGTGTGATGATACGTGGTTAGCTAAATCTCACAGCTCTCTTTTGTATATGATGATAGGAATAGTAGACTCCTCAAACTTTGAGACAATTCCCATTTTCAATTTTCACAAGGCAAAGAACTACATCTAGAACAGCAACCGGATCCATCCTAATCATACCCACTTCACTTGCCACCAGCCCTCATTACTTTAAGAAATAAGTAAACACATTCAAGGCTTGATTGGTAAAGGGTTATCAAGTGATTGATGATGGGTTAACAATTGACTAAGTACCACAACGTGTATGAAAAATGTACATGCTGGGCTAAGCTTTGGAATTTGAGAAATACGCTTGTGTTTTCCTCAAATTACGAATAATATACCAAGCACAGGGATGAGAAGCAAACCTTTTGCACAGGCCTAACAAGTGTGATTCCATTCCAGTGTAGGTCAAAGCAGCCCCAGGAACTCTCAGATTACCCTGCAAGAAACACTATACACTCTACTTTTCAGTTCTCAGTTCAGCTTGGCTGAGGCAGATTCCGGCCAACTGAGGATCCAAGAGACCCTACTTCTGACATGCCATCATAGGAGCATACCCCACTCCTCCAAGAAGATTGATGGTTGGAGTTGGACACAATGCCGCCTTTCGGGAAGGAGTCGCCAGAAACCAGCGCCTGCAGCAGCTGGGGCGCAGGTGGGATGGCCACTTCCACAGTGCCCTCCAGCATCTTCACCACCACCCCCATTGTGGGCCGATCCCCCTCCTCATCCTGTATACACCAAACTGCCACCAACGCAGCCCGCTCCACCTCTGCCTGATTGTACTCCCCACCTAGCCGTGGGTCAACCACGTTCGCCACATTCCCTTCAATTATATGCTTGGCTGCCCATGGTGGGAAGAACCATTTATCCTCCCCTGCCTGTGCCCCACCCCCTTCTCCCCCTTCCCCACTCCCCTGTGCCTCCACATTCCTCCGCCCGCCTATGGTCTCCAACAATGTCATCCCGTAACTATACACGTCTGCCTTCGCAGTGATGGCCACACCAGATATCCACTCTGGGGCTACATAACCCCAAGTTCCCCTCATCGTGGTCATTACACGACTAAAATCGCGGCCAACAAGCTTTGCCAGTCCGAAAATCTGATACCTTCGGGGCAAATTCACCATCCAGAAGTATGTTCTCCGGCTTTATATCACAGTGAATGATACAATTCCGGCATTCTTCATGCAAATAGGCAATCCCTCTCGCAGTCCCCACTGCCACCCGAAACCTAACATCCCAACTCAGACTTGGCCCATCCCGGCGCAAGAATACACTAAGTGGTCCGTTCTCCATGTAATCATAAACCAGGAGCCGGTGTGAATTCTCCGAGCAAAATCCACGCAGGCGCACCAAATTGACATGCTGGATGTTTCCAATTGTGCAAACCTCCGCCCGGAACTCCCTCTCTCCACCACCTGGCCGTTCAAGCCGTTTCACTGCCACCGGCGACGAATCTAACAATTGGCCTCTAAAAACTGCTCCAAAACCACCATGTCCTAGCTTCTCAGAGAAGCCCCCAGTTGCAGCTTGTAGCTCTTTGTAAGTAAACACCTTCAAATTGGTCACTGGAAAAATGCCCTCTTCTTCTTCATTCCCTCTTCTCTTCCTTCTCTTCCAAATTCCCAACAAGCCCAAAAAAGCTAAGACAATCGCTGCTGCGCCGCAAGTGGCACCGATCAAAACTGCATTTTTCGGTTTCTTCTTCTTTCTCAAGCCTCCTTTCTCAACCCTAACATAAAAGTCCTCTTGATCTGTACTCTTCGATGTTTCATTCAAAAGATTCAGCGGATTTCCATACAAATTCTTACAATTACCTGTTTTTGGGTTGTAATTAAGACCCAAACAAGAGCAGTTCTTCAAGCAAGATTCCTCGCAGAACCTCTGCTCGCTGCCACCGGAGACTGGCACCCTAACAACATCTCCGTCGAAGGCAACCGGACCGACATTGACGAAACCGTCATCAATGCTGCATTCGCTGTTGTCCGCGCGGCGGCAACCACCAGAGAAATCACCGGACCGCCAAGCGGAGAGATTCTCCGGCCGGAATCCATCGAGGCACTTGCACGGGGCCAAGCTCTCTACTCCGATATTGACACCGACGCCGCTGCCCCGGCAAAACCCTAGCTTTCCACAGAGGCCGTAGACGTGGCAGGGATTCTCCGGCCGGGACCAGAACATGTTCCAGTTCTCAGTCTGCGGCGACCAGGTGAACTGTTTCAGCAGGCCGGAGCTGTCGACGGCGAACCGAGTCAGCAGCGGCCGCTGCCCGTACAACGCCGTCGAGTTCTTCTCCGTGTAGACAAACGACGCCGCCGGCGTGTTAGGCTTCTCGAACCGGAACGAGTAGATGTACGGAACCGTCATCTCCGGCACGTAGGCGAACGCCTCTCCGTTCCAGTTCCCGGTCGACCAGTACGACCGCCCGGTCCCCGTGTGCACGAGCTCGAACTCCCCGCACTCCGGCGGCCGCAGGCGGAGCGCGTAGTTCCCCGGCGACGGATCCGCCGAGCTCCGCCAGCACGTGATGGTAGTACGGCCGCACGTGACATGCATGCTAGGGAGCCACGTGTCGGCCGGCGAGTCGAAGCTCTGCCAGACCGTCTCCCCCTCCGCCGACCTAAGGACGAGATTTCCACTCTCCAGGAGCTCCACCTCCACCGCCCTCTCTCCATTACTCGTCTCCCATACCGTCCGATTTCCCGACCCGACGATTCTCAGCCGCCCGGTCTCCGTCAGCTCAACCGCCGCCGACCCGATGTCGAGAACCGGATCGTTTCGGTTCGCGACCCAAACAAAGGTCCGTATCGTGACCGCTGCGTACCAGATCCCCACGTACCAGCTCGATCTGCCATCGACACTAAAGAATCCAAGCTCAAACGTCCGATTGCCGCTTCGGATCGTCGAGTTCCCAGAGAAAAGAGCGTTCCGCTTCGGAATCGTCGAGTTCGTCGAGATCAGGACGCGTTCAAGCCCGATCTTCTCGAATCGGGTCGTATCTAGAGTTTCTGGAGCGGAGATTGAAGCGGCATTCGGTCGGATGGTGGAGAGAGATGTTCTAGAAGGTTCGGATGCGAGACCAAACGTGCATCCGATCTGGATCGTTGTGAGGAGAAGGGAGAGGATTGCGGAAAGGACAAGGGGGGAGGTTTTCTCGGCCATTTCCGGCCTTGAGTGAGGAGTCTAGAAAGCATTTTTCATGGAAATCTTCGACATGGAAGTAGCAAGAGAAGAAATGGAGTTCAGAAAGATGGAAGATTGGATGAGAGAAAGAGATGGAGAGAGGATTCTTGATTGTGTTTGGACAGACCTTCACAGTGAAGTGAAATGATGGAAAGATTATAAAGTGGGGCGGATACACTCTGCGTGAGAAGATTTTGATTTCCAGAGGTGGACAGAAAGTGGATATTCTGTTTGTAGTTACCCCCTCGACTTTGACTTATATTACAAGGATGACATTGATTGTCATTGGCTTCTGTTTTGAAGAGTGGACAAAAACGGAAAAAAAAATAAAAAAGGTTTGGTTAGGATTAGGTAACCATCAACTAAAAACCCACTAGGTTGACTCGGACGAAAGCTCAACTTAACTACCCACTAGGTTGGATGAATTTTAAAACTCAGCCGTGTATAAAAAAAATATGTTGTTAGGACTTGATTAGAGTTCAATTAATTTAAACTTGAAAAAAAATAAAAAAAAATTGTATGGGGTAGCTCGTGAAGATGGATTGCTTCTATCATACATCTTCAAATTTTACTTGAATAAGAGTTGGATCCAAGATAACATTGCGCATTATATAATTATTGGTGTAAGATTTTAGTAATCACATTATTAGTCAGATGCCCATCTTAAGCGTAAGGGGGACACCTTAATTAATTGGGAAATGGCAATGAGTACTTGAGAAGATTATATGGTCTGTGGTGTTCCCTTTACCTACCCATGAAAAAGACTTCCGAAAAGGGCTGCCCGTGGGGAATCAGATACCATTCATCCATCTATGCTTGTAACATCTTGCCTCTGGCTTTATACGAAGATACTGAGTATAAACTTCCTCTTAAAGACTTTTATTCTCCAAACCAAGTGGCAATGATTCTAAGCCAATAGTCTCAAGACAAACTAAAATCTAGAAGGCAAACAGGTCAAAGAAAACTTTCCCAAGTAGTGGAACTCTGTGAATTGTGTGATACACTCGTAATCATCAAAGTTTTTGTGACCATTCAGTTTGTGGAGGAAATTGGCCAAAGCTTATTTTTCAACTGCCAATGGACACTTGACACTGAACAGGGATTATATGCTCAAAACAGGGGGGTACACTGTCCATTTTAAACCTTGGGCCGAATGGTTAAAATTTGACTGGTAGAGCTGAATTTAGGTAAATTCTAAATCTGGCAGGTTGGATAGGCTCATCAGCATCTGAGGTGGCACACTTTGGTTTTGAGAAGAGAATCTGAGCTCAACATCAAGCAGAGTGTTCAAGTTCATGGAATGCCCCCAATAAATGAATGAGCTGAAGGACTGCCACACACCTACAAATAACAAGGGCAAGCAGACCCCGGCAATCATGATTTCAATTACAACTACTCTTTAAGAGAACAGAAAATACAGTTTTTATTCTGTTATTATGTAAATTCTGTACACCAATTTTATTTGATCATTATGAGAATTTATCCATTAACTGGTGACATTAAGTCATCCCGAACCAATCATATACAATATTACAGATCCAGCACAGAAGAACAATAAGCTGCGGCTGCGGCATCTAAAATCTGTACAAAGAAGAAAACCAAAAAAAAAAAAAAACAACGAATACCAGAAAAGGCAGAAACTATGATTCCGTCACAAAATCCTTGACTTGCATCTGATTCCAGCTCATCGTAACTCCCTTTTTCATTTTTGCAAGGAGAAAATACAAGGTGAATGCAAATATTGTGTTTTTGACTCCCCTTACCTTCCTGCAAATCCAAGAGACTAAAACCACAATTGTAGAAGACAATTTGAAAAATGAAAGCAGCCCTAAAAACAACACAAATAAAATGGAGCTTGATCTGGTGCCGCCACCATTACTATACAAAGAACTGTGCATCTGTCTGTCGACACTTTCTCAGTCACTCTGTTTATGATGCTGAGAACATCTTTGTTTTTTGCATGAATGTCAAACTGCTATTGAGCAAAGGCATGGTCAAATACCATTTCCTGTATCAACATAGGAGAATTTCTCGTTAAAAAGATACGAACCTGCTTATGGAACACCATGTCGAAGTAAATTAGATCGAAACAGAAGATGCAAAAGAAATCAATTTTGTTTTGACCCCATTTCTTTTTTGCTCTGAACGGAAACGTTTCAGTCATTTCGCAAAACCAATATTTCATTTTGGAGTTCTATTTGGAAACAACTTTTACAAAAACCAATAACATATATAATTAGAAAAACTGGAACATATTACAGTGAAAGTAACATAAACATTACATACATTAATTTTTGAAAATGGAATACTTTCATTCTAACCAATCAGAAATGCAACGCGTTTTATAACTTGTGTATGTGACAAAGTGAAATTACAGCGTTCATCGTAGCTCTCGACTCTGATAATCAATGTCATAGCCTAAATAATATATTAGATGATTTGTCAAAAAGAAAAAGAAAAAGAAAAGGCAAAAAAAAGAATGAATTCTAGGAACCAGCTGAATTTCAGCTTGTTTGTGGCTGAAATTATCCAAATAATGACTGAAACAATCTATTCATCTAAACCGGCCAAACAGGACCAATATTCAGTCCAGACTCATCACTGAACTGAATGGTTTCAACTCTTGACTGACCAAGCCAAAACGAACCCAACTTGACACAATGACACCAATGCCAAAACCTCAATCATAACCAACAACAACAAAAAGTAGGTTGGACAATAATCTTCTATGGAGAATTCATAATATCCCTACCTGTGCAACACAGAGTCTAGAGGGGTAAATCACAAGTTGTCTTTCCAACTGGCAGCGTCAGTGAATCTTTGGGGATTGAGGAAGCAGGTCCCTCTTGGTTTGTGTTAAGATTGGACTCTTTATTTTTGTATTTCATTCACGTACACTGATTAATGAAAATTTAAAGCCACCAAATGATTACAATTGGCGTCAATCTAAATGGCATCATTTATAAATGGCAAACTGGCACAGATGCCTATCAATTTAAATGTCCTCATGACCCAGTGTACACATTCCATAGAAGCAAAGACTGATTGATTGGATGATCCTGACATCCAATTTAAAACATTTCTTTAATGACCATTTTAAAATTTTAAAATTCCATTTAACAGGCACCACACGATCAGACAGTTAATTATACATTCTGTGTTTTTTTTTTTTTTTTTTTTTTTTGGTTACACCCTATAAATAGTGAAGGATTTGGAGGGTTTGAATTGACTTAATGCATACTACATAGGGCAGTGGCCATGTGCAGGTGTCGGCATTTCCATACTCTGTAGCATATTAAAAAACTCAAATGATATTAGGCAACAAAAAGTTTTTAGACGGACAGATCTACTAATCAAGAACCAAGTTATATTCCGACAATGAAGCAGACCTTATCACATACTGGGCAGGTGTCACTTCTTTCCTTCCATTCAAGAATGCAGGAAAGATGAAAATGATGGTCACATTTTGTCATAATTCTTGGATTATCTGCATCATACTCTGCAACAAAAACACAAGGCACTTATCATCATTTGTTTCGGTCCAATTGCAAGAATGGTAAAGCTATTTTCAATGTGGAAACACTACCCAGTCATCAAGCTGCTAAAAGATAGCAACAAAAAGGCAATGCAGCACAAATATTTTTATGCAACCCAACAATGAAAGCAGGAATCACAAAGAGTTGGCTTTATCATTAGGACTTCTTCCAAAAAGGATGTATGAATGGGGAAATCTCTATTGAAGTTTTTGTTTCTATTGAGAAACAGTTGGGTTTATTTGTAAATTTGGGTCAATGAATTTATTTGTAATTTTGAAAGTAAGTTTCCGAAATTAGGATTAGTTTAAATTTGAGTTATTTTAAGCTAGAGTTGTGATGGGATTAGGATTAGGTTTCCTAGTTTGAGTACACTTCGTTTATTGTAATCTATACATAGCCTTGAGCTATTCTCAATAATATAGATGATAGATAAAAGAGTTGTGTCAACTATCAACCATCAAGATATAGCCCAAAAATTTCAACTGTTTCCCTAGATTGATTAGAATTGTTAGCAATCAGGAGCCCTTGGTTAGAGTCAATAGGAGTTAAAGTAGCGTGAAATCTACTGTTTAAAAGAGGGCTGTAAAAGCTGAGTTCGTGGAGTAAGTTGTGATTTGCTTGGTAACAATGTTCTTCACAGGAGCAATTCTAGTAAAAGGGATTGGAATATGAATCTACTTAAGCTGTATGAAGGGTTCTCACAAAAAGACAATTTATTCAAGTGCTCGATGCAACCAATTAACGCACAAATCTAAAGCCAACAAGATTCCTGGGCACTGTCTCCTTTCCTATTGGTTAGGAACCTGCTGAGATATTTCTTTATTTACCTTGAATTGGATTCTATGTAAAGTGTATTAATATTAAAGGGATGAGATTCTATCTCCTCGATCTAAGGATAGGATTGACAATAGGGTTATTTGCTTGAATAAAATAAGTATTGTTAGACATTCAGTTTTGGGGAATTTTATGATGTCATTCGACTATAATGTGGCTGGAAGTTATACATGAGTTCGTGGAACTTGGGCAATATTCTCTCTTTTTTTTTAAATAACTTTAACTTATATAAATAAGAAAGGAAGATACAATGAAGGACAACGAAAGAAGCTCCAGATGTGAGTGTATCGGCATCAGAGATGTACAAGACACCGATCACACCTACATAACACAAGCATTTAAATTACATGATCGATCAACCCCTTGCTAAGCTAGACAATCCACTTCTCTTGTTTACTTCTGCCTTTTGCACTGTATTTTCTGCTGGTCCTTCCTTTTCAGGTATTTTCTGCATGACTTTGGGGACTACTACATGTCTAGACTGCGCAGGGACTTATTTGTAATGTAGTAAAAAAGAAGGGACCATTTTGTAATTTTGAAAACTTAAAGTGGGTTTTGTAATTTGCAAAAAATCCACATTATAAAAGCATAGTCTCGTCATCCAGCCCAAGTGGTGATATCAGCAATTTCTTCTTAAAAACCCACTTCTTTCTTCTTCTCTTACCCCACATTCACTTCTCTTAAATTTTTTTTACGTATTACACAAATTTTTTCACATCTGGAAGACTTCAACTTGGTATCAGGCATCTACAATTCAAAAATCATAAGATTTGAGAAAAATCAAAAGATATGAGAAAAGCTCCAATATAATTTTTTTTTAAGAGTTTTTTTTTTTTTTTTTATCTTTGGAAAAGCCCCAATCTATCTTAGCAAATAATGCATAATATTAATAAATCTTGGCTGAAAATCATTAGATCTAAGGCAAACTAACAACCTCATGCCAAATCTAAGCCACTCCAACACATGCTCGCCTGTAACTTAGGCATATTTAGAAGAAAAAAAAGTTACATAAACTCATATTAAATACATGAAAATTTTGAAAAGATCAAATAAAAAATTGCGATCTCCTTTGAAACATACAGCCAACCCATTCTAACTAATTTCTTAAAGAAAACCTTATAAAATAAAACTAGACACATAATTGTAAAGCTTGCTCAAGCCAAAGTCTGAATAGCACCTCTAGTGTTTTTTTCACAACGCCTAGTGCCTTATTTTCTCTTTCACAAAAAAAAAGCTCTCACAAGGTGGAAGGAGGTTAGAGATGATTTTGTTACAAGGAAGAACCCTAAAAAGGCAAAAAGTGGGGAGAAAAGAACCTTTTGTAGGCCAATTGACTGAGAATTTACTACCAATGTGGCTAAGACAAGTAGACAACCCATATGTTGGTGAGTGTTCGCGGTACGAGCCTATACCGGAACAGACAATGCAGTGTGCTGGTATTGACTGATACCAGCTACATATCAGCCAATATGCTGCGATATTTTATTCGATGGCTTAGTTTCATTACAAAGTACGATGCAGCCAATGAAAGCGAAGTTGGGACTAATTTATAGTTTGCGGAGGACGTGGGTTTTTCGTTCAACTACATTTGACGAGGTGCCAATGTTTGAGTTTGAAGATCAAACAGTTAAGAAAATGATGATGATGGTAGGCAACTAGGAAAAACGTAGTGCAATTGTTTGTTGGCCAGCAGGCAGAACCATAAGGTTGGAGAGCACCCAATCAAATATTTGGAGCTCCCAACCTGTGGTCTTGTGAGATCCAGTGGTAGAAAAATTTTGAGTAAAAGTTACCTACACGGAGAAGACAAAATCTATCCTCAGGTCATTGGGTGATTAAACCAATGCAGTACTGTCAAACTTGCCAGTTTCCTACATATTATATAAAAAGTTGGGTGCAATGGCAAAGAATTAAAACAACTAAATCAAAACAATTAATCATATAACAAAATACCCCGATATAATTTTGAAAAATAACTAATCATTTAAAACTAAATTTTATAATATAATGTTACAATAATCCAAAAATAATTATGATACAAGTTTACATTCATGACCTAAAACACAAGGATTTGGGCATTTATATCATCTACATAGAAGACAGAATCCTAAAAATAAGGTTTCATTGATGATTTATTAAAAAATAAAATAATTTTTATAATATTACAAATAAATCTGAAACTGAAAATATGATTAAGATTTACATTCATGGATTAAACAACAGGGACTTGAGCACTCTTAAGGTCTAGATGGAAGATAAAGACATGAAATATAATTTCATAAATTACTTTTTTACAATCTAAAAATAAACAAACTGAAACGTGAGTACTAAATCCAAACTACGCGGATCTGTTCAAAAAGTTTAGAAAGCTGGATCTATCAGTGAAGGTCTAATTCATTACTTTCTCTTCAAGTAACTTGGGAAATATTAAAAGATTCCCAAAAAATACTAATTTTTCCTAATAGAAAAATGAAAAATATAGTAATGAATGTTGGCACAAAATCATTAAATCTAATGCAAACAAACACTCTGAGTCAAATCTAAGTCACTCTAATGCATGCATGCATGCATTGGAGGCACTTAAACCATCATCATCAAAGCCTTGTCTCAACTATGTTGGGTTTGGCTACATGAATTTTGTTTCTCCATTCCGATCTATCCTGAGTAAAATCCTCAGATGAGTTGCACTTCTTCATAACTACTTTTACTACCTCCATCATCGTCCTCTTCGGCCTACCCCTTCCCCTTGGTGAGTCATCCACCTGCACAGTCAAACTTTACCTTACCAGCGCCATTGTCGGTCTACATTGGACATGCCCAAAACAATCTCAAACGGATTTCTTAAATTTTATCCTCTATTGATGCTACCCCTAAATGCTCTCTAAAGCACTCATTTCCAATTTTATCATTCCTAGTTTTAACACACATCCACCTTAACATTCTCATATTTGCTACATCCATTTTGTGCATATGTTGCTTCTAGATTGGCCAACATTCTGCTCCATAGGCCATCGCTGATCTAATCACTATCTTGTAAGATTTCCCTTGAATCTTGTGAGCATGCGCCGATCACAAAGCACTATAGATACATGTCTCCACTTCAGCTATCCTGCTTTTATCCGATGTTCAACATCGTTATCAATCTAACAATTCTTACCAATGATCAAGTCAAGGTGACGGAATGAATCTCTTTATGGTATCTCCTATGCTTCAATTCTCACACTAGTTTCAACTCTTTGTATATACACTAGTTTCAACCCTTTGTATATACCCATTGAAGTTGCAATCCATACATTCTTTCTTAGTACGACTCATTTTAAAGCCTCTAGATTATAAAGCCTCCTATCATCTCTCAAGTTTTGCATTCACACAATCTCTTGATTCATCCACCAACACTATATCATCTGCAAACAACATACACAAACGCACCTCCTCTTAAATATGAGCAGTTAACTCATCTATAATCAGTTCATTAGAGCCACTTGAATATATATATATATATGGGAGATGCTCCTATGAGAGCTATCTCTCACCTCATATGCTCCTCTTAAATATAAGCAGTTAACTCATCTATAATCAGTTCATTAGAGCCACTTGAATATATATATATATGGGAGATGCTCCTATGAGAGCTATCTCTCACCTCATATGAGAGATGGGGGTGGGGGCCGTCACATTTAAGTTATTGGCATTGGATATGGATGTGAGGGCCGCCACCTAATCTCCCATTTAAGGTGTGAGATATATTTCTTAGGAGCATCTCCCTATATATATTTATACATATATATATATATATATGAAAGTTTCTAGAGGAAATTAGATTAGGTTTTGAGATCCCCAAATCTTTCATGTATTGCTCAAAAGAACAAAGTACTAATTCATTCCAACCTATTTCTTCAACCCCCCCCCCCCCCCCCCCCAAAAAAAAAAAAAAAAAAAACAAAAGTACACACATAGCTTCATGAATCTCACTTAAGCCAAAGTCTGCATGCTGCTTTTTAATCCCATTGAAAGAACACTGATTATTTTTAGTTTCTTTTTGAATGATGAACATAGATTAGTTTCCACACAAAAAAACAATTAAAAGAAGGTAGAAATGATGATAAAGAAGTGTGGAAACATGGTTGCAAGATGAAAATGCCCTAAAGAGTTCAAAAGAAGGCTTATCTAGGATTGTTGGCTGATAACAACAATAACATCAAAGACATACAGCTGTATGCACTGATATCAATATAGTATCAAAATATGGCACTGGTGTCGATTGATACCTGGTACATTTCAACCAATATTTTCAACCATGCAGGTCATCCAAACACATGCACCCTCCTTTACGCATAAACTGAATTACATGCACTTGGTTTGCCAGTATCCAAATGTGTCCTTAGTGCCTTCTATTTGATGAAAACATCGATAAGAGGCACAAAATCACCAAAACCACATCACAAAAACCACAGCCAAAGAGAGTACTGAGAGAGCATTTTTCCCAAGTAACACAATTTACGCCCGCAACCTTGGGTGCTTGAATAAAGCATATACACAAGGGGACTGCTTTTCCTATGTTAGGATGCTCGTCTTCATTGTATTTAATCTTTTTATTGAATTGAATTTCTCATTACTCAATTGTTTGGAAAATCAATAAGCAAAATATATTTGGATGCCAGAGGGAAAAAGCTTTGTAGGGTTACAGTTATTCATACTAAAGTTATGACCTAAAATAAAACCAAATAACAATTACAGCTGCAGGAACAGTATTATTATCAACGGCATCGCCTAGTGGTCGAAAGAGACTCATTTAATGCTATTTCACGGGTGAACTCTTGCTGATCCAGGCCCTAGGAAATTTCAATTTTAAGTGTCGGCTGCCTCGTGTTGGGTGGCGTTTCGCCATGTGGGTCAATCTGCAAATGGCATGGCCCTTGTAAAGTTCAATTTTAACTGCTGGTTGCTTCACGTCAGGTGGTCTTTCGCCATGTGGGTCGATATGCAAATGGCATGGTGGATACTCTTAACTAGGTGGTGGACAGGACGTCATCATTGGTCACTCCTATCATGTAGTTTGTTTTCACGTTGGGTATAATGCTTGTATACCTTCACGTTTTTCCTTTCTGTTTTTTGTTTTCCTTGTATGATGTATGGACTACTCTCACAAACATTTAATTTACCATTATTGATCAAACATAATACTATTACCATCAGCATCATATAATCATCACTGCAAGTGACTATAATCAAATTTAGAACTAGGAGACTCCATTCACCTGAAGTCTTAAGCAGCTAAAGATGGCAAGCCATTCAACAATTTGCATTTGAGCTTACCAACACAATATAAATCTAACTTCAATTTCCAGTAGGATTGCATGATCCAGCCCTCTGAGACGGAAAAATGCACAAAGGATGGGTCTTGCATGGGTCTCGGAATCTGACTTTTCAAGCCAAATAAGGAATCAGGAGTGTTCATGTATGCACAATGTCCAAATAGATGCCAAGGCAAAACTCATATCAAATATAAACATTATCAGGTCCAATACTTGGCAATCTTGGCCTAGGGCCAACTCCATTCATTAGCTAGGCATGGACAGCACTCAGCCTGGCCAATGGCCAAGTTACAGTCCCAATTGATAGTAACGAAGCAATCAAATGTTGAAACTCATTGAAGAAAATGTCATTGGATGTCCAAAAGTTAGGAGATGAGTACCTTCAAGACAGGTAGGGCAAACATCTTCCTCCTTCGTTGCCAGAACAATAGATTCACACAATTTTGATGGTTCAACTTCATCCACTTTCGGGGAGCCCTGTTTATCATCTGTTTCATTCTTGCAGTCCAATGCCTCCAGTTCTTCGCGTGTAACTGAACTTTTTAACCCACTATCAGTTAATGCTTCTCCAACGGACTGGGAATCTGCTGCCTGCACTGTACCAAGCTTGTTGCCACTGTTAACTAGAGTGCCAGACGAAGCCCGTGGGCGTCCCAAATCCACATCATATGGCAATGGTGCAGGAGGTGCTCGGTACGTATCAGGGTTCGTTTCAACCAGGAGTCCCATAGAGAGTGAAGAATCTGTAGTGCGGGTAGATGACAAAGAACCATGCTCTTCTAGATTTCGTGGAAACTGTGAAAAGGATTTAGAAAATTAAAAATGATGACAAATTGGTAGGGAAAGGAAGCTTCACACAATGGCTTTAATGGGTTAATACAACAGAACAATATACAGTGTCCCCAATTAATGATGATAGAATAGAAAATTTACCAAAACCACTGCAAAAATAGACGATATAACTGTTTGTTTACAAGGACAAAAAAATATCTGGAATTTGAATTTTCGATATCAAAATAATTTGCATTCAGGTTATCAAAAAAAAAAAGCATTTGCATTCAGTATTAGGTTTCTTCTATTTTCCAAAACTGTGGTCTAAACCCAGCATCATAAACCATCTAATTGTTTGAAATTACTAGACGGTGTTGGGCCCTGCAATAATGAAAGCACCACTGTGCCCCTAGCCAAGACTCCACTGCTTGGCTGAATAAAAAATGGACATTAGGTCAAGTCAACTGTCCATGTGTGCTCAATGGTGTTTCTTTTTCCTTTTCCCCCCTTTCCATGGAAGATTGTTCAGATGACAGTGCAATTCATGAAATTAGTTGTATAATGCTACCTTCATCATGAATATATAACATTTTTTGGTTTATAGAAGAAAACATTCAGAGCATTTCCATTGTTAATGAAACATTTAGACTATTGCAGCTCACATAATTGTCATGGATAATGAAATGGAGCTCTTCATGCTTGTTCCTGCATTTGCAGCACTAATATGCATAGATTACCTCATGCTTAGGTTTTCAAGAGAAACTATTCGGTCACCTATAACCTTGTTCTGAGCTACATATGGATATGAATTTCATCATACAAATGTGTTTTTTCTTACAATAGGGAGGACTACCACGTAGCAGCAGGATAGAGAAGTAATAACAGATGATCACTTTCTTGTATATAGTTGGTCAAAATGCATAAGCTCGGATCATGCAGAACTGATTCAAAATTCAGGAAACAATTAATCAATTTTTTAATAGCCAATAATTTGTAAATGTTCAATGCATTGTTGAATGCTGTTGTGTATCTCACATCTGAATATAATCAGCACCAAGCATAGAGAATCTCATTGAAATTGCATCAAAACCAACATATCTAACACAGTCACAATTTAACAAATCTGTACCATGAACTTGTGTTATAGATTTTGCCATGTTTCTTAAAATTGCATCGAGCCTTTTGATGTGGCACATTCTATCTTGGTTCCCATTGAAGAGCATGAATGGTAGTTTTTAGTGTTAAAATGGCTTCGTAATAGTAACGATTACATCTTGTTAACTGTAATGATTGAAGTGTATTTTGCTATGCAATTACAATATGCCCCAACTGGCTGATATGGACCAGTTTCTGAAGGATATAATTTAAAGAACAAGTTATAAACTTGCACTTTCATCTTTTTTGGTTGTATCGGTAACTTCTTAACCAATTAAAAAAACAAATAACATTTCATTCTTAAGTTAACAGTTTAGTCACATGTCTAGGTTTGCTAGGTATGGGAAATACCACACGTCATTTCGTAGGATAGACAGGAACCTACCACCAATGATATGTTTAATTTTAGCTCAATACATTCTATTAAGTCTGTGGGAGCGCACACAAATGTGTGAATACGAGTGCTTGAAGAAAAAATCAAAGATATGCCATCCACATAAATTGGAAGAAAAAAAAAATCAAAGATACAAAAGATTGTAAGTCATCATCTTCATTATTGCCTGGCCCCCTCCATTTAGAGTCATCTTTTTGCAAGTTCTTTTCTAATCAATCCTATTTTGAGGCCAGGCTCTCTATAACTCAGTCGAACAGAAAATTTTATATATATATATATATATATACATGGAGAGAAAGAGAGGGAGATGCTCCTATGAGAGTTACTCTCAAGGTACTGTGAGAGTAAGGGTGGGGGCCTGGGGCACTAACATCCATATCTAATGCCACCAGCCTAAATGTGAGGGCGCCCACCCTTTACTCTCATAGTACCGTGAGAGTAACTCTCATAGGAGCATCTCCCATATATAAATATATATATTATATGTATGTATGCGTATGTATATTTATTTCCATGGAAAACACTTTCTCAAACTACTAGAGAAAATAAACTTCAATTCAACATGGTCCTCCATGTATTCAAGTCCTCATAAGTAAAAGCTATAGGTTAGGATGCACCAAAATCCATTTAGAAATATACCAAATACCAATCAAGATTCAGAAGATGGGAGAAATACATAAATAAATAAAGATAGATAAGGAATTGGACAGACAAGGCATTTTATGGTAACATAACCTATGGGAAAAACCCTCTTGTTCATGTTAAAATGAGAAAGGAAATGACCAAACTGCATGTCCAAGTTAAAGGAAAATAAGTACGAAGAAAATGTAAGAAGGCCGGATAAAAAATAAATAAAGAGTATCAGAAGCAAGTACAAAAAGTGAACTACAACAATGACCCGAAAATAGTAATATGCATAGAAGCACCACATAGTGGTCTTTTAGTACTACAATTCATAATCATAATCTAAGTTCATTCACAGGCACATGTATCGGAACCTGAAGACACCCAACCTGGCGAAGCCCAAAACATCACTTGAGTAGATTCAACACAATATTTAAAAACTTATAAACAAAAATCTATTTGAAAGTAAAAATACTATGCAAACAATAACAGGAATATAATTAATGTAAAAATTTTACTCTAAATAACCAAGTAATACATTGACACTTCATAGAGTTTAAAAAAAAAAAAAAAAAAAAAGTTATGACATTGTGATTGTATCCACTACCAAAAAAAAGGAAAAAGAAAAGAAAACACAAAACTAGGTAGAAGAACACGGTTCTATCTCAAAGAATTTGAGATGAGAATCTAAGTAGATGCATGATAATTTGTTCAATTCAAGGAATCTTCTAATGTTGATCATGAATAACTACAGAATTGCAGTAATAAGGATTACATTCGGCATATAGATTGCTTTCTTCTAAATCCATAAAATACACTACTGACAGAACAAAGGAACTACATGCCATTGCCAAATGTAACACGAGACAAACAGAGGCTACGCACATAGTAGTATACTGGTGGCTCATTCAATTGTGCACTTCTAGAAGGACAACAGCAGCAACCACCCATTTTCCGTCAATTTGTACTTATTATACCTATTGTCCACCAGGAACTATTGGAGACTGATGCATTGTTTTCATTCTGACATGAAACAGACAAGAAATCAACAGGATAAATAAGATGACCCATCAATCAACATATTACCTCTGAAGCCTGAGAAACAGTATCTGAACAAAAATAATTTCAAGGCATTGGAGTCTTTCTAATAGACAAAAAGAAAAGAGCATCACAATTACTAGGAGAAACAATTTGGGAAGCTATCTGGCAGGAAGAAAACATTAATCAGATTACCATAAGAGAGGGTTGATTACACAATTTTACATTTGATATGTGATGAATTTATTTCTGGCTGTATTATATTTTTCTGTGGTGACTAAGAGATATGCATACGCTCCATTGCAGCAACATACTAAAATTGATATATATTAGTTGCAGTCCTTTGGTGTACAACTTCCACCCTGGTTACAATTGTATGATTTTAGATGATTCCTTAAAATTACAGTTCCATCTAGATATTCAAAAAGGTTACTCATGCAAAATAGAACGGCCAAATAGACAAACAAGAGAAAATGCGCCCAATGAATTTGGATGAGATTAGGTTAATTGAGCTGAATTTAGACCCCATTTAATGAAATTGAGGATTTTTCTGTAAATACGGATTTTCGCGTATTTTGTCGAATATAGTAAAATTTGGTACCATCATGTGTATTTCGATGAGTACATCAACTTACATAAAATACTCAAGTTCATTTGAATCTAATGGATTAAATAAGTCTTGATTTGACTCGAAATCGAAATATGGGGAATGGAAAGGATTAAAATGCAAAACAGCATTTTATAAGGTTCCAAATGAACCCATTTGCATTCACACGACCCTTCTAGAGAATTTGAGAGACCTGAGTTCAGTTCTTTCTTTCTTCTTTCTTCATTCTTCTTCCTCAAGTGATTAGAGTGAGGTTTTAGCTGACCAGGTGTGAATCCATCAACCAAACCTTAATTATCATGGTTTTCTTTTCTTTTTAACTCTATTCTGATCATCTTTAAGTTATATTTAATTTTATTTACTTTCGCTGGCTGATACAGTGTCTGAAAACCATGTTCTAATAACATGTTCCATCCCTTAATCCACATCTGCCTTTTGTTCTCTAGTTTTGCTAGATTATATGAAGCATTGCTTCTTCTTTTTTATAATTAAAAGTTTTAGTGTCAACATCCCTCCAACCCTCACACACACACCCCCTGTGCCGAAAAGAAAAAAGAAGGGGAGGACTTCAACAAAGTCCAGTGCTAATGTAATGATTTGCAAATAAAGAGAATACAGGGATGTCTCTGTCAATAGACAGACTCCCACTCTCACGATCCCTGGGTGGGTAGGTTTAGGCAGTCCCCCTTGGCCACTAGGCCAAGTCAGCATAGAGGGTAAAAAAAGTTTTGCAAATAAGGTCCAACAATCGATATTAATAGCACAGCCAAACCTATCAATTCCTCAATTTCCTTATATTAAGTTCTGCTATCTCTGAATGCACCTTGCTTAAACAATGGCCCATTAACAACACTAGCACAATTTTGTGAATAGATTCTAGCCGTTAAACTAAGTTCACAACTCAATCCATACCAAGGATTCACTAAATTCACAACTCAACTCCTTCAATTCATAAATCATTCCTCCTAAATGTGTTTGGAGATTTTAGCACATTGGATGGCCAACATGATGCTTCAAACCTAACCTGTTGTCAAGATCAAAATATCAATGTGGGTCAAAAATCAACAGAAAGAAAGCGGATGCCCCTTAGCTCCCGCTCACAGAGACACTTCAAATCTTTTATCCATTATTCTATGCCATGTACTCAAGCCTCGTCAATAACCATGTTACCAACTCAAGTCATGCATGCTCCAAACAAGCAAGCAAAGTCAAGGATCAGATCCCAGAAGCAACATGTAAATTTGGAAACTATAAGAGGGGAATTTTTCAACTCAATTCTAACACAAACCTAAGCAATGAATCAATTCAATCGCATAGTTAATTTGGAGAAAAAAAAAATAAAACTGGCAATTATGTTCCAAAAGATTGACATAATTAATCAAAACAAAAAAAAAAAAAAAAAATCCCTTCTTTACAGCATCCCTCTCCATATTATCACCCCAAAGAACACATATAACCGCAAATCATACTAGAAAAATAAGCAATCAATCTAAAAGTCTACTGAATTTCCAAATATCTCAAGTCCATATAAAACTTATACCATACCAGTTTATAATCTTCCAAACTACAAGTAAAAGTAAAGTAGTAAACACCCATATCACTATAAAATATAAAAAGTGTATCAAGAACTCGAAGTGCGGAGTAAAGAACACTCAAAACATCAAAATATGCATCTAGGCAAAGGGAGAGACAAAAAAAAAAACAAACAACAAATAGAGATAGAGAGAGAGAGAGAGAGAGAGTTTCGATTATCCTATCAAAATCGGATATCTCACCAGCTCTGAGACCAAAATCCAAATCAAATCACACCAACTCAATCAACAAAAGGAGACGAATTTCAACAAACTTTATGAAATCTTGATTTCGAGAAGAAAAAGAAAATCGCTCATAATCCTACCATATCTGTTTCCGTAGCATCCAAAAGCACACGACAATGAAGAAGAATATGCCAGAAAAGGAGAGTAAGAGTGTTAAAACCCTAAGTGGAGAAGTAGAACACGGGATCTGAATAGTAAACTAATAAAAGAGGAAGAATACAAAACCGCAATTCAGGATCGAAACAGTTCATGAGCTTGAGTAAAGTAGATGAGGGAATCATACCTCGGAAAAAAAAAAAATGGAAGAATCGATCGAGAGTAGAACTCTTCTCAGTAGAAGAGAAAGCCACAGAGGCTTTACTCCTCAATTCCGTTTCGTGGAGTGGGAAGCGACAGGACTTTAGAGGAGAATAAAGGGGTCATTTGTAATTAAGATCAATTGTAAGGATGCTTATTGATTTTGAAAGTTTTGTGAAAAAGAGAGATGCTAAGTGCACAGTGGAGTTTTGCTGAGAGAGTTGTCAATAATACAACAACCGAAGCTTTTCTTGCCACGTCCTTTTTTTTTTTTTTTTTTTTTTTTTTTTTTTTTTTTTTTTTTTTTTTTTATGATCAAGATATACCTCGGTATGAAATTACCTAAAAAGACATCTATCAAAAGTCTTTTTCTCTCACTTCTTCCAAAACTCCTCCACCAATAACCCTTAGCTCCACTATTATCGTCCCCTCCAGCAGCACCGTCGAAGGGGGAAAAGGACAAAGAGAGGGAGACAGCGGCAAGTAAGATGGCCGATAGAGGGCGTTGCAGGGAGAGGAAGAGGGATAAGGAGAGACAGGGAGCAAGGGATAGAAGTAAAGGGAGAGAGGGGATACAGGGAAAGGGAGAGAGAAAAGGAGAGTAGTTGGCGGCAGGCAAGGCGGCCGGCGAAAGGCGTTGGCAAGAAGAGGGAGAGAGGGACAGTAGATGGATAGAGGGAGAGAGAAAAAAAAAAGAGACGGACAAGGGCGAGGGAGAAAAGGGGATGGGAAAGGGAGAAGGAGACAGGGCTTAGGCGAGCAGGGAGAGGGAGACAGACATAGCAAGGGAGAGAGAAAGAAGAAGAGGGAGAGAGAATGGAAGGAGATGGAGAGAGGGAAAGAGACAAGGAGAGGGAGACAATGAGAGCGAGCGGGGCGGCAGGCTGCAGGTAGAAATAGGAAGGGAGAGGGAGTGTTGAGAGAGGGTAGTTTTGGAAAAAGGAGGTGTGTAGAGAGTGATTTTGGTCATATGTGGTGGGTGTAGAGAGAAGGAAAGTGTGGAGAGCAAAAATCAATGTGCATTTAGCCATTCTCTTGTGAAAACATCTAGAGAATTCTCAACTTTTATTCTGTAGATTGAGTCTTCATAGATTTTGAGAAATTAATATCCAAAAACCTAAATACATATAAAATCATGGGATGCGCTCATTTACTTGTGCAAAGATTATGATTTTTTTTTATTTTTATTTTTTTTGATAACGCAGGTTCCCAACCCTTTGAGCCAGAATAATTCCTACGGGCCCAGAGAGAAAGCAGGATAAAATTCCCCTTTAGCCTCAGTGTGGTAGTGTAGTTTCAAACCCACAAAAATTATGATTTTGACAAATATAATAATGTGTTTTTGCATGTGTAACATTTACATATGTAAAATATATTTTCTAATCCCAAGCATGGTGATACTCACCCTGGCTATTTCATGTGCTTTATATATATAATAAATATTAGTGCATGTTTTATTGGATAGAAATTTAGTTTTGTAGCTAGTAAAAGAAAGTCCATTTATTTCTCAATGCTTGGATTTTATACAAGTAGGCCCTGCTAGAAGCCTCATGGATTTCTCATGAGTTCATGTCTTGCACGATATAAAAACATTGTAGGGTGTTTTAGGCAACTTCACCATGCAAGGCAACGATTTTTTAGGTTTTAACTGTTCGATTTTGATCAAAAAATCCTCCATAGAATGTGAAACGCCCCTCGTGTTTTGTATAAAAAGAAAAAAAAATCTTTGAACGTACTTTGTACCAATTATGCTACATGAGAAGGCTAAAACTTCTAAGATTTTATGATATCGCAATATTTTACTGACATTTTGCAATATCACACATTCATTGAGTACGTTATCGGCCCAACAAAAAATCTATTTTCATCCTTGGGAGTGTTTAGATGGATGGTGAATTGAAGTAAAGCGAAGTTAAGCATCAAATCAAGAGAGAATAATATTTAAGGGAGTCTTTGTTTTTAGTGACTTGATAGGAAATCTTTTTGACTTTTTGTGTAAGAAAATTATTTTTTTTATCATTTAAGATAAATGAGATTGCTTTTCGACTTATTTTTTATTTTAAATTAGAGAATTTTAAATTTATATACTTTTGATATGATATGATCTTTTATTATCTGGGTAGCGGTGGCTTTACCTAACCTCAATTCATCTCACCACCCATATAATGGAATGGATTGTCTGCAACTAAAAGTCAATGCCCTAATTAACCAATTTGGCTTATATTTTGGACAACAGTTCAGGACCTTAGTTGGTCTATAATTATTCCTCTTCAGAGCCCCATATCTACATCTGTAGGCTACACTTGGTCATCCCCTATAAAATGATGAACTTCTGTTCAATCAAGCCAGCTAGGTTGACTACCATAAAGCCGTAGAGGACATTTTAGCCAAATTTTATTCTCCTGTGCAAGTGCATAGCCGCATCATTCATCAAGAGCAGCATTCCAAACATGGCCCCCTACATGGAAAGTGGGCTCCTGATGCACAGTCCAGCACAGGAGAAAATTACCCCATATTTACCCTGTTATATATGAAAATGCGGTTTGCTTCCGAAGATTGAGGGATTGAAAGTGCGCCACAACATTGGAACCACAGAAAATATACCCGGCTCCACCTATAGAGATTTACTTGGCTCCCCTAAACTTGTAGGGATTAGTTGGGCCTAAAGGACCAAAACACCTCAGATATAAAAAAAGAAAAAGAAATATATATGAAACATTTCTATAACAAATTTCAGTTGAATGAAAGTGGAAATTGACATTCCATATGTAAAAGATTCACATGCTCAAGGGCCTGTTTCTTTGCTAGAATTCCATGAATTTCAGTCTGGGGAATTCCTGAATAACAGACATAGTTGAATTCCTGGATGCTCGTTGGGCTTGAATCTATGAATTCCACTCCCTTTGTATTTTGGTGGAATTCCTGGATGCTCCTTGGGCTTGAATCTAGGAATTCCACCAAAATACAAAGAGAGTGAAATTCCTAGATTCCCAAAGATCAAAAGAGAAATTTAATATGACTGGAATCCAGAAGGTCCTGTGAAGAAACATGGAATTCAGAGAATTTAGATGATAGCATGTCACATCATGTTTAGGAATTCCTCGACATGGTGAATTCGGGCAGAAATTCTAACACAAAAACAGGGTCTAAGCCCATATCCATTAAGAACAACGTGTAGGCCACTTCACATTATTTAAAATACACAACATTTCATATGCGTTTGTCATTTTACTTTTATGTATATATCATTCGTGTTTTTGGTGTTTTTATGGCATATTCCTATCGTATCTATTTTATCTTTATGCATCCTAGCTTATGTAATTTCTTTAGGATCAATATTTTTTTTCTATTTATTTTAGAAACTTCATTTGTTAGGCTAGGCTTTACATATGATATTTTTCGCTTAATCAAATTTCAATTCAGCAAGTCAATAATTAATCTCATTTTTCATATTATAATCCATCAAACTATGCAACCACTCCGCTCGAAGAAAACGTGCTTTTTTGTACCAAGGCATAGTATCCATGCTTTATATTCAAAATATTTAGCTTTTTTCACATGGTTCAATCAGTATGAAGCACAGTTGGAAAAAAAAAAAAAAAAAATCAGTGGAAGGTATCAAGGCTAAGTAAGACTGTACAGTCAAACCCCGTAACCATTGTATATATACAAAGAGATCAAGGATCTGAATCCATATACTAGTCATTCAGTCAGACTCTGCGATGTTGATCCACTTATTACGTGACATTCGAACATGCATTCGACTCGAGGACTAATAACATTGTCATTTGAACTCCATGCATAAATTTAATAATGCAAAAGGAGATTTCACGTTTTCTTGTTTCAAGCCATTCATATTAAAATAAAAATATATTTTTATTAACAATCTTCTAAATAAACTAGCAGCCTGGGCCCTAACCAAAAATAGATTTTGATAATAAAAAGATAAAAATCAAGAGGGAAAATTCAAAGTATCCAAAATTGAGATTAAAAAACTAAAAATTATGAAAAAAAATAAAAATATCTATAATCCAAAAGTAAAGCTAGAATGATTTAAAAATATTTAAGAAGTAATATAAAAAAAAATACCATATAGAAAAGGAATGATGTAAATGGTATGCTAAAAGGAGAAAAAGAGAACGTAATGGAGTGAAAAATTTAAAAATGATGACCGGAATGTAGTTTAAAACTTATATTTGATCTTTTACTTTCGATATTTGGACTAACAAATTACGTAATATGCAATATTTTCCATTTTATTTTCATTAGTGTAGTACTTTTCTTGTACATGTAGATTTATTAGTGTGGATTGATTATCATGAATGCGTGTAAATGAATGTGTTTTTTTATATTTTATAAGTAATGAATTTATTTTTAAATACTTTTAAAATTATTTTTAAAGAAACACGACTCTGTTAAGTCACCGCATTAACTCTATCCGAGTCAATTGTTATGCATTGGAGGAGTCAAGTCCGAACCACGAGTTTTTCAACTGTGAATTTAATTTGAGTTATAACACTATAAATGGAGTGGAATTTGACTCACTGGATATTCATGGGACCTCATTTGAGTCTAAGTAAATGTAAATCCCTCTCGGATCAAACTGATTCGAGAAACTCCCATGTGAGCATCTGCTGAGCTTTTGCATGTGATCACCTATATCGAAATTGAAACAATACATCATTTGGCCCTTTTTTTTTTTTTTTGATAATTCTAATACACATAACACAAGTCAGGGGCAGACCTAGGCTTTGGACCGCCCCAGGTTGATCTTGAAATTTGCATAGATTTAAATGGGCGCCCAACCATGCCCTATGCACATTTGTCTAAAAAGTAAATAATCACTCCATACACATTTGTCTAAATAGTTAACAATCGCCCCCCATGCAGAGAAGAAAATGCTCATTTTTCTTTTTCGACATCTTCTTTTAGCCGAGAGTCTGAGTGAATCTTTGTGTCAAGCCGATCTAGCTCCACGTTGCTGGTCTCTGTGCATACTACTGCATCTTCATGACTTCATCTATTGAACCTCTTTCGTGATTAGTCTCTCTATTTCTAAATAACCTTAAATAATTGAATCTTGTGCCTCTCTCTCCCTCCCCTAATCTAGTATAAACATAATCACTCCGTTCCTAAATTTGAACCCATGATCTCCAAATCCTAATTCAAAACCGTATATTCCCAAATTTCAATAATGGTTTTAGTGTTAATGTAAAAAAAGCCTTAGAAAAAAAAGCATGGTACACTTTTTTAGTTGTCTCACCCAAAAAAAATTCTTGGGTCCTCCACCGACACAAGTAGCCTTTTTTTTTTTTTTTTTATGAACGATTCTTATACATGCACGATTTTTTCTTGTGAGAACATTTGCATCCGAATATTTTGACTAGACCACTTGATAGGGCATGGGCTTGCGACCGTCCAATTTAAAGGCAACAACCGACCGTGACATATGAAGATTGTTTCGCGGAATGTACATAGTAAAAAAACTTCCATAGCATTCATGCATACCCTCAAGATTTATATTTTAAAACCATGTGGTTCATATTTCTTAGAAGTAAAACATTAGAGTCCGATAACCCACGCTTAGGCCTTGTTTGGATCGTCTTATTTTTTTTTACGTCTTAATCTATTTGAAAAAGATCTGTGAGTTTAAGATCTTATTAGAGCTGCGAATTTAAGATTTGATTAGCTGTTCTATAATAAGATCGTTTGACAACACCTGTACGCTATGAGATCTGAATTGAATAAGACTATTTGGTAATGCATCTTATCTATGTCTTAAGTTAAGGGTAATTTCTATCATTTTTAAAAAAATGGTTTCAAGCCTGAAAAACATCTGCGACACTCTAAATTTGTTTCTTTTTAAACTCGGACAATGCCCAGTACACTCTATACTCATTTTTTTTTTTTTTACTTAAAAAAAAATCATGCTTTAACTATCACAATGCATGTTCCACGTCATGAAGGAGATTGATGTTGCTTGTGTCTCACAGGGAAAAGCTTTGTTTTAAACGCAGGAGCAACGAAAGAGATAGAGAGATTTGGGCTTGAATCGTTGATATTGGTGAGGGTTATTACGGAAATTTTAAAATTATTTTAAAGTCCTGAATTGTCTTACCGCTTAAGATGTTGGGGTCTTAATTCCAGGAGCTGGATTTTAAGCTCTTAGAATTAAGATAAATCTCGTCTTAAATAACAAGTCGTCTTAGCGCTTAAGACATTTTGTTTTTACGTACCAAACAATCTTATTTAGTTTTTTTGTCTTAGCGCTTAAGACACAAGACATTAAGACCCAAACTTAAGACAATCCAAACATTACCTTAGGGAAACCAAATGTAACTCGCATTTGCATAGCTATAAAAATTGATTAATCAGAGGTGAATATCACTCCCGTGGCAATAAAAATGGAGCTTTGGATGAATTTCAAGTTATAGTCAAACACCCATATTAGTTGGCAACGGACTTTAACATAGTCGGGACAAAGCTTTGATGATGATGATGACCCATATTGATTGGGCAAGGCATAGTTTTCCATTGACTATGTATCGGCTACAAACTTCTTGTTGGAATTTTATTTAATTCTGAAAGTTAAAAAAATGAGAATTTTTTTTTTCTCAATTTGACAATACATTTACAAGATTGAAATGCTCCAAAAATTGTGTTCCTTTAGAATAATGCATGGCATCTCTTAAAGGTATTGGACCCCATGCCCACAATGATGCCACTTATAGTCGTGTATTTAATTGGGGCTACATTGGCATTTAGGAAAGTGAAACTCCAAGTGGGGATTCCCCCACTTAAGTGAAGAACTCAAGATGAAATATGGGGAGCAAAAAATTCTTTCTTTTGGGCCCGTTTTAAATGCTAGGGGGTAAGATGTCACATCATATAAAAAAAAAAAAAACCCTAACCTCCCAAATTCTAGTCATAAATTCCAATAAAGAAACATACCTTATATATTATTTTTGCTTGGTGTTTAGAAAACTAGATAAGGAGAAAGTATTTAATTATTAAAAATAGGAAAAGTTGCTTTCCCTGCCCTTAAAGGTTAGTAGCTTTTTGAATCACATGGAGGAAACTCCTCTGAGTGGTCCCCACTTTTCAATATACAAAAAATATTTTTGCCAAAAGATACCATTAGATTTGATTTTGACTGGTCTAACAACACAATTTTGATAAACAATACACACATCGTTTGGACTGCAAGTCCTTTCCCTTGGACCAAACTATCTCTAACTTCACGAACACACGGAGGAAACTCCTCTAGTGTAAACATCAAACTAGCACAATAATACGTGTTGAGCATAGACATAACCCATGTGGTTAGGGTCTCCATTACGTCAACCTTTCTTGGGATTTTCTTGATAATTAATTATATAAATGCATTGTGCGGCATAGTGGCTAGAATCTAGATTACCTTTATTTAAAGGTTGATGTGAGGGCCCACACCATATCTCTCATTGTAAGATGAGAGATATCTCTCATAAGAACATCTCCCTTATTAAAAATATTAAAAGTCATGAGTTCTAAGGCTCGATAGGAAAAGTTAAAAATTAATTAGTACGCTTGCAGAAATTGTCTAAACTCGACCCCCGAGTTTTTTAAATAAAAAGCCTCTTATTGTGTAGGCCTTTTTCAAGTACCCTTATAGGAAGGCTCGATCAACACCCTAACTTCCACATATTCATATCTAATGTAAGACCGATCTTACATTAGGAATGGCAGACCATACTTAGTCAAATTGCGCATAATAATCTTATCTTATATATGCCTACAAATTCTAAGAATATGTTCCATCTACTTGATGTTTTTTTCTTCCAAAGATATAATTAACAATCATTTTTTCCAATAAAATATTATTATACACAAATTATACAATATTCGGACATAACACATATTATATGACTGTTTTATACAATGAAATTTTCACCTACCTATATGTCCACATATGTGCCAAAGAAGCATGGTCCAAGGACCCTTGTATTCATGTCGCCATTGTAGATATATTTTAGAGGATTTTAATTTCAAAATTAAAGGACACATAGTCACACATATAAAATTGTATTGGATATATTAATTTCAATAACTTATATTTGAAAAAATATAAAATTATATGTAATAAAATTTGTGAAGAACATATAAGCTAATATATATATATATGTGCCTATGTTGATTTTTCCGAACTTTTCATATAAAACTGTATTAATTCAAAAGAAAATTTAGATTAAGTTTTGGTATTTCCTATTTCTTTTCTAGGTTGAGGATCCAAAATCATGCACCATACTTAGGCCATACCCTAACCAATTGAGCTTTAGCCGAGGGGGCCGTGGTTCGTCATAGTTTTTTAATTTTGTATCTAAACTCAGACCTCCTTTGCCTTATGGTGAGCTAGCTCTTCTGCCATATGAGTGGACAATAAAATAGAGACTCTCGATTGATAGTTACCGATGATAATTTAACACCGAATCGGATACATCTAGTTAACTGTACACTCATTTTGAAGGATGTAAACTTATAAGTCATCGATCATATATTTAGTATGATGATTCGAGCCTCTATCACCCTAACAAATAGTGAGGGAGAAATCTATCCCCAAGTGGAGATTCAAGTGGCCCTATAAGAAATTGTGCGCACGATGTTAAGGTGGGCACATGTGCTTAGAAGAAGAGGGGCCCATCTATACTACATACCTAAAGATATTTTTTTTTTATACATTATCTTGCGACGTGCCCTATGACTAATAACGAAGACCAGGACCACCAATCAATGACACCTTCCACGTCCTCTTGAGTGCCCGTTTATCCCTCCCTCGTCATACGCAAATTGCGTACAGCACGTAAGTCCCGTACATGTCCAGGGACCGGTTACCGGTCGATCCGGTCTCCTTTATCCCTTAGCCGAAGACTCTATTTAGTGGAGATGTCGACAAAAATCCAAGCCGTTCGTAATAAAAAAATCGTCTCTATTAATTGTCTATCACCTATCAGGTGCACACTCTGCCTCACTGGGCACTGTGCGCACCGGCTGTGGGGCCCACTGTTGTTGTCAAAACTCATATCAATTTATTGACCGCACACCTATCTAAATAGGGATGTAAATGAGTCTTCCATTATCCGAAGGTTCCGACCGATTAAAAACCGGATCTAAGTTTTGATTTAAGTCCCGATAAGTAAATAGGTCCGGTCCGGGTCTATCTTTGTTTGGACCCGTGGATATGAGACTTGACTTATTACCTCAATTTTCGAAAATCTCTCATAAAAATTATATTTTTTTAATATCATTCTCTATCTAGATCTGAATCCAGATCCAGATCCGTCCCATATATGGTTTTGGTTCCGGTTCCAGAACTAAGAAACAGTTTTTAAAATGGTTCCGGGTCCGGATCTGGTTCCAATTTCTTCTTAACGATTCGGTAATGGACCTGGACCGGAATCAACCCGTTTACAACCCTATATGTAAATGGACCATGAATCTGTTAAACTTTTGAGGTTTGTACGAAGATTATAGAATGATCAAATGAGCATCGTAGTTAGATGTGGCCCACCTGATCTTAAAATCCACGGAGTCCCATCCCCAAGCGGGCCCCACATTCCAGTGCGCAACTATGAAGCCGACATTGATTGTCTATATTTACGGGCCACATTTAACTTTAATTAGGGTGGGCCCACTTACGGATTTTTTGGGGTGGGCATAGGGATTCCCTGATTCCAGACAACAGAGAGGATTTCGACTTTCGACTCGCGGAGAAGATTTCGTACTATATTAAGCATCCGGCGTTCGCTTTTCTTTCCTCTTCGTTTTCTTGTTCGAGGGATTTCGCAAGGAGACTTATAGAAAGAAAGAAATTGCCTCTTTTTCTATCGGATTTCTCCTCACGAAGATCAATCGGAGGTAAAGTTCCGATCGGAATCTTGCAAATTTGGATCGTGTTCATTAGGTTTGTCTTTGTATTTTGCTGGAATTGGATTCGTCGCTTTTTGTCTGGATTTTTCTAAATTTTCCTGTGCTTGCTGATTTTGAGATGATGTTTAGATCTAGGGTTTCCTGTTGAGTTTGTTGAGCTGGAGCGATGCTTTTGAACGAGTGGTTTCGGTCAGGATTCATCACTTTTTTTTTTTTTTTTGAGATGCAGCTTTTCGTCTTCATATTGTTCTTCTTCTTCTTTTCTTTTCACCCTTGGTTTGATGACTTGAATGGGATTCTGTTGATTGATGCAAGGTTTTGATGATTGGAAGATGTTTTCTTTATTATGTTTGAGGCAAGATTGTCCAATTTTCTTGGGAAATGACTTAATTGTTGTGAAAGATGGATGATTTTGAGGAATAGTCGCATGAGGATTTAATCATTATCAAATGATGAGAATTTTTTTTTCGTTGATGTTGTAAGCCGTAAGGTGATACCAATGAGAATTGACAAATATATTATGCATTTTGCCCATAGATCTTATGTAGTTATGTGATATTATTATTGTTATTGTTATCTGCTGTAGATTGGTAGAAAGTGTTTGGTGATGGAATTCAATGGTTCCGAATTGCGTGATTTTGTGGCTTGGCAAAAGTATAATTTCCTGGGACTGCTGATCCTAACTCTATGATCCAGAGCTTATACATAAAGCATCTGCTAAAAAATAAAGTAATAAACAAAGTTTTTTTTTTTTTTGGGTAGAAAAACAAAGGTTGTTAAAATGGCCAGATATTAAACTCCGTGGATTTTCTCAGAGTAATCTTCTGGTGTCAACTGTGCATAGCTTTGGAGCTACTAACCTTTGATGTGGGGCCAACCTTGATTCATGCAAATCGATTGGATAGGGGGAATCGGTAGGTTTTGTTAGGGTTAGCAGATGATTCTCACGTGGGGCGGGCATGATTTGATGATCTTAACCACTTGTTTAAGGGCCCCAAAGTTTAACACCTATACATCCCCTTATAAAACTGCCAAATTTTGATATGGGATGGTTACAATTATCAAACATACTCATGTTGGCCATCCACTGATCCATGATGAGAAAACCCCCAATGCCCCCACCCTTCCTCCCCACCACCACCAAACCCATCCCAGTGATTGGGGTACTTCGCTACTTTTAGGTGGACCCACATCCAGTTGCTAATAATTCACATCTGAATATTATCTAATTTTTTTTAAGGAAGATGTTGCCATGGTGAGGGCCATTTTGTAAATGAGATGGATCAATAACATGTGCTTACACATGTATGGAACTGGGCATCTACACAGATGCATTTAACTAGGCCCAGTACACAAATCCCTCTTTGTTTTAGTACCTTTTCGATTTTTGCTTAAAATTCTTATACCTCAAAGCCTAACACAGTTGGAGAAAAAGGGTCAAATCTCCCTTCTCCTTGAGCCATGTTAGCAATGAGCATAACCTTCACGTCAACAACGAGCATGAGCTCCATGTCTGCAATGAGCAACCTCATCTAAAATGATCCAACCAGCCGATTTTATTTTCTGAATTAAGGGTCCCATTTAAATGGGAAATCATTTAATTCCACTTAATGCCCTATGTATTTGTAACTCTTAAGGTAAAAATTTGTGCAATAAAATCATTTAAATTTATGCCCATGTTAATTTCCTGTCATCTTAAGGAATATATGTTTCCTGCAACCATGAGACCCTTTCCATACGTTTGCTATGAACATGGGACCTTAAATAAGATTTAACTGTTAGTAACGATAACCCATTTATCAAATTAATTCCTATCAAGGTTTTTTTTACCACATGTTTACAAAGTCCATTATAGTTTACATCTCTTCGACATCACTCCCCTTCTTTATTAATAACCCTTTCATCTACAAGGATACTCTCGATCAACCTCACAAACCATTTTTTACTACAATCCGCATCTCTTGATTCCTAGAAGCCAAGCAGCTTTCGTGTTGCAGTGGTTATCTTATTACCTTTTTATAAAAATGTTTACCATTTTTATTAGTTTGTGTTTCATGACATGTATGCTGAAATAGATGATAACCCTTGGATTAACTTAGTTACTTGAGATTTAGATTTTTCCCTACCCATCCCTAAATTATTTAAATTACAACATCCATATTTTGTAAATACTATTTTCATTATTTTGTATTTTGTGACATGTATGTAGCCCTTGGATAACTTAGGAGTCATTTGTTTGGACTCATTCACATATGTAAATGTTGCCCGTGTGAATCGGTTGTGCATGATCACGTTTGTTTCCACATTTACGCATGTGATGGGGAGGTGTGAAAGTGGTGTGTAAATGAGTTCATTTTCATTTTAAAGTTTATGCACTTGCAGAGGTGTGAAACTAGCACTCACTGCTTCATTAGAAGAGGTGTTGATACAAGTTTCGCTTCAAGCATGTTGTGATTTTGAATCTTGTCATCCGACTTTTAGTTTTTTCAACTCCTATGGGCCCCAAATTTTCAATCTGAACCATTTAAATTGTTTATTGACCCATTAAAACAAAAAATGTAGAGTTTCACATCTTAAATATTCATAGATTTTGAGATATATGAAGACCTTACATATGTAATCCGAACCACATTTACTCATGTGAAATTTAAAAATGGTGCTTCCAAACAAACATGGTAATGTGTTTCACATGTGTGAATTTGACATATGCAACATTCACATATGGAAATGGCATTTACACAATACATGTGTAAAAAACAAATGAACCCGTAGATATTTGTGAATAAGATTTTCCCCACCCATCCCAAAAAAGATTTGGATAAGAACATCTATATTTCCTAAATTAGAGGCCACCTTTTTTTTTTAATCCTTTTTTAAGGTGAACTTTTTTTTTTTTTTTTTAATATCTTCTTTTTATTTTGTTATCACGATTTATTTGGTTTTAGTTTTCATCGTATCACACTTATCGATATATATATATATTTTTTTTAATTTGTTCATTTTGAAGTTTTTAATTTTTATTTTTAATTTTTTATAACCTAGGGTATCTCCCGCCTAGCCCAACCCAGGAGCCTTTGACTCTGAGGCCAAGGGACACTCGATTCTGAACAGCCGAGAACTAATTCCTAGGGGCACAAGTAAACCTTCTTATCTACATGCACTGAGTAAAACTATGGGAGGTGGCCAACGAAGGTAGGTATCGAACACAAAACCTCTCCACTTCTTGAGGCGTAGAGTCCTTGTGCAACTGAGCTACTGCTCGTTGGTTTAGATTTCAAAATATTTAAAAAAAAAATTAATTTGAAATGTGTAATTATTAAAAAATAATTTATTTCATCTTAATTTATGCTCTAATCAAAACTATTATTTACTCCATTGTTGTTTATGTCTCATTTCTACCTTACCTATTGTCTTCTCTTATTTTGGTTCTTGTGCATTGCCTGGCTTCTTGGTACTTTTGTTTTTAAGTGTTTATGGTAAAATGTGGTTCATTTGTCAGAGCTTTGGTGTTTTTGAGAAAGATTGTCTATGTTTGCTCTTTAGGCACCCTTTGATTTGTTGATGTCAATTTTCTATCCAACGATCTTTTTATATATTATATTTAAGTACTTCCTTGAGAATTATTGGTTATTTATTAAAATAGAAAAGTGGTCTTCTATTCACTGAGTGTCTTTTTGAGAGCTATCATTTGTCAGCTATCTGGTTGGTGGAGCTGAGCTGGCTTCAATGACAGTTTTTTTATCTTTACTTTAAAATTTTTCCCCCGTCTATTACAACATTGGAATACTGACCTTTGGGATATTTGATTCTAGGAAGGCTAGCCATTAAGAATGGAAGATGATGAAAATGTGGTCGAGGGAAATACCCGTGGAAATGAATGGGAGGTTGTGTCACTTACTGCATCAACATATGCTGCTGCACCTGGTCCCAAAGAAATTGAATCAACTGATGATGATAATGACCTTACTAGAACTGGTGAAGAATCCTCTCTTACTAGAACTGGTGAAGAATCCTCTCAAGCTTTGTTCATGTCTCATCATTTTGTATTTTCAGCAAGCCAGGATGAGAATCTGACATTGGAGCCTGATATCAGCAAAATATGTAGTGAACTTGGGGTCAAAACTGAAAGTGCAGACAAATCTAGTGATGAAAATCTGAAGGTCAAGGAGTTATCAGATGTGGATGACCATAATGTTATTCAATTTTTTGATGAAAAGAGTAAGAGGCTCTCTCCTGCCAATATGAATTTCGAGGAAGGGAAGGATTTGCAAGGGCTTGATTTGCTAGAAGAGCACCATTTGTATGGAGCTTCTAAATCTAGTTCTTTCCATACTGAAGCAGATATAAGCGGATCAACTTCATTTGACAAGAGCCCTATCAATCCTGAGGAGTGCGATCCTCAGAAGAATTTGGAGGCTTCATTAGATTCGCTGAAGTCTCAAGATCCAATAAAAGAAGATAGGCCTGATCTTCCCTGTGAAGCTTGGTGGAAGAGGCAGGCAGCATCACTTTATACTCATGCAAAGGAGGCAAATACATTTTGGTCTATAATGGTGGCTGCAACTTTGATGGGGCTTGTCATTCTGGGGCACCGTTGGCAGCTTCAGCAGCTTAAGTGGCAATTTGGTGTCAATGATGAGGTATTCTGATTTCAAATATGATGAAGTTGTGCTGTTGTCATTTCTTTGCGAGTACCTAAGATGCATGTTTTTCATTACTTAACATCACTCATTGATTCTTGGTACTGCGACTTTAATATTATATTTTTAATTTATCTTGGAAAAAAAGATTTAATCGCCCATAAGAATATATATATAAAAAAAGAAACAACGAAAAAAAGAAAATCCAAGCAAAACCTTCAAAGCGATGGCATTTGTAATGTAGCCATATAATGACGGTTCTACGTGGAACCCATTGAAACTCATGCTCAATGGGAAATCCAAGTGGAAATTGCATATTTCCAGGTGGAGTGATCGGCGAGTTTTAGATTCCTATGGAAACCAAGGTAGCTTAAGGCGAGAATCACGATGTGGAGGCATCATATGGTGAATAGAGGATATTAAAGTGTAACTATTAGCAGAAAACCAAGATCTAGATAGAAAGGAAGAAATCGAAGCACTATTGGAAGAGCAAAGAGATAGATGGATAGAGCTGAAGCAGATCTTCTAGAGTAAATTGTGGAGATTAGTTGAGGCAGAGTTTGCCATCAAAACCTCAACACCAAGCAATTTCATGGTCGGTCGGATATCCAACCGCATTAGTTGTAGAAGGGATGCTTTTTCAGTTATTATGAGACTATGGAACTATTGAAGAACTAGTGTAGTCTTAAACAACTAGAGTCGCACAAACTGATCATGGTAGCTTAGGTTTTAGTATTATTGGGTAGATAAGGCTGTGGTTGGATAAAATATTTGAGGTGAAAAAGGTTTGAGCAGTTTTGAATTGGGGAGGTGATCATGCTTCAAATCTAGGGGGTGTGTTTTTTCAGACCTTCTGGGATGTGGTGCGGAACATGGATTTCCTTCTGGAGTTCCACAAGCACGGTTGGATTGTTAAATATGTGGGGGCTTCCTTCTTAGATTCCAAGGGATGAAAATCCACTGATTAGAATCATAAATAAAACCATTGCATTTGATTGGCAGTTCCGAAAAGATCTTGCTTAAGTCCTGATCCCAAGGGTAAAATCAGTTTTGCCTTGTATCCCATTATTCCCAAGGGGAGTTTTGTGAATGGTAAACAGATTTTTTAGATCGGTTAAAAAAAAAAAAAAAAAAAAAAAAAAAAACACAGATTTTAGATGGGATCCTAATGGTGAAGGTAAGTGTATACACTCGAGGTAAAAAGAGAGAAGACCTGATCTCATTTGTAACTTAATAAGATAGACATTGAGAAGGCTCATGATAATGGACATGGGCTTTATTCAATGTCTTCTATGGAGGATGGAGTTGGGAGTGAGGTGGGAAAGGTGGGTGGCAACATGTCTAAGGTTGGCCCTGTTCTCATTTCTGATCAATAAATCCCCTGAAGGATATTTTGGCCCTTCTAGTGGATTAAGGCTGGGGGAACCTTATTATCATTTTGCTTTGTTATTGTTATTGTCAATTGGGCTCTCAGGAGGATGTTAGATGGCACCTAGTAGGTGCACTCAGTTCAAACTTTGTTCTTGATAAAGAAAGGTGGACGTGGTTAATGGTTTCGAGTGTGGTGTGAAAATCTCTTATTTATTTGAGATTTGCGGATGATACCTTAAATTTTTGTGTTGCGGCCAGAGACCAAATTAGGAATGTAAAAGCAATTCTCATAGGCTTTGAAGCTGTTTTTGGCCTTTACAACTTCTTCCTGAATAGTTAAAAGTTTAGAATTTAGGGTGGAACTTTGTTGGGATGTGAAGTGGGTGAACTTTTAGCAACTTGGTGTGACCTCTTTGTGCTAGTTAATGCCTCCGTTAGTCAGTGGGGTCTTGTGGTGGAAACAGTGAAGCAATGATTGTCTAATTTAAATCCAGATATCCCCTTTTGAAACTTATAATTGCTGCTCTTGCTAATATTCCTATGTATAGTATGTTAAGTAGTTGTTTGTGCAGTTTCCTATTACCAATTGGTTTTGGGATTACTGGCTAACAACTTTGAGATGGTATCGAAGCCAGAAGTCTCGAGTTTGAAACCACGCAGGGTAAAAATGCCCCATGCTGCGTTGTGTGTTTGTGCGGGTGCAAGTGTGCATGGCAAGAAGGCCCCATGCCGCGTTGTAGTCTTGTGCGGGCGTGTGCTTCGGATCCGGGCAGTGTCCCGCCCGAGGAGGGTGTTAAATAGTTGTTTTTGTAGTTTCCTATCACCAATTGGTTTTGGGATTACTGGCTAGCAACTTTGTCATAGTATGTCTGCAACTTCATGCTTCGGACACGGAGAATCTTCAATGCACTTTAATGTAGGAAGAGAGTATAAGATCTTCACAACTGCTGAATCAAGATATCTTTGGGAAATGGCTGTTGAGATTGTGGATGTTCATATGGTCTATAGTAACAAGTCCTCATATCTATCTACACTACAGGTAAAGATGGATAGGTGTTAGGGAATTGAGTTGCCGGTTGCCACCCCACTGTTTGGAGAAACATCACTAAGGTGAGTGAATCTTTTGTGAGGCATATCTGAATTCAAGTTGGTGACTTCTCGAGGAAGTATATTTGAATTCAAGTCGGTGACGTCTCTAAAATTCTTTTTTGGCTGGGCACTTTGGTTGGGGAATGGTCTGCTCTGAGGATGCTTTGCTTCTTTGTTCAATGTGCTGCTAGAAGGGATGTTTTATTGAAGAGATGCATGGAAGAGAATGGGTGATGCAGTTGTTTGGGGACCCATTTTTCAAAGAAATCTTGTGGAGGTGGATGCGAACTGACTGACTTTCTCTACATGTTCCGGTCTATGATGCCTGGATGCAAATATGGGTAGCGACACAGGTAATGGGTTGAGCATACGGTTACAGCTATTTGAAATCAAGGCATGGGTATCGGTTACGACTATCTTGTCCCTGAAATCTCATATTTCAGGTTTTTCTCCTATCAATAACATGAAATCTCAAATTTTAGGTTATTATTATTATTATTTTTTTTAATGCAAAGTACTATTTTCTCCTTTAGACCATATAGAAACCATAGTTTTCTGACTCGGGGTCGCCCAAACTTGGCCAGTTGATTAGCTTGGTAGTCAATGAGTGGGGCATATTAAAAGAATTTAGTAATTAAAAAAAATGAATTGTAAATGACATGAAGGAAAAAACATTAAAATAAACAAATTATATAAATAAATCGTATAATAAAGGTTTTTTTTTTTTTTTTCACAAATAACCATGTCCCTTTTCTCATATCTACAAAGAACTGCCTATCTTTTTGTTATTTGTAAATGACCACCTCTATGCTTTCTGACAACTGCGGTCAGCCACCCTCACTGGTAGTCAGACCCCTTTTCAAGTCAAGTTGACCACCTTAGGGTCACTTGTTCATTGAAATACTAAATTACTCTTAATTCTGCTCTAGCTTGGACAAAGCCTAACTCCTTGACTATGGTTAAATTAATTCATGCAAATTTGAAAACAAAACTTGCTTTTACATTTGCTGGAAAAAATACAGTAGATCAAAATGTGCTTTTTATTGTTTTCTCATCAAACATATACCTCCCTTCTTAATTTCATTACTCTTGCTTTTATTTTTTGGCACTTATTCATTTTCATAGCCATTTTTATGTTTCCTTATTGAAAATTTTTGGCTGTCCGTCCCTCGATGTTCATGATTCAAAAAATAAAAATAAAAAGAAAGAATAAATTTATTTTTTTTGGGCCAATCAAAGTTGGGGCCTGGTAAATAGACAGTCTAAATTCATCAATGGTTCTACTCTTTTTTACAATCTAGTTGAATTAAGAGAATCAAAGTACTAGGGATCTAATCTACGAATCCATTAGCCCAGTTGTAAGGCATCTCCCAATCCACAGATACGACCAGGGATTGATATCCCTGGTCTGTTTGATAGGGACTTAGGTAGCATGCGTGTGTGGGTGTGTATGGGATCTGCCATTCATAACTACTGACATGCCAGTAACAGGCCCCAACCTTGACATTGTTTTGATTGATTTTTAATAGGGGTTGATTTGTTTTAGAAGATTTTTTAGAAGATTTTTTTTGGAAGATTTTATTTGGGGGATATAGGCTATTAGTTGATTTGGTATCAGTTTTTTAAGAAATTGATGCAGAGTAGCAGTGTGATAGCCGATTCAAACTTGGATGATTGATATGACCTATACATATCACTGCTACATTCTGTATACAGACTATTATTTCATTTTTTTTGTAAGTTAAATCTAATATCGCGCCAATGTGGCCAATATGCCAATCCCTATTTCTGATACAGCTGGTATAAATTGGTCTCTTGGTTGATACAGGGTCCAATTCCAGTAACCTATGGTTAGTCCCCTCTTGTGCGCTGATGAATGGCTAGTGTTTGGCTATTCCTCCGTAAATCTTTGCATGGGTAATTTTCCCCATGCATATCTTTAGAATGAGAAAACCTGAGCATTCAAATCCTCAAATGCCCAATTCACGTCTCTTGTTCTTTCCTTTTCCACTCCCTTTTTTCATTCATTAATCATTAGTTCCTGTTTTGCTTCTTGTATTCCTTTGTAATGTATAGAAGACATTAGTGGAATCTAGTGGTCATTTGGAGAAAATTAGTTTCAATTTAAAAACAAAGAAGTCTAAGCCACAATTACTGGGGTGGGACGGTTCAAGAGGAGGCCCACTATGCCTAATTGCCATTATTTCTTTTATTTTTTATTTTTGAAAATTGATCAAAGCTAAAGCCAACTTAAATTTGAGGTTGGCTCTTGTCTAAACAGATGGACCTTGTTTTAGCCTAGGTGGGGCCAACCTTTTGAAGACGTGTGATGACCAACATAGATGACACATAATTTGGACCACAACTATTAAAGTTTTGATGCAAGGGTATGGTGTGGTCTCTCTTATGCATCACTTAGGTCAAGTGCACTTGATGTCAAAATAGAGGATCATCCATGGTTGGGTCTAGAAAAATTAATTTGCTAATTTCCAAACAGCTTTTGTATGTTGATCAATTGAGAAGCATTTTTTCAATGTAAATGCACATGCATGAACCCATCCATGAGTGAAAAATATCCACCTTCAAATTATATATCATACACAGGCAATGTTGCTGCAACTCGGTGCAGGAGGGAGAGAGAGAGAGAGAGAGTTTGGGTGGGCTATTTTAGTGTTTGGTTATAGCAGCTGACCCTGGATTGTTGAGTTACTCTCTGTTGATGATGATAACCTTAAAAGATGGATAGAGTGGTAATTACTGATCATTCACTGTGATGTGATTCCAACAAATGACATTGCTTTGATTTTTCACCTTGGACAGAATGTAAACCGTATGTTTGGTCCCATTTCTCGTTTTAAAGATGTGCTTGTCAGTGGAAAGCAGCAAGGCCCAGTCATCCACGGCAGGGCACCGGCAAGGCGTTGAGATTACAGCAGGAGAGCAGGGCCCACTGCTGATGATGATGACGAAGAAAGGCATGGCAGGGATGCTGAGGTTTCTGCCTTGAAAGTAATATACTGTTTTCTTATTTCCAGATTGCACTTGGATTTTTCATGTTTGTGATTAAATGCATCTTCTCATACTTTTGCTTTATATACCAATCCATGTATGTATTCTCTTGTCCATATCCCTGCTGTCCTGGTGAAATGCAGTTTACAGAAAAAAAAAGATAAGCAACTAATAGGTGCTTTACTGTATCTGTTGTTGTTGTTGGTTCACTGTGTATTTTTCTGTATATAAAGGGGAAATGTCTGGTCTCTGTGTCTACTACCCTCTTCCATGTTTCTCCCTGTCGACATGTGAGATTTCCAACCCAAGCGAATCTTCAGTGTCATCTATCCGCTGATAAGAGCCCCTGGCCCGAAAAATAGAGATGAGACCAACCTGACCGGTAGATGGGATTTGTTTTGGAATTGGGCAGCACTCATCTTGATATATCAGTGGGTCAGATGAGTCAAAACTTGAATTCACAAGAGATGAACCGATTCTTCTATGTGTTTTTTTATTTTATGAAAATCCGGCCAATTATTCTGTAGCCCATAGAATTTAATGTGCTGTTCTCTTCAAAGTTCAAACCACACCACCCAACAAAATGAGTGGCAATTTGTGGGACTATTTGTTATTTTCACCATAGGGGATTGAATCAGTGCACAAAGAAGAGCATGCACAGAAAAGCTAGAGAGTAAATTTTATTGAGATGTAAATGAGAAAAAGAAGTCTCTTTTAAAAGGCAATATAGATCACACTTTTTGCGTGAAGGAGAAAATAAAATCCCTCTACAACCGGATTACGTTTTACACCACCAAATCATTTCTGAATACTCTCCTTAGCTGAAGATATTTGAGGACTCGACCATCTTTTTATAGTTTTCTGCCTGGTCGAAGGCTATCTCCCAATTGTTAGATGTTCTAATGGCATTACAAAAATTTGCCTCTAGCACCAAATGGCCAACGCACGGAACTTTTTCAGTCTCACCTTTTAATTGTAGTTTCGGCCACATGACAGTCTACAGTAGCAATTGGACCCCAAAAAGGCTAAAAGATAAATCGCCTGTCATGTTAATTGTTCCCCCAATTCTAAATGGGCTTGGTGCTGTCAAATTGACTCCCATAATAAGTAAGCAACGTCCACTTGACTGGGTGTGGACCGGGTTGAACTTAGTTAGGATAAGGCTTTGATGATGATTAGTCTAAATAAATGATTTTAATTATTTTAATTTTTAAATCCTTCTGTTTATTTTTATTTTTATCATATCACAGCCAATTGCCATTGGTAATTTGCTGCGTAATACAGCCTTCCGATTACAGTTCACCAAAAGCAATCATCAATTAAAAGAAGAGGGGAAAGGAAAAGTGTTAGGTGACTCCAAACAAATTATGGAAATAACACTAAATAAGAGGTTTCCTTGAAGAAAGAGATCATTCAGTCAGAGACTCTTCGGATCGTTCCTTTTTTTTTTTTTTTTTCGTGAGATTATCAAGGGGTAAATTTTATTTATTGAAATAGGGCATCAAACAAAAGCATTTACCTTTGTAGTTTGTACTGAACAACTCCAAACTGTTTTAGAAGGGAATTGAATTTGATGGATTGTTAAAGTACAGACCTGTTTGCCTGCAGGCATATTGACTTCTAGGAGTTCATGCTCCGGGGAGTTCTGGCAAATGAGTATATATTACTACATAGAGGTGAGGTGAGGAGTGAAGGGTATAAAATGGAGATATATGGATGAACCATCACTTTTCTAGGATCTAGTTATGAGATGGAGATATAGATGAACCACCAGAGGGGATTTACCCGGCTTCCCTAGGCTCGTAGGGATTTGTCCGGTCCAAAGGGCTGGGACACTATTTGTTAAAAAAAAAAAAAAAAAAAGGTTATGTTGGGTAATGGGTGCATAATCATTTCCTATTGAAGGAGAAATTATTTCCTTCATCTTTTACTCGAAAAAATCATACAGGAATCTGGCGTAAAATATGTTTTTTTTCTATCAACACCCTCCAAAGGAAGTTTGCCTTTCCCAAAGAGTCTCCATCATTTCAGAAGCATTGTTATTCAAAATCTCTTACTTCTCCCCAAAATAAAGGTTCCATCATCTCCCCCTATTTCCTCCGCATATATTGTTAAGAGCACCCTTGCAATTTGAAACCATACTCTTAAATCTAGAATTGTCATGTTTCCACACTCTTGAAACTGTACTATTGTTACTCCTTTCCTATATGCCTTACCAATGATTTGTTTTTATCATTGATCGGTACCATTAATGTTTCTCATCTTTTGAATTTATGACTTTTGTTCATAAAGGATCACACCATATTCCATTTCCGTTTAGAGAAAACATTCACAATGTTACTTATTCCCAATCCCAATCCCCCATTTTCCTTTTTTCTTCACATTTTCCCACCTGATTAGATGAATTTTCTTTCTCCAACTCATCCCTGCAATGGGAAATTGCTTTAGATTCTTTTTTAGTTTTTTCAGCTAGTTCTGTAGGATCTGGAAAAGTGATAGGAAATGAACATGAAGGTTTTAAAGAGTAAACTTATTAATGATAATTCTATCTTCAAAAGGCATATACCTACTCTTTTAAGATGCTAATTTTTTTTTTTTTTCCAAATTTCTCAATGAAAGAATGCTAAAATTGAGTTTGGTCAGTGGTTTACACCAATATGAAGGCCAACATAAATACAAAGACATATTCTTGCAACACCCAAGAAAATTTACAATAGGAGAAAGGTCATTTATCTGACTTCACCACTAAAAATCTAGAATTATCATGTAGAAGTTTTTGCATCTTATGTGATTCATCTCCCAATTTTTATAATGTCTTTCCACTCTCCTGAACCCTGCTATTCTTATCCCTTCCCCTGTCCCACCCCTGATGTTTCTTCCACCATTGTCACGGGCGCACCTAGAAGCTATATGACTAGGTGCAGCAGGGCATTGTAGTGCTTTTACTAGCCTACTAGTTGGGTGCATCACCAGACTTAAAGAACATGTTGGAGCATTGGCTGCATCAATATTTTGGTCCTTTAAAAATTGTAGTTTTTGCAACTTGTTCCCATCAAAACAGAAATACACAAACTGCCATCAGTACACCACCATGGCAGGCATAAACTAACAATGGCTCAATCTTTAATTAATCTATGAAAGGTTTCTTCACCCTGCACAAGGCTGTTTACATGATACTAAACACTATCATTATCTTAAACCAGACGTTTTAAGAGAAACCCTTGCGGAATAGCTGTAATCAGTCCACAGGAACTGGCTCCATCTTTGCTGCCTCGTCCCTTAATTCTTGAAACAACACAGATGACAGGTACCTTTCTCCAAAACTTGGATGAATAGTCTGCAATGCGCATCACAAAACAGAGATTTTTTTTACTTTAGAACGAAAATGAAAACGTAACCCAAATGGAAAATCAGCTAGAATGTCACTAGCATAGTTCTAAAACATGGTTTTTGGACACTGTTGGCCAAAGCCAAAACCTCTTATGCATCAGCTGATATATATTAAGACTGCACTACTATATTGGTTTGTTTTGGTAGAAATTTCAGCCAATTCTAAAAACTCATCAGAAAATAAAAACTGCAACTTCATTTTTTAATTGCTTTTAGGATATGTTTCAAAGGTAATAACTTAAAAAATATAGTAGATTGGAAATGGAAACAAAATCTGTAGCGACCATAATATAGTTGGGACATCACTTTGATGATGACGATAAGATCAACAAGGTGAAAGCGAAATGATTCATATCACTTCACTTATACTAATTTAGCAAACAACAAATGTAACGTACCACAATAAGTTTCCCTTTGTTCTCCGGCATTTGGGCAAGCCTTAGTGCTGCAATAGTGTTAGCACCTGAGGAAATCCCTACCTACAAAACAGAAAGTTGTTTTTTCAAGAGTGAGTTTATAAAGTACTGTTGAAGAGGCAAGGAGTGAATTTAATTTTGCTAGGGTTATGATTGAGTACTGGGGTAGTAATTTCCTATCAAAGGGGAAAATATTTGATCCCCCTTATAAATCTTCACCTCTAATCCATCACTTTTAGCACGAAAGACATTGCTAAAAAGTTCCTAGGAGTTCAATACCAATATAACTAATAGGCCCCAAATATTCACATTCAAAGAACTCCCATCTGGTGATCAGCGGTTCTGTATGATCATCTCTGTTGTGGAGTCATGGAAGGGTGATGGACAGGGAAAAACCTGACCACTAGATGAACAAGAGAGACAAAAAAACTTCTAATTACCAAGAGCCCTTCTTTCAGTGCCAGCTCTCTTGCCATTTTCACAGCATCCTCACTGGTCACCTGTAACATGCTATAGGGATTCAAAACTCTGTTTTAAATAATGTGCAAAACAATCACAGCAGTTTGAGTAGTGCATGCATTACAAGTATGAGAAATTAAAATTGAGAACAGTATTACTTGCCTCAAGGACTCCTTCCAACACATCCATGTCCAAAATCTTTGGCTTGAATCCAACCCCATTGCCAGTTATATGGTGGGGACCTACTCCACATAACCATACTCACATGAGATGTTATAAAAAAAAAAAAGAAAAAAATTTGCAACAAAAGATGATTATGAAGAATTACAACCCCATTAATCATGATAACGAAGTTTTAAATATATTATTGGTAGGGATATCCATTGGCCAGGCGGGGGCTTTGAGAAACCCGATTTATTAATAGACCCGACTAAAGGACAGGATGAAACAATTCAAATCTAGGCCTGAAGTGCCCCAATCTACTATTTTCATAGTATGCGAAAATCTAAATGAAGTTTATACGAAATAAAACAAAATGACAATTTACCTGGTTTACCACCATTTAGTATATTACTCTCAGCTGGCTCAAGTCCATATATCTATTATGATAAAAAAAAAAAAAAAAAAAATTAGTAAAAGCTATGCTCTAATAGTTCCATTTTATTTATGACTACTTTTCTGTAATGCATCAAGAAAACTGTGAAATTATAATTAAGTAAAACAAGTACCTTCACATTAGGGTTTTTCGACTTGAGATACCTCCCCACACCAGAAACAGTGCCTCCACTCCCTATTCCCATCACAAAGATGTCAACTTGCCCAAGTGTGTCTTCCCATATCTCAGGCCCTGTGGTTTCAAAGTGCACCTATACATTGTCTTTCTTAATCAGATATTAAACATTGTTTAGATAGATATCTACAATGACAACTTGACAAGTGATTAAGATGGTGATTTTGAGGGAAAATCCAGCGTGGCCCAAACCATCCCAACCATCTGTTAAATTGATAGCCACATCTTAGATGGACTACAGTATAAGACACAAACTAATTGGATGCTTATAAGCATTATTTTGGAACAACAATCTGTACAGGCGGGGCCCACCTTTTGTATTGTCTCTTGGGCCTAGCATTATGTGGTATCTGTAACAGGTGAACCATGGATTTCAAGGTAGAGACGGTTTAGACAGAGTTTCCCTACATGGTTTTACATAATTAAAAATTAATCAGGACTATCTTAGGCCTTGAGTACCTGAGTGTTGACAGGATTTTCAAATTGTTGTAGCATGTAGGCACCAGGAGTTGTTTCCATAAGGTCATAAGCCTTCTTCACTGTTCCTCCCATGCCTTTTGTGGGATCTGTGAGGACTAGCTCAGCTCCAAAAGCTCTCATGGTCACCCTTCTCTCAAGACTTGTGTAGGAGGGCATGGTGAGTACGAGCTTGTAACCTTTCAATGCAGCCATGAAAGCTAGACCAATTCCCATATTTCCAGATGTGGGCTCTATCAAGACCGTCTGTTGTAATAGAGATGGGGATCATTAGAAACAAAATTAAAAAGAAAACAAAGAAAATAGACTTTTTTTCCAGCCTTATTGGCAGCAGGCCCCATTGGCATACATAGAGCATATATAGCTGATATGTGCTCTACCCACAAGGCAATGGCGGACCCGAATTTTCATTTGGGTGGTGCGGCCAATGGCCAAGTTAAGAAGTCAAATAATAAAGTAGAATTTTTTTAAGGTCTTATTTAAGGAATTTCTCGAATCTCGCGGGTGTGGTCACATCTGCATCGTAACACTTAGGTCCGCCCCTGCCACCAGGGACTGAACGTGTGTCTCCCATGTCATAAAGGGGGACTTTCTTGCGTGATACCAGCTGCATTATGGCTATCCATGTGATACCAGCTGCACTACTAAATTTAAAACACATCAGTTTTACTGCATTTGCAGACACCCCATTCGAGTTCAATTCAGGTCACCCCTATCCATGGGATGCCTAGTGATATAGAAGTGTTGGATCAAGCAAAGTTAGGCCTTACAGTTCCTAGAAAGGTTAGAGCTGTAAATAACTTACTTTGCCTGGAGATATCAACCCTTGCTTTTCTGCAGCTTCAATCATGGCAAATGCTGGTCTGCCACCATGAAAAAAAAAATTAATAGAATTTTTAAGGAAAACTATAAGAATCATATTTCTTCAGCTCCTAATGGGGTTGCACATGGTCTGGGTATAGCAGAGATTTTAGGCCTGTGAGCTGGACACTGGATATTCCAGATGTATGCTAAAGACTTGCCTAGTTATCCCATGTGCAGCTGCTCAGCTCAACATATTTAAGCCAGATAGATGTAGTATTTCACAAATTGGTGGGCCTGGGCCTTACTTTAAGGCCCAGAAGACCCTACAATTTCTACATGATCTCATCCATGCATTAAGTGGGGCCCATTGGAAAGGGCATAGCCCAACGTAGGATTTTTTTGGGTAGTCAATTAAAGGGTTAAAATACTCAACTCAATTCCTCTGACTTGGCTGAGTCAACTGACTGTAAGGGCATTGAGTCCAATTGGTCTCATTAAGATTTGGGTTTACCAAAGTTTGGAAGTCACACCCAAGTTACATAATCTACGCCCTTTCAACCCACTCCAATCAGTCAATTTTAGAACATTTTATCATAACCACGGAAATAAAAAGGTTTTTGCCTATGATGCCCAGATACGATATGGATACGCCATAGATATGGCAAGGACACGGATTTTACACATAAAAAATGAAGTATCGGATACAATACGTTGCCCATTTTAAAGTATCCGGGCATCATTGGTTTTCCCCATTTGATAAGTGCAAATGTTTTTTCTTTTTTGGCTGTCAATGGGCAAAGCCAGGCTCAAGAATTGACAATTTGGACAGGTTCAGCCCATTAAGCTTGGACTGACCAGTTCCATCAGGGTTGAACGAACTCGGTCTGGGCCCATTGACAGCCCTAACATTCTTTGTTTGTGACTCTCAGTTTCCATATATCGCTCATCAAATGATCATAGCAAGGATGAGATATGGAATCTCTACATGGGTCCCATCATAGAAATAGTCTCTGGCCCTATTCTTTGCTAGGATACAATTATCCAAACAGTGGCCCACCACTGTGGATGGAGATGGAAAAAATTATCATTTTGATCAATGATCCTCATCATCCAGTTGGTGTCTGTCAAACGAACAGTTAAATGGTTAACAGGCCAACTTCAATGGTTGACATCACTTGGCCAAATTGTTCATAGAGTGGCTATGAGTCTAGCCCAAAGTATAATTAGGACTAGCCAAAACAAAATGGGGTCAGGATTTTAGGCTGGGCCTATTTAAAACTAAGATTTCCTTGAGCCTACGCCCACTCTGGCCCAATCCACAGGCCACCCGCCTCGCCTGAATGAGTGGAAGGGCAACTTGTGGAGTGACTCGGGTGAGTTGATTGACCAGTTTTTTAGCAGACTCGCTAGCTCATTCTACTCTGTGACCTTTGAGTCTAATTGATCAGGCCAGTTAGAGCAAGTCAGAGCCAAATTTTAAATCATGGGTCCAAGCTGCAATCATTTTTTTTTATCTAGTATTCTAGTGGGATGTAATTTCCAAAATAGTGTCACTTCAATCAGCAACTTGGGGACAAGAGAATGGTCAAACAAGAATTAAAATAATAACTTAGTGTAATTTACTTCAACTGTAGATGGGACAGACATGTTGTGGTTTTCTTTACACATGTACTTGACTTAAAAAAATTGGAGCTTTCAACAAATTAAAGTACAAATAAACTTAAATGAAGAAAAGAAGGGTACCTGTCCTTGATGCTTGAGCATGGTTGCATCATCTCTAATTTGGCAGCTACATGACCTCCACAACCTTCACTGACTTTGTTAAGATAAACAAGTGGAGTCCTCCCAATAAGCTGGAAAAGAGAGCAATATGGTGTTAAGGATTTCCATCGACACATACTGAGATAGAGAGTCATGATAGTGAAGGTACGTATGTTTTAGGCAAGCATTTCACCGTAATTTCTTGGGCAATTAGAACGAGGATAAAATGACAAGTGAAAATTATCGCTGTGGGTGGAGAAACGAGGAGAAAACAATAAAGTCCTGTATTTGAATTTGAAAGGAATGAATTTTCCCCAACACAAGCGCACCAACTCAATTTGGATAGAAGTCGAATAGACACGGGGAGCAAACTCACACCTTATGCGATAAAAAATCACCCAAGGGGCACATTTTGGAACCTTAATTTGAATAAAACATAGTTGCTAGAATGTTTAGGTCATTTTTTCGGCCCCCAAGAATTAGTAGATCAAATTTTCACTGTGGATGGATAGCTTTCACTAGTGAAAGTGGTGTTTTTTGCACCCCATGGGCATGGAGGAGGAAATCATTTCTCCCACTTTTGCAAAAAGTAAGTAAGAGGAGAATCACTTTTTTTCCTTCTAAACCAATCCAAACGAGAGAGAGTTTCCTCCTCCCTTCGCATGTGACTATTTTCTTCCACCCTTTGTTCCACATGGAAACAGGGCAGCTCCAACCAAAGAGGCAAAACTGCAAAAGTGTATAATAAGAGAAAAGAGGTTTCTCTAGAGAAAACATTTTCCTCCTCACTTTGCTCCCTATCCAAACAGACCATGATGTCTTGTTCACATGAAAAACCCAGATAGCAGAGATCCAAAGAGGCAAAACTGCAAAAGTGTCTTACCAAACAAATACCCAGTAGAAGAAAGAGAAAGGAACAAATAGGCAAATTCCCACTTGAAGAAGCTAATTCTTCCTTTAATTTAACAAGTACACAACAAGGTTAAGACTAGAAACTTAAAAACTGAGATTTATTTTCTAAGATCTATCAAAAGTACCGATAATTGAAGACAATTTTTTTATAAAAAAAAAAAATTCTCTAGAGACCATTCAAACACCACAAATGTCAAAGAAAGAAGCAGAGGATATTAATAGTTGGGTTTTTTTAAGCATTCTAACCCATTAACAAAGGTTCTTCAACAAATTCAGTCTCCCACCAGGAAAAAAAAAAAAAAAAACACCAAGAAAGAAACCCAATTCCCATGCAGTGGAACAAATTCAACTCAGTCACAAATCTCACACAGAACTTGCCTGACTAACATCCTTCTTGACATTAATTCCTGAAAGGTCCCTGATATTCTGAGGGAACACATGGGGATCTAAAATAGGTTGAGTAGAGAAAGAGCTCCTCTGAAAGAGCGTGCTGTAGGCCTTAGCTCCTCCTCTCTTGCTCAAGCTCAAGAGCCTTGCCATTTTCTCCCTCAGATTGTTCTTAATTTGCGATTACAGTGTGAGAGAACCTCTCGAAGCTAAGACTGCATTTATAGGAGTTTGGGATGTGTCAGCAATCCTAGTCCCAAACCCATATGGCTCGGCTACTTGGCTCCACTCATACCATGTGAAGACTGAAGAGGGACAATTTTTGACGTCAGCCATTTGTCATGCCTGATTCCATGCAGTATTTGGCAATAGAATACAAGAAGATAGTTAAGGTTGATTTTTTTTTTTTTTAAATTCTATGAGAGGGTTTCCGACCTTTTGGGAGTTTTTTTTTTTTTTTTTTTTTAATTCTATGAGAGGGTTTCCGACCTTTTGGGATTAACTAATTCTTTCGGGCCCAAAAGGAAGCCGGATAAACTCCACTATAGCCCTAATATAGTAGTGCAGTTTTAAACGTACAACTTTCGGGTGCAAAACGTAGTCCTAAACTAACTGAGCTACCTTTTGTGATTGAATTTGTCTTGAATTAGTATGATGAACATTGAAAGTTAATAGGCTAGCCACGGGTTCTTTCAGCCCATACAATTAAAATGGTTTGGGCTTAAATCTTGTTAAGGACTTGGTCCGTGCAACCTATTTTAATTTGGCTTATTTTATTAAATTTCTTTAATGAGCCATTTTTATCAAAACCTCAAAGTCTTGGTAGAAATGTCCTGGCCCACAAGTCTTATGAAGAGCCTGATGCAGGAGATGGCTGCAGGTCAATGGGGACCATTGGCCATTACCAGTCCTAGAGATTTCATTTCTTTAATCAGCCATCATCCACTAATCTGATGAGCTTGGGTTTTTAAGGTTTGTACAGTAAGATTTGATTATAATTAACCTCTATAAAGCTTCAAATGTTGTTCAAACTTCAAACTACAGTAGAAGTAGATCCACCCTCCTTGGCTTTTGTTGAGGGGGCAACTTGACTCCCACGTGGCCTTAATGTTTTTTTCCTAACTTTTGCAAACGATTCATTGAATGAGTGATACATGTGTGGGATTGCCATTCCCAACTTTTCATGCCATTGAAAATGCTTTCCCGGATTTTACGGGAAAATGCTTCTACGCTAAATTTATGGAATTCACGTGGGACTTTCTTTTTTTTCTTTTCACAGTGGAATTCTTATCTGGAAAATTTACACGGGTTGAAATGAATTGGATGGACCGTTGGATTGGGGATCAATTTTTATTGTATGATATATAACTGATAAACCTGTGGACCATGGATGAAGGGATTAGAGGTATTAGATTGACTTCAAATTTGATACACAAGTTAATTCCACTTAGATCTTTTGATCCCCCTCTATCCCATGATTAGTGGGGCCTAAGGTTGGCCCCAGTAGGTGGTCCGAACTTACTTCATTTGGGTGAATTTGTTCGGACCCATAAAGTTTTGATAGACAAGAGGGATGGGCTCTTTGGTTGGTGATCCAGACCACTCATTTGCAAGTGACCACTCCTCAAACAGTCAAGAGGGTGTGATTTTGGTTTTTTTTTTTTTTGTCTATCAACGTCATGGTCCACCTGTGATTCTCAAATTCTAGTTCTCCCAAGAGGAGGATCTTGGGCATGGAAAAGGCCAAAATGAAGAAAGGTTGCTTTCTTCCTAGACGAATTCACAAATAATATATGTCCCATCTTAATTAAAGCAGGTTTGGTTTACATATGTGACAAAGTAATATAAAAATAGATGTCGCATCATGCTAAAATTAAAATAAAATATATAATATAGTAAAAGACACAGACGGGTAAAGTAGCTTTTTTTTATATTTACTTTATTATGATTTTAAAAATCAAAGTAACTTACGATAAAGTATGTGGTAAGATAAAGTGACACTCGACTTTATCTTACCACATGCTATATATATATATATATATATATATATATATTCATTATAATACAATACGATAAAATAAGATATGTCACATCTATATCAACTTTACTTCCATTTTTTTTACTTTATTATTTGCTAAACAAACATGCACTAGGGGGAACAACCTAGTATCTTATGCCAACGAACTGACACGTAGCGGGTTGTAATGAATTAGCTTAGATCTAAAGTTTAAAAATATGTTCAATTAAACTGCTTTCCATAAAACATTGTTTTGCAACCACCTCCTTATTTGGAATGGTCAATGTGCTTAGTAAGGGCACTAGTCTCACCATGACATTCTCTTCCCAACCAAAATGTTAAAAACACAAGATACATTCTCTTTGGTAGAAAGAAAGTTCAAAATAGCTGATGAATGCTTTCCTTTCCTTTCTGTGAAAATTATCAGTTTAGACACAAGAATTCTTGGCAGGGAACCTACTTATTGTATAGGTGGATTGTGGATCACGGGTGTACCAAAAGCTAGCCCAATTGATAACTCCATTCAATAAAAGGTGAGGTATGCATTGTAGTTTTGGTGCAGCAGCCTTCTTATATACATGGGGAGGCCACTTATTCAAATTCCAAGAAGATTGCATGCACCAACACGCGTATAAATAGTTACTCAAATTATTAATATAGCCACTGCTGGTTGACTATGGTCTACCCATTGAAACTAACTTTGAAAAAATAGATAGAGTGATTATATGGGTATTAGGATTGGTAACTGAATTGGATTTTGAATAAGTAGGCCCCACTGTACATTTAAGAAGGTCGATGCACCATACTACAATGCAATGATGAAGCATTATAGAATGAAATCTTTTTAACTTTGCATATAACTACCTTTAATTAGATATCTAGATATGTTCCATGAGACTAATTTTAATACACACCTGCTCCATAATTGACCTATGTATCTAATAAGAGAGTGCAACCAACATAATGCCACTTATTTTGGCTGGTTATTTATTTGCAAAACAAAAGTATGAAAGCACGGAATATACGGAGACTAAACTTTTACTATTAGAAAAATCATAAGCAGTGACTTATGGTCTTTTGATAGGATGAATAGATGGACTCTAGGTTTTAGGCACTGGAGTTCAATCTAATGTTATAAAATTAATGATTCTAAGCTGCTACCTCAACTGATAAGGTGCGTTAAAGTCTCCAAGAATGATGCAGAGTAGCTAAGTTTGAGCCTCATTTAAAATGAGGAGGTATCGGCTGCAGCTAGCACAATTTAAATAGATTAGATCAGATAGCTTAAGCTTATTTAAAAAATAAAAATAAAAATCTATTCAACCATCCAAATGATTTCATAAGTAAGATGGCATGATGATTATCTTTTTATAATCCAACCATGTACAACAACATACACGTCGCGATCCCGTTATCGCGACGGGCCCATTAGAATGCCGCCTGTCTCATGTAATGTCACCAATATTCAACATATATTGAGATTTATATCATTAAAATACATAGAAATTAAACACCTAGGGTGTTTAAAAATGAACATCAAATAACAATATCATCTTCTTTTAATTCTATATTCGATAAAAAAAATATTACTTGCTATTTATTTTTTGAAATTCAACTTTAATCTTCTTTGCCACCCTCTCTCTCTCTCTATATATATATACATGTATTCAATTCCTATGTATTTTAATGTAAAACAAGTAAGCCATAAAATGAGAATTCTAATAAAACCAGAAATATGATAAGGAGGAAAAAAAAAAGAAAGGAAAAATCTAATAAAATAGTTTTAAACAGCATTTCATGATTTATTTTAATTAATTTGAAAATAGCTGAGAATTTGTGGCAATGGTCTCCAGTCTCAGCTGGCTGGCGTCTGGTAGTGGGCATTGGCTGGGTGATTCTGACTTGCAACCTTTTGCTGTTGTCAAAAGCCGTTTGAATTTGAAGTCTGGAATCTTTTGGCGGCCAAGAAAAAGGACTGCTCACTGTATCATGCCCATGAGTTCATTGAACTGATCCATGAGAAATAGAGTGTATACATGGTAGTATAGCATTTACTAATAGCAGCTTGGCTTGGCTTGGCTTGTGTTAGTGGCTGGTGCTTTCAAGCCGAGCTAACTTGGGGGTCCAAAAATGGCCAGATTGGGTTAGGCACAGGAAAATCCGAGCCCTCCTTGACCCATGATATATATGGCTTTATGAAATGCCAAAAGGCAACGCCCCATTACATTTGATATTTGATCATCGGTAAAACCTCGCCCCCAAACGGTTCGAAATCATGACCCCCAGCGCATTGCACGACTTTCTAACTACTCAAACAATTTAAGTGTGGGTATTAACAATTTAAATATGGGCTAACAATTTAATTATGGGTCTATTTTATTAGTGGATCTCTTTTATCCCCCCTTGTCAGGCTCACCGAGTGATACTACCAATGTGCAGACCCGATGATCGATTTTTAGGCCCCGTTCTTTTACTAGAATTCATCGAATTCATGTCTAGTGGTTGTCTGGAAATTTCAAATGCTAGTATTTGAAATGCTGTCAAATTCTGGAATTCTAAATTCGTTGTTTCATTCATGGCCTGAATTCTTGCTTGAACTTCCGGAATGTCGTCGTCCTTCTCCCGGAATTCCTGTGCCAAGTGAGATTTCCAAATCCTCCTTGTTAAAGTTGTTTTTCAAATGCTGAGTTTTTTGGGATTTCAAATGCCTGAAATTTCAAATGCTCAGGAATTCTAGTAATGAAACACAGAATTCCTGATAGAAATTCTGAATTCCCAGACAGCCTGAATTCCTATCAGGAATTCTAGTAAAAGAACAGGACCTTAGGTACATGTGTGATAACAAAGCATCGATATCACTCAACCATGAGTGTGTTAGCATTCTGTAAGATTTTAAAATTAATGCTAAGCTATATTGAGGTTTAAAAAATGGTAATATCCAGATGAGAATTAGTTCTCACATACTATATGAGAACTTTTTTACGGGGCCTAATTATAAGCCTCATTTGGTGATGGGACCAGGGGGGATGAAAAGATCTACGTGAGACCACCTCAAGTATCAAGTTTGACCCCAAACCCATGCCGCTAGCCCCTTCTTTCATAGCCCACAAGTTTAATGGCTTCATATTAAAATATATATATATATATATATTTAACCCTCGATCCAATAATAGTTCAGTTCATTCGGATGTGTGCAAATTCTAAGGTTTCTTATTGGTTGCTAGGTTTGAATGGGTTGCTAGTTGGGTCAGTAAAAAAGTTCTCATATAATATGTGAGAATTAGTTTTCACTTGAATATTTCCCTTTAAAAAATTACTTAAAAATTTTCTACTTAAGGTAGAGGGTCTTGGTTTTTAGAACATTTTTTGAATTGCGCGGAGCATTTGATGGCAGGGATGATAATGGGGGCAGACTTTGGTATGGTTGGGAGAAACTCAAACTCGCCTTGGTTGAAAAGTATGCTTCTCACCTTAGCACCCATATTATTCATCTAATCTTGTCTACAAAAAAAATAAAAATATATATATATATATAAAAGGATTCGAATGATTTAGAATAGTAATAAAGAATTGATCAACATCTATGACTTTATTTTATTCTGAAAGTGTTTTGATTCGGCGTGGATTTGGCTTCAAATTTATTTATTTTATTTTTATTTTTAATATTTTCATTTTCCTCCATTTTCTATATATTAATCTTACGGTGAGACCAATAGGAATTGAAATTAAATTTCTCCGACAGGATTTCCCACAAACATTTCACAAATGTGCCATTAGTCTTTAGAGTTTTAGGTATATGTCAAGAGCCCCATCACTATTGTGACTTTGTGCATCAATCAGCTCATGCTAGTTGAAGGTTGGATAGCAATGGGTTGGTAACAAGGATAAACCCTTCTTTCCACGTGTGTGGACTATTCTTTCCATTTTGTAGGCTTCGTCTTTCTACTTGTATATGGGCTACCATTAAAAAAGAATTCAAAAAGGGGACCCCATTTACTTTCACACCCATCTGTCAGATGGGAACTTCCTCATGAAGAAAATCCTCCTTGAGTAACAAAGCCCATCATGTAAGAACATTTTAGATTAAGAAAAACTGAAAAAGAAGTCAAACTGGTCATTGAACAGACAAATATGCAGTAGACCCTGAATGAATAGATACAGGTTGGGGTCCAATTTTTGAACTGGTCTTTAATTCTGACCCACGTTTTAGTCCATGGGGTTTCATACCCAAGGACCCAAATACCCAATGTCACAACCGAATGTTGTATATTTGTATATGTTTGTTAGACATCTAAAGTGTTTATTCAAGTTTTTAAAAGGCCTTCAATTCAAATCTTAGTCCAAGTCTGCATTAGGCATGGGTTCTGCAATCTGGACCCGATCCAGGTATGGCTTAGGATTGTACTGGGTATTTTAAATAATTCGGGTTTGTGCCCCGCCACAAAATTGATCCAACCCAAACCCTTGACATTCTCATCGAGTCCCGACTGACCTTCACAGTCAACTAGGGCTGCTTATGGGCTTGGCCAGCCTGAGCTTGACCCGGGCTATCTTGGGTGTATAATATGGGCTTGATTAGTAATTGGGCTGGGCGTAGATTAAGTGACAGAATGCCCAAAGGCTAGCCCATCCCGACTAATCAGTGATTGTAATTTAATGTATTTTAACCAAATAGTTTATAGAAACTTTTACGGCCCTTGTTGGGCTTGGGCCGGGCTCATTGCTTTTGAATTTTGAAATTTATGTTACACTCGGGTAGGGACATTGACATTTGTTAGAATTATTACTGTTAGGACTAATTTGATAGAGATATTGGAATAATTTCAATTAATTTTTTTTTTTTTTCATTTTGTTCTCTGGTATACATTGAGAAGTTTGTGTCAATAAAAAAAGCTTTTAGGTGGAACATATGGACTTTCTACACTCTCTTCCCATGCGCAGGCATTTAATCAGACATTTAGAAACCCCATGAGATGAACACTAGATGAATGGCCAAGATCTCTCCCACCCATGTGTATCATTTGCACAAGGGACAAATGAAAGGACTGAAACCTGGCCTTAAATCTTTTAGATTCTGCTAGTACTTTTCTTTAGTCAAACAATGGAAGGAAGAAGACCTACTTCTTCAAGCTCACATGGACAAGTCCAATTTTTGCCTTTTAAAAAACACAAAGGGAGTGTCTTTTTGGGCTAGACCCACATCTTAAAATTTGACCCTCTTCCAACCAGCAATTGAGCCACATAAAATATTACAAGCATGCACATGTATATTATCTGTGTGCTTAGAGAGATTAACCCAGATAGTGTTGTTTATAGGATGCCACTACTGATGTCTTTGAGAAAATTCTAGGAAATTTCCAGGGTTTAGGCCCTCATTATGACTAATGGAGACCGTGTTGCTTAAGGGACCCACATTGACCACTTTTTAGGGGATATGTGCATAGGACAGCACTTGTTACATTGTGATTTGGTATATGCATAAATAAATTAGAACTATAAAACAACCTGTATATGTGTTGCAAGGTAAAGAGAAATATCAGTCAAATGAAAAAAAAAAAAAAAACCGATTGATAAAGTTTTAAATGAAGATTTAAAGATGGGGGTATTCAAGTGCATCTATCTCTCATCATGTGTGGTGAGGGACACTCTTTTTTGAAAAGTTTTAAGTAGAAAAGGGGATCTTTCCAAAAAGTACAAAAGCCCTTTTGTACTTGAAACTTTCCAAAAAGGAGTGTCGATCACTATACGTGGTGAGGGATAGATGCACTTGAATATTTCTCTTTAAAGATTACACTATTGTTTGATATGAAAAAAAAAAGAAACTGTTGAAGTAAAATAAAAAGAAACTCCAAGGGGCTGGCCGAGTGGTAAGGACCATAGTTCATCTCTCTTCCGGAGTTAGATGTTTTGGTATCGACCTATGTTCCCCCCTCTTTAGGTACCGCTCTCTTTAGGAACCATAAGTTGAGTCCACTTGTGCTACCACTTAGGGGCCACAGGAGTTTTACCTGACTTTTCTCTGGGCCGGGAGGGATTAATCTAGCTCAAAGGGTTGGGAACCCTATGTTAGAAAAAAAAAATTAAAATAAAAGAGAATTTTATGCATTAATAGAATAAGAATATCAAAATAATATATATATATATAGCATGTACAAAATAGAAGTTCTAAAAGACCACTTATCTCTTTTTCAGTAAAAAGAATTTAGAAATTATGTTATCATGAAGAACAAGAATAGAGTTTATCTTCATTACGATAGCATGTAAAAACATGAATTCACCAATCACAAATTTCTATTTGCATATTGTTAAATATATTTGGTATGACATCAAAACACTGTGGGTTCCAACAATGATGTCCTGTTTTCTTCGTTATTCTGTTAGAAATATTATAAGGCAAAAACATAGAAAGTAGTAGCAATTGGCCACCACGTAAAACTACTTATCGGCCAATGTTTTGAAAATATTGAAAGATTATAATAAGATCCTAAAAGTTGTCTGCCAAGCTCAACGCTACATTGTCACCTCTGGTCAACCTGTACCATGGTATTAAAGGCCCAATAAAGGCCCATCAACCGACACAACAATCAACGTGTCCACTAGGGTGGGCTGCCCATCAGCCAATTCAGCAGGTGATCAATGATGGTGGATCTGCCTTTGTAGAAGGGGCAAAGTTTGTGAAGCACATAAAGAGGATGCGGACTGCTGCATGCAAAAAGAGGCCAATCCATTTATGAGATTTCAATGTATAGAGTGATGGGGGATCTGTTATCCTATTGATTCTTTTTATCTTGAATTTGTCCTATTGATTCCACCAAGTGTTTGTTAGTAGCAATTTGGAGTACATTTGTAAAATAAAGGTTTTTTCTTTTCTGATAAAGGGTACATGTTTTTAGATCTAATGGGTTGTGGATTGGGTTGGGCATGAGCTGAATATTTTTGAATCAAACCTCATGTCTTATATATTTCATTTATCTTGGATCCAATGAGTCTCCTAACTCGTGTTTAAAAAGGGTAACTGAAGACTCGCGTCCCATCCAAAAACATGTTGAAGACAATGGACATGGCCCCTACGAATACAATCTGGGGTTGCATCGTCTTGGATTGGCACTGGTTATGGAGATGAGTGATTGTAATTATAAGGAATCAGTCAGTCACATGGTATTCACTTAATAGAATTTGAGGGGATGAGAAAATAGTCTTTCTCATCATCATCAGCCCTGATCTTTTCTCTCTACTCTCTCACAACTCCACATGGTTGACCAGCCCCTCTCATTCCCTGTTGTATAGCCACTTTAGGGAGGATCATTATATCTCCTTCCAATCATTTGAGAGAGAGGTTTTAGGGATATATCTTCACATGATGATTAACACATCCTTTGGTTGGCAAATGTGGAGATATTGTGAGGGACCACATACGGTAAATTCCAACAGGTTAATCTCTAATAAGCAATTTTTGATCCCCATGATGATTGCTTGATCCTACCTGATATGTGGTTGATCTTCGCGTTTGTAGCAGCCAAATCATCTTCGATCAAAGCTTGCCAAAGGCTAACAGACTATCACTTTCTTATGCAATTCTCTTTCTCTTTCTTCTTTTTCTTTTTTTCTTTTTTTTTTTTTTTTTTTGAAAGATTAGTGATTCTTTCGTCTTCCAAATGATGTATTAGAGGAAAATTTACTTAACAAATGGAGAAGCAAATCTCATGGGGGTCTACCCCTCACAAAAAATAGAATGTCCACATCTAAATAAACAAAAGAAACGGCCAAGGATAAAAGGAATCTCCATCGATTTTCTTTCCCTCCTGGGAAAGGAATCTCACTATCATACGGTATCAACAAGACAATGAAGTCCTCCCTATCAAAGAAATAATTAGTTCATTTATATCCCTTTTCCCAGATAGAGAAGTGTCAAAGAAATTGAGAGTGGTTGTCCTCCCTACCACGGAATCGTTGCATTCCACAAAATGTCCCCTCAAATTGCCAACCACAGAATAGATTCATTTCTCTTTTCCATGGGTTCCATGCACCTGAACAAGCTACCTAACCTACACGCATGAAAGGGAAGCTGGACTGCTGGAGTAATTCAGTGAGAAGTCCTTTTCATTAGATATTGACATTACCCAAGCCAATGATTATTAATCCGAGATTAGTAATCCGAGTTAACGCCGAGTCGCATTGCATACTTATTTCCGTAAACTTCAATCACTTAAAAATTCACAAGGGATACAATTATATATTATGCGGAATATAAACAAAATTTATTTACATTATGAACAATCAATCACTTGCACATTTAAATACAATGCAAAGAATATAAGTGTGAAGCGTTTCCAAAACAAATTCCAACTCAAAGTTTTCATTTCAATTCCCATTTCAATATCATAATCATATGATATTGCTTCATTTCCACTCAACTCCTCCTCCTGGAGGAACCGGATTGATTGTCTCCGCTGGCACTATGGCCTCTGAAGGACCGGCATGGGTAGTTGTGCCTGTAATACCATCAATAACACTATGAATTTGACAATTAACCAATGTATAGACAGATACATGATTGAACATGCTAATTACACATTTAATCTGTCTAACTCATTGTTAGACCAATACAAATACAATTCATAATTAATGAGTCTTTATTATTTGGAAAACTACAATAGTATTTCCAATCAAATCACATCTTCCTAAAAAGGAAGGATTACCATATTTCATACGGAAGGATTCTCATCTTCCATATGGAAGGATTCATATATTGTGAAATTTATCAGTGCTCGGGTCAGGGACTACTGACATCACCACGGAGCTCTGGAACACTCCCAAATAGTCTGCTGCAGCAGAAATAGCTGTAATGAGCATATAGAAATCATCATGTAGTGTCAGACTCAAAGAATAATACAATTCAACACATTAATTTCGTTAGATTACAAATTAATGGATACAATTCAATAAACAATTTCTTTTCGAATTTAATTCCAGTTATGATCCATTTCAGATACCATTCAATGTACAATTTTAATTAAATAATACCAACCATTAAGTGAAATTCTCAGTTGTTTAATGTACATGTTATTCTCAATGGCATCACAATTTATGTGCATTTTATACATTAAAATCCCTTTAATTCACACTCATGGAGGTAAAACAACGTTCAAAGTTATCGATAATTCTCCTTTTCATTTTCCATTAAGCTTAACAACTCTAAATTACTTTATAATTAGTCTCAAAACTAATTTACAGACCGATTTAAACGCATAGGAAGAGCTTTTGATTTAAATAGAATTACCTTAGTTCGGACTCATTTTTGAATCATTCGATCGATTGGAAATGTAGACCATTAGATTCTACGTTCCAATAGCTTTCCATCAAAAGTTATGGCCGTTTGAAAATCCGTCATATGGATAAAAAGTTATGGCTGTTTGAAAATCTGTCAAATTCAATGGTCTGCCAAGAGTTCGAACGTTCTATACAAGAGTTCTAATTCTCAGACAAGAGCTCGAACGTTCAAATCAAGAGTTCGAACGTTTGAGTGCAATACGTTCTAAGCAAAAAACCAGCAATGACAAGAGTTCGAACGTTCAGGCCAAGAGTTCGAATATTCGAGTGCAGAATTTTCAGAACAGAACCTGTAAAGTTCTGTTTTCTGCACTGATTGTTTTCCCATCTTTTCTACTCATTTCCAAAGGCCAATTAAACATGATTTAAGTCTCTAATACTCCATAAACAATTCATTCACCATATTATAACCCAATGGAAATTGTTTACAAGTCTAAATTAATGAACAATTACAAACCTATATATACAAGAACTGATTTTACCTGCAATAAATTCTGGAACCTCTTGTTCCCTTCCTCAAACATCATTTCTCATAAGATTAACACTTCTACTTATCATGTAATCACTTCAATTACCATTCAAATGATCCACAAACCAAATCATTTCTACATAAATCAAATAAAATAATAACTAATTACAAGAAACTCATATCAAATAGCAAATTAATCACAAGCACTATTTATACTTGCCTTTACTTGAAATTTAACACCAAAACCCCTCTCTTGAGCTAAATTTGAGACTAATTCTTTCCCCAATTCAAAACCCTAATATAAAGAACAACTCCAAACAAAATCTCTTGAGTTGATTGTGTTAAACAACAACTCTAACCACTCAATAGCCTTGAAAACTCTACAAAGAACTTGAATCTACTTACTTGTAGCTTACAAAAGAAAATCACAGCTTTTCTCCTAACTCAATCTCCAAAGATCTTGAAGAAGATGATGGAGAAGATGAATCTCACAATTTCCCTTTCAAAATCACTTGTAACAATCATTTCTCAAGCATTTAGTAGAGAAGAAACGGAGAAGAAAGAACCTAAGCTACTATCTCTCTTTCTCACTATTGCTGGAATGAAACCACTGAGTGACTAAATTATGGGTTCATTTAGAACCTTATAGAACAAAATTTTACAACTTAACCTCCTACAATTTACCTATTTTAAGTTCAAGTCAAATCAAAGCTCGCTTGACTCATCTCAAGTTAAATGAAAATGTGTATATTATGAAAATTGTTGTACTTATCAAGATACACATATTGATGTCAATTTTCACCACATTCGACAAAATACGCATAAATCCGTATTTACGAAAAAGTCCTTAACTTTACTAATTTGGGTCTAAAATCAACTCTATTAAATCAATCTCTTCCAAGCTCATTCTATTATGCTTAATTCATCTATTTAAGACTAATTTGATCCATATCAGTCATTAATCACCATTAAGTTGATTGATCATACTTAATTCACTTTAATCTCGATTAATTAGAGTTAATGTTGATTAACTCGGGATGGGGTGTAATAGATAGTGACCCCACACTTGATGAACATGGACTGCATCTTAGAAGTGACCATGATGAATTACAGAAGTGGGAAGACTCCTGCTAAGATGATCTTGATTAGGATTGTGGGTGGGCATCTTGTGCATGTTGTGATCATGTGTTTGGAAGCGTGCGATCAACAAGCAAACAAATCAAGCCTCACAAAAGAGAACAAGTGGTTTGATGATTTCACACCTATGTCTACAGACAAAGCTCGTCTCCTTCTCCTCCACTAAATAGAGTTTTTCCCACTATTAGGGTTACAACCAAAATAGATAATATGTAGTTTTAGAAGAATACCAAATTATCCCTCAACCCTAATAAAAATGAGTCAGGCCTATAAAATGAGCCACAACCCATACTCAAACCCATAAACCCAACAGTGCACTCAATGCCTTGCCCTTCTAAGGTCTATCCAATAGTTCAGGGTATTGTGTGCCCAACCTCTATATTGCCTCCATCATTACAGAAACTGCGGAACAATGACTACTTTTTCCCATCTGCTGTCTACAGATGAGCCTTCAAAACTATGATAGTTTCTGTAGGAGACATTATTCAGTGCTCAGAAACAGAAATTAACAATCCCAAGTTGGTGTCATCTGAAAGTGATTCTTTGCTGATTGAATGCTAATAATAGCATCCAAAACCATCATATTCTCAATATAGAAAAGTGAATGAGATGTACAATGAAGATGTTTGCATCACATGTTGAATCTGGCTTTTGTGTGAGAATCTTCAACAATCAAGCTGGCCCACTTATCAATTATTCTTAGGTGCCTACTTGTAATTCACTTGATGACAGGACCATTCAGATCAAAGTAAGGACCTGTTTAGGGCCAAAGTGGGTATTACTATTGCACATGAAAATCTTCCAGACAATGAAATGCCTTGTTTAACAGACGATATGCTATTTTACCCACGGAATTGTGGATTTTCTTTTCAGGAGAAACTTCAAAATAGTCTATTAAGTTTTTGCCTGGTATGACTCTGTTGGCATTTGTGATAGGCCTACTTGTATTTATATGTGGGTGGACCCCACTGACAAGGAGACACTCCTCACAAGGAGTCTCAGGGTGATGGGAACAAGAATAGTTTGAATTTTACCTAACTCTCTATCCTTATCAAATCTCCGTTCAAATTCAAATGGAGAGAGTTTGATCCAACTAATGCCTTATTCAACCTCGATGGAATCCTTATTAGGTTTGTAGCGGCCAACTCTCTCAGATCCGTGTTATCTAGATTCAAGGGAACTAGGAGAAGATGAGAACCATGAAAGGCTTTGGTGGAATTATTGAAACAACTCTATTAATATGTAGAGTAAAGTAAAGTACAGTTTAGATAGAGTTGAGTGATATAGCATAAAGCAGAAAAAAAAGGCAGCAAACCTTAATAGATGGTATTAATCGAATTTGATGGTTTAGTATTTGGAGAAATAACCAGTTTTGAGTGTAACCAGGGGCGGACCCATGTGGTTTTGACCTGGGGCGGTCGCCCCAGGTCATAATTTTTTTTAATTTTTTTTAAAATAAATTACCTCAAAGCTAGGACCTTGGGCAGGGCCATTGGATAGATTTGGGGCATGATCTGGTGTAATCGCCCCAGGTCGGAATTGAAATCCTTACAAAGTTGAATGGGCTCATGGAGCATGCCCCATATGTCAAAGTTATTGCTCCACATATATTTAAAGATAGCCTTATATATATAAAACTTAGTTGGTAAAAAAAGAAGAAAAGAAAACGTTGCGGGCAACACATCACTTCTTCTTCTTTCGAAACATCTGTGCGCCGGTTGTAAATTGAGTTCCTCGTTGCCAATCCCTATGTACTGTGTAGACTACTGCATTTTCATCTGTCAACACATATTTAGAATAATTCTTCATAATCACTTTATATATCTAAATCTGAATGCTTAATCTCCAATTTCGATTTCCAAACCCCGAATCCCGAAATCATAAACCATACCCTAAGCCCTAAACCACCAAATCTGAGCGTCTCTTTAAAAATCCAAAGATGACAAAATTCATTTCTGTTATCCTGTCTTCTTACCCCCACTGTGATTCAAAGACTGAATTTCGTTCCCATTATCCAAAGGTTGGAGGCTTTGAGAAAGTGAAAGAAATGGAAAGGATGGGTGTCCTCAAAATGTTCTTATATTTAGTTTTTCTCACACACCCACTTACCTTGAATTTGCAGCAACGTCCATTGGGCATTGATTTTGACATATAAATTTAGTGAAACATGATAATGTGAGTTTGAGTATCTAAAATCTAAGTTAGAATTATTTTTTTTATCCATCTAAAGCTTTTGGGTACTTCTAATTAACATCCTAACCTCTTCATTGCCCAATCTTCAATAACTTCATGCATCTAGTTGAGTTTCACGAGTTGGACATTTTCTAAAGAAAAACATATAGGTGTTATTTGGTAATGAAAAAAAGTCTGGTAAAGTCTAGCAAAAGTTTTTTTTTTTTTTTATTGTTAAGTCTATCAAAATTTTAGCCCCACCTGAATGAAAATCCTGGGTCCGCCACTGAGTGTAACATAAGCAGCACTTAATAGATACTAGCTGTAGACGAGTATAAAGGTTTAGGGTAATTTTCTACTGTGACGTCCCCGCATATGTGTGGGTGGCATTATTTTTGTTGTCACCTTGAAATTTAAGGGACCTTAATTTATTGATATGGTGCATGTGAACATTCATAGGAGAAAAATTTAACGTAAAAAAAAAAAAGGTAAAGAAGGAAAGATAGACTCAGATTGAACTTAGCAACATGCAATTAAGCCAGCCTTAGGCTTTATCCTCTTACACAAAAAATAAATAAACAAATAAAACCTATTCCAAGTTGTATCACTTGATCAACTATGTGTACCAATCCCCACCAGGTGAAAAAGCCAACTCAGTCGCCAGAAAAGATGGCCCGGATTACATTTTCAAAAATAATATTCTAGGGTCAGCAATAACATAGTAATTAATGAATGGGAATTAATAATAATAAAAAAAAAACTATTTTTTTTTTTTTTTTTTGCTGTTAATGGAAAAGCATTGTAAACATAATAACATTTGAAACACTACAGATCTAAGATATATAGTTAAATGTATGAATGATATTTATCATTTTTCTCAACTAGTACAATGAAAACTTATATAACTACTTCCCAATAAACTCCGAGAGGTGGCTCAGTTGGCGTAGGACCACGGTTTGCACTTGGAGATTGTGGGTTCGAAACTACACCACCACGCTGAGGCCACAGGGGAATTTTACCCGGTTTTCTCTCCTGTGCTCGTAGGGATTATTCTGGCCCAAATGGTTGGAAACTCTGTGTTATTAAAAAAAAAAACCCTATTACGGGTGAATTTGGTAATGGAATTGATAAGTTAAGGAGGCATTGGTTTGGAGTTCGATCCAATCAGATTTGGGTTTTGACTGCCTCACATTTTGGTTCATATATTATCTATTTACATATTCATTGATAAAAGTTATGCAATGTTCATTACTTCTTTGATTAAAAGGAATATGGATAGCTCTATCAAACATGTCCCTATTGTTCTTGCACCTCATGCAGGTTTGGCATCACATATTATTTCAACCCGAATTGGGTCCCAACCCATTATTTTAGGGTCCAGCTCACCCTTCTTATTTTTCGATTGGGGTTGAGCAGAAGCTGCTGACCCAAGTAATAAATGAGTTGGATACCAATCCACCCTGGCCTTACTATTTGACCCATGAATCCAATTAATTGGTCTAAGACAAGTCAACCCAACCTAAATATAACTTGTTAATTAGGAGCTTAAGTTGAGCCTTATAACTTTTAAGTCAACATCTTCACAACACGATTAATAGAACTTGACTGTACTGATTTGAATTGAACGTCTGTCCATATATAGAATACCCATGTTACTCATCCTGACCCAAACCCAACCTACCATAAGGTGTAGGGCTGGGAAAAGGGTCAGGTTGAGTCAACAGTTGGGGTCCAAATTTGGAGTCCAACTCATATTCGACCCAATTTTAAAATGCGTCAAATATCCCTAATCTGACTTGACCAGATCCACATCGACCCACAACACATGCATGCCAAACTTAACAGACCTATGTTGACTTGCATAACCAACAAAAACTGTATGGGTAAACCCAGTAAACTTGATTTATCCCAACATGCTTTGTCAAAGCTCAGCTCAAGCTCAACTTCATTTCAAGAACTATATGAGGTCCATTAACCAAATTCCATTTCTAAAAAGTTGGGCGAAGGTCCATTAACATCTTTCTAGCCCATGCAATGAACTAGTCCATCTAATTCCTGCCCAATTTGTAAATGCTCAGCCTAACTCCAACTTCATTTCAAGAACTAAATGGTTCAAATCTTTTTGGTAGACTCAAGGGATAGCGTGGTTGGCCTAAGGCCACAGTTTGCACCAGCGGTTGTAGATTCGAAACTGTATTACTATACTGGGGCTATATAAAAATTTATCCTACTTTTTTCTAGACACGGAGAGATTAATTCAGTCCAAAGATTAGAAACATAGTAAAAAAAAAAAAAAAAAAAAAACTTTTTGGCAGGTTGGGAGGAACCCAAAATTCCCAATATGGTTTTCCCTGTACCCGGATCAAACCCGCCCATTTGGCAGCTATTACCCGTCTCCCTCGTTTCTAGTCAACCAAAAACATACTCCAGAGAGAGAGAGAGAGAGAGAGAGAAAGGGAAGGTTGTTTTCTCGTATAGAATCCAACTCCAACAGCTTTCAGTACAACTGAGAACTCTCTGTTGTTTTTCAGAAAGAAGAAGAAAAAGCTAATCTCCTCTTCCTCTCTTTCAAGAAAGCTTCTTTCTCCAACTTTGGAAATGTGGGTTGCTTTCAAATCCTACTCTGAGCTCAGTCACATCTTCAGATCATGAAAATTGTCTGAGAAAGCCCAGAATTAGAGACACCCATATGGCACCAGCTTTAGAAAAAAAAAGTAAGTCTTTCTCTTTTGAATGAATGAATTCATCCCATTCAGTAGATACAACTTCACAGATCTGTCCACTTCTTTGAAAAATACAATGTTATTAGTGTCTTAGGAATTTTTGTTTTCTTTACAGAAACTGCTTTTTTATTTTTATTTTTTTGTTTTTTATTTTTTATAGAAGATTTCAGAAACTGCTTTCTTATTGAAGCTTGAAGGAAAAATCTCTTCTTTCAGGATTTAAGAAGACGGGTTTCTAGATGGAATGCACATCATTGATTAGAGTTAGACAAAGCTTTCTGGATCCGGAAAAGGAAGAAAAATCAAGTCTCTTTTGGGTTTCCTGGAGATTTTTCATTCTATTTTGGAAACTAGGTGGTTCTGCAATCTCCAAGATTTCAAATAGGTCTTCCAGATTTAGATATCAACAGTTCTGGGAAATACTTTTTTTCTTCTTTCCAATTTAGAAATTGGGTTTCATGAATGGAGAACTTTCATAGACTCTATAGTAGTTTTCTGTAAGCCCTACAAATCCTCCTCTTTTCTTTGCTTTTTTTACTATTAATTTATTTTGAGCTTTTCCTTCCTTGTGAACAACTGGGTTTCTCTGTCAAAAGGCAGACGCTTAAAATTTCAAAGCCATTTTGCAATTTTATGTTGAACTCTTTCAGATCTAAGTAAGCATGAAATTTATCCTTTTCTTTCTAGTACAGTGCTTCAACTGATTTTTAAGAAATTTCTGCATGATTACAAGGCATGGAAATCCAATCCTGGATCCTTCTGAATTCTCTTATCTTTTTGTTTGATCACTTGATGATATGCCTCTGTTGAAAGACTACAACATTTTAAACAAAATTTCCATATTTCAGAGAATTCTTTTTTCCTTGATAATAAACCCTTTAGATATAAAGCTTCCTAGATCTTGAATGCATGAAAGTTCAGGACTTTTTGAGTTGTCATAGCCTTTCCTTCCACTATGGATGTGTGTATTTAAAATTTTTTTTTTTTTTCAGAAAGATTTCCTAGATCTAACTCATGTTCTAGATCTGAATGCCACAAGTTGCCATGGCCTTTTCTTTATTGTTGGAAAATGGCTTTCGGATTAAATACATCTACTTTTGCATAAACAAAAGAAAAAGGAAAAATAATAACAAAAGTTCAATTTCATCTTTTAATGTTTAAGAACTTTTCTTCCATTTTAGATTGCAGGTTTCTTATTGAAATAATTTTATTGAATTTGTAGGGATAGTGAAATTCAAACTGCATGAGAAAATAAAAATCAAAGGTTCCTTCTATTTTGGAAAGTAGGTTAATGACTAACTTCATTGTGTTCACTGCAGATGGGCTTCCCTGATCTAGAATGCATGGAAATCCAGATGTTTTGAGGGTGGGACGTCTTATGAAAATGGATATATGGAGCTTCGACAAGAAAGCTCCAAGTTTGGGGCATTGTCTGCCACAACTTCACGAAACCTGTCATCTTCTTCATCAGCATTTGTCTCCGCAATCCAGTCACCTTTCTTCTCTCCAAGATCACCAAAGTTTCAACCATCTGAATCAACCAGGTTTGACTGCCTAAACTCCTCCAAAACGTGTGATGTAACCAGTGATCCTCGCCCATGCAGCACCGGAATTCATAAACCAGAATCTTTGTCCAGCATCAGTTTCTCCCCTTTTGACATTTTAGAAGTTCCAACTGTCTGTACTTCCAATGATTTCCCAAGACCAAGTGATCAGCTTTCTTCCCCAAGTGGCGAAGAGATGAGCAATGGATATTTGGAAAGAAAAGAGAAACAGAAAAGGTATGGGAAGTTCTCATTTACTCCAAGTTCAGCTTCTCTTTCAACTTCTAATAGGCTAAGCAGCTATGATGTATACATTGGTTTGCATGGTCGCAAGCCTTCTTTGAAGAGATTTTCTAATTGGCTCCGAGCAGAGCTAGAACTTCAAGGGGTGAGTTGCTTTGTTGCTGATAGAGCTCGGTGTAGGAATGCTAGAAGCCATGATATGGTTGAGAGGGCAATGGATTCTTCAAACTTTGGGGTGGTAATTATCACTAAAAAGTCCTTTGGGAATCCATATAGCATCGAGGAGCTCAGATATTTCTTGGGTAAGAAGAATCTGATTCCAATATTCTTTGATTTGGGTCCAGGTGATTGCCTGGCAAGAGATATCATTGAGAAGAGGGGGGAGTTATGGGAGAGACATGGGGGTGAGCTTTGGATGTTGTACGGAGGGTTGGAGAAGGAATGGAAAGAAGCAGTGAATGGCCTTTCACGAGTTGAGGACTGGAAATTGGATGCACATGATGGTAATTGGAGAGATTGTATACTGCGAACTGTGATTCTTCTGGCAACAAAGTTGGGCAGGAGAAGTGTTGTTGAGAGAGTGAATAGGTGGGTGGAGAGGGTGGAGAAAGAGGAGTTTCGTTTTCCCCGAAACGAAAATTTCATTGGGAGGAAGAAAGAGATTTCTGAGCTTGAACTTATTCTGTTCGGTGATGTGAGTGGTGATGGGGAAAGAGAATATTTTGAACTCAAGACAAGGCATAAACGGAGGCATTTGGTGATTGGTCGGAATGAAGAAAAAAGGAAGGGACGGGAGAACCCTGAGAGTGGCAGAAAAGGTAAAGAACCTGTTATATGGAAGGAGTCTGAGAAGGAGATTGAAATGCAAAAGGTGGGGAGTCCACCTCCAAGGCAACACCGGCCTCTAAGGGCAAAGCATGGAGGATGTTACAGGAGGAGGAAGAGTTCCATGAAGATATTGTATGGAAAGGGTATTGCATGCGTGTCTGGAGACTCAGGCATCGGTAAGACAGAGCTGTTGTTGGAATTTGGATACCGATTCTCTCAAAGATACAAGATGGTTTTGTGGGGTGGGAGGGGAAACAAGGTATATTCGGCAAAACTATCTAAACCTTTGCTCTTTTTTGGAAGTCGATGTCAGCATTGAAAACCCATTTTCAGATAAAGGTAGAATGAAAAGCTTTGAAGAGCAAGAGGATGTGGCAATATCTAGGGTGAGGAAAGAGCTCATGCGGGACATCCCATTCTTAGTCGTGATTGATAACTTGGAAAATGAGAAGGATTGGTGGGACCAAAGATTTGTAATGGATCTCCTTCCGCGCTTTGGTGGAGAAACTCACTTCATAATTTCCACACGTCTTCCTCGGGTAATGAATCTTGAGCCACTGAGATTATCATACCTGTCGGGTGCAGAAGCTATGTCTTTGATGAAGGGAAAGTCCAAAGAGTATCCAATTGCAGAAATTGATGCTCTCAGAGTCATTGAAGAAAAACTCAACAGGCTAACAATTGGACTTGGGATTGTTGGATCGATCCTCTCCGAACTCCCCATAAATCCGAGCAGACTCCTTGATACCATCAATCGAATGCCGTTGAGAGACATGACATGGAGTGGGAGGGAAGTCTCTACTTTGAGAAGGCATACATTCCTTATGCAACTTCTGGAAGTTTGCTTTACGATATTTGATCATGCAGATGGACCGCAGAGTTTGGCAACTCGAATGGTTCAGGTAAGTGGTTGGTTTGCACCTGGTGCCATCCCAATTTCACTTCTGTCGTTGGCAGCACATAAACTTCCTGAGAAGAACCGCAGTGCTCAGTTATGGAAAAAATGCCTGCTGGCTATCACCTGCAGCTTTACAAAATCCCATTTGAAGAGATCTGAAGAGGAAGCTTCCTCCACATTGGTGAGGTTTGGGATTGCCAGAAGTAGCACTAAGCCTATGTGCATCCATTTACATGAAATTGTTAAGATATATGCCTGCAAGAGAGGCATCAATGGTGCTGCTCAAGCCATGGTTCAATCTATTAGCACTCGAGGATCTGTTTCACAGCATTCTGAGCATTTATGGGCAGCGTGCTTTTTACTATTTGGGTTCGGGTCTGATCAGGTGGTCGTTGAATTGGAGGTACATGGGTTGATATGTTTCATAAAAAGAATAGTTTTGCCTCTTGCAATTCACACATTTATCACCTTGTCACGGTGTAATGCGGCTTTAGAACTCCTGCGCCGATGCACCGACACACTGGAAGCTGCTGAAGTGTCCTTAGTTTCTCGAGCTGAAAATTGGTTAGACAAATCACTATGCTGGAGGAAGCCAGTTAAATCAAATGCACAGCTGAATCCTTACCTTTGGCAGGAACTAACACTACTGAGAGCAACGGTGCTTGAAACACGGGTGAAATTGATGCTTAGAGGAGGGCAATATGACTTGGGGGACGATCTCATTAGGAAAGCAATCTTCATCCGAACATCAATCTGTGGTGAGCATCACCCCGATACAGCTTCTGCTCGAGAAACATTGAGCAAACTTACTAGGCTTCTCTCAAACATCCAAACCAACTGAATTTTTTCATCATGGCTAGTTGTATACGATGCTTGAGCTGAAAAAGGACGGCCTCTGATGTTGCCCATCTTTCAGTATTATTAGCTGTTGATCTTGTGGGGCCAATTGGTGACAAATAAAACTGCTGGTTGCTGAATTTGGAGGAAAAAGAAGTTCCCACAGCGAAATTCTAATTTAGAAGTTCATCTTTTAAATTTTTGGCCCATTGTAGAAGTGCCACATTCCATTCCATTCTTTCTAGTTGATGTAGCATCTTTTTTTTCCTTTTCCTTTCTTCCTTGTTTCAAATATCATTTTTCGTGACATGTGATGTTTGCATCATGTATAGGAGCTTTTGGCTTTTATTTCTTTATTGACATCGGTATGAAATGGAATTCCATGTCATGAATTTTGTAACCACCCATTTGTTCAAATAGAATCCATGTAGCTATGATTTTTTTTTTTTGCCTGTTAGATTGAAGTTTTGTGGAAAGTACTGTCTTCTTTTGGATTACACCATGTCTGTGTTGTTAGAGCTGACTGATTTGTCTATAGATATAGCAGATGCCTTTAGTTTCAGCTTCTTGTAAGAGAATAGTGACTAGAGATTTTGAAATTGGCTGCAAAAAGACCTGTTCATACTAGAATTCCTTCTTAAAAGCAGTTACTATTATCATTTGAAAGAAATTTTGGTTAGCCCAACATCTATTCCAGGACAGTAATCCAGGGCCTGTTTGGATGAGGAGAAAAGTAGGGACCCATATAAACATATTTCATCCTGTCTAGTTTTCTTTTAGAAGAAAAGAAATTCTCCTCTGAATTACCTTTTCTATAAGAGAAGTTTTCTCCGAGCAAAGATAGCAACCTTCTTTTTTTTTTTTTTTTTTTTTTTTTTTTTCTTTCTTTACTTTTTTTTCGGTGGAAAGGAGGAAATTGTATTCACAGCAAAAGATCAGCACACATTAGGCTTAAATACATTTGAGACTCATAGAATCCAGGATTCATCCCTTCTAGAGCCAAAGTGACTAAGTATCTGACTTGTCCCTCCCTGATCCAAATTGTTGTCTGCATAATTTTGCATCATCATGTGATTTGTACATAGATGCCAAATCGCTGGTCAAATTAAGGTCCCAGAGACTGAAAAGTAAGGACTAAATTTTGCCGAGGCATCTGCAGCCCTTTTAGCAGTCCTACGACCAAGTTGTATGCCCCAATGACAAAGTCCTAGGACCGAATTGTATCCCCAATGAAGAAATTGGAAGTTCTTCCCATCACCTTCTTCGGAGTGATCATAAATTTCTGAGCTAAAGAACCTTGACTTTTGATCATGATGCAATGATTTTCTAGGAAGAAGATTAGGATCAATAGGTTGATATTGAAAAATGCAGGCATTCCTCATCTTTCATGTAAACCGTACCACTGACTTCTCCAATATGTCTTCTAGCTGGGGTTGAGCCATGCCATAACCCACTTGAAAAGGAATCAAAATGATGTGGATTCAGAAATGGAAAGTTCAAAATGCTCCAAATTCTACTAGTGTAATTGGATATTTCATTATTAGAAGTGGTAGTAAATTATGTATTAATTGTTTTGAAGAAATGTTGAAAATGGTTCTTTCCTACAAAGTTTCCCTCTATTCAAATCTACGCGGCGGAGAATCACTACTAGTGAAAAATGGTGAATCTCCAACAGTGGGTTCTCCATGCTAGACTTGTCTTCATTTCTCAATCTGGTTAGGATTTTCTCCACTTTGTTTTGTACTCATTAAAAAGGCCCAAGTTCTGTTTGGATGACAACAAAAGGTGGGGAAAATGTTTACACTGAGAAATAGGTGAAGGAGGTTAATGCCCTGTGCTCGGAAATGTGAGAGTTGCTGACCCTCCATCCCTTTGTTTTCCATACATGTGGGGCCCATGTGGAACATGTTTTACCAATATGGTGAGTTTGATAACTGGGCGGTCCTCAATCGATTTGGGATCTTCCAAAATCATCCTTGGCAGGATTATGTTATTTTTTACCACTCTTCAATTCTACACCATTGTTGTAACCCTTTCTCAATATCTATTTGTAGGCCAGGGATGTAGAGTTGATGTGACTAATCCTAAGGCAAATGGTCGAGAAATTCAACGCCACTATTCTGAACAACTTGGAGCAGGGCCTTCTTTTCGCACTATCACTTACTGATAGGAAAAGAATGGATTCCATAGGATCGACTGCCCATAACAAAAACCTGATGTGAATGGAAGTTATCATTTTTCAACCAAAACCATTTATGATTTACCTTTGGTTGATCAATGTGGCTCAACTGCTGAGCCGTTTGAATCATTCAAACTGACCGGTTTAAAATGGACTGGCCATGGGAGAAAAATTTTGAGAACCAAAGTTTTAAATTTGAAGTTGTAATAAATTTCTAGCTCTATAGGACTGGGATGGGGATGGCGGGGGGGGGGGGGGGGGGGGGGGGAGTGTTTGGTGGTGGGGGGAGGTTGGGTCATTATGATCTGATATAGATAGTGACGTGTTTGTCGGATGCCCAAGAAGCAGTGAATACGGATGGGAATGGGCAGTGCCCCAGAGAAGGAAGAGCCTTTTGAATTTTCCATGAGTCTCTGGTTCAGAGGATCCAGACTTGTGGAAATGCAGAGGCTTAGGTGGGAAAGGGATTAAAGATTTTTGGGACTAGAATTACCGTAGCAAGCTTGTGCGGCGGTTTTTTTAACAAAAGAGAGATGGTACTGTTTCTGTCAGGGAGAAGAACATGGTGGTGTCGACTGATGAGTTCCAAAGAAATTTTTTTTATTTCCTTCTTCTTTTGCATCTTACTTTGTAGCTCATATTTCATTATTATTATTATTATTATTATTGTTGTGGTGGTGGTGGTGGCGGTGGCGGTGGCTGCTAGGGCAGCCGGTGGTGCTGGTGTTGGAAAATAGGAGATTGAACACAACAATTTTTAATTATTATTATTATTATTTGCTAGTGTCTATGCACACGTGGAAAGATGACATACCTAGGGATTGAAACTTGGGTAAGTCATACTTGTGTGAGAGATGAAGTTGCTGACGAATTGAGCAGCCCATGGTTCTCCAAAGCATTTTATTAGAGGAGGTATAGAGAGAGATATAGGAAGGCAGGAAAGCATGAAAGCCTTGTTGAAGCATTAAAGTAACAGCTCTATCATCATCATCATCAAAGCCTCATTCCAACTATGTTGGGTTCTGCTGCATGAATTTTGGTTTTCCATGCCAAACTATCTTGAGTCAAATCCTTATATTAAGTTTGGGAGATGCTCCCACCTTACTACGAGAGATAAGGTGAGGGGCTTCGCATCTATATCCAATGCCAACAACTTACATGTGAGGGCCCCACTCCTATCTCTCATAATAATGTGAGAGATACTCTACCAGGAGCACCTCCCATTAAGCTATACATTTTTCAGATCTATTTTTACTACATTCGTCCACCCCTTGAGCATCATGTAAAAAAAGAAAATCAAATAAAAAATTGATAGGAAAGCATGAAAGTCACTTGAAGAAAACTCTTGGGCCTGAAGTGCTGCCTAGTTGGCGTATATGCTCCCTGGTCTTTAGGTGTATTCAGGGGCTGATCCCCTAGTACATACCTTTTTTATATAGGCTCAGCCCGGGCCAAACATTTTTAGAGGCCGCATGTGCTCAATATAGGAGTAAATCTCAAGTCCAATCACTAAACAGGTTGAGCTTGAACAAGTTTTGTCTAGGCCCATGAACACTCTATAGTTCTGTTGAAAGTTTTACCTACATTATGATTAGGGCTAAGAGTGGCCATGAGTCTCATGACAGATGAGGCCCAGCCAAACTGCAAACCTGCTTTAATTTTGGATGGATTTAAACTGCTTAAAGGCCCATGGGTTACATTTGGCCCAATAAATAAATGGCCTCCACCAGTGTCTGCAGAGAGTGATGGCCAGTTAAATAGCATGGCTAGACCCAACATAACACCAAATGATCAATCCAACTCAGCCCATTTGCAACCTTAAAATAAGATGAGGCCATATCAGGTCAGGGCTAGAGGTGGCATTGGGATGGGTTGCCACCGGGTTGGGTCGAGCACTGCAGGTAAAATAAATAGCCCCAGCCCAAATCCAACTCATTCATAATCTTCTAGCCTGAATTCAACTTGAAAGTTAGAAGTGTAAATCTGAACCCTATAAATTAAGAGGCCGGGCTCAGCTTGAGTTAGTAGGTTCTAGTGCAATTAATCATGGTTTGGTGAGGTTGGTTTGGGGTCGAAAAAATAACTAATGATAACAACTCAACTCAAACCCAACCCAGTTTTAACCACGTCTGAAATTTGAACCCCAACCCAACCCAAGCCAAAAATGACTAGGGTCAACCCAAACCCTGAATTACCTGGTGAGGTTGGATCAGGAATTGTCACCATGAGACTCGAGCCTCTTGCTGTACTAGAAGATTCAGGCTAAGCTTGCACCAGTGTCCAATTACATCCAACCACTCCTGTTGCTGCAGTCAGGCCATACAACCAGAGTCAACTTATTTACAATGGCGTGGAAATCTGATGCAAAGAAGAGCCCCACATTTCCTTCCATTAATAAGCCTTATGAAGAGTCTGGTTCAATTTATTTTGAGCCACAATATCATGAACAGGTCGGGACACTTAGATGGGACCTGCTGCTAAGGATGAACAGGTGATTAGTTGCACCAGAATTTATGATCCAGAGGGACTTGAACAGGATGACAACCCCAAATGACAGAGGATTGATAATATATATATTTGCAATCGGAGGGTTCCCAACCCTAATTGATAATATCACTGAATGAGCTTTTCTGTGATATATCAAACCATCGCTTACCTTGTTCGCCATTCGATTAATATGCATTTGCAATTCGCAATTCAACACAGGGTCATAAACACGGATAGAGTAAGTTTATTTGATTCACTTTTCAGTTCTTCTAGTTCGTAATTTGAGTTTGATAAATTTAATGAACTAATTTGTCTATGTCTATGCTATTAGCCCATTGCTAGGGCCCACATCTAAAATCCAAATCATACAAAATAATGATTCTTCTTTACATTTATTTGAGCCTAGTTTTATTTTTATCAAGATTTATTGGTGATCTTATTTGAAAGTGTGGCCAAATTTTATTGGAGTTAGATATGGACTAGTATTAATACCTTGGGTGTATTGCTTATGAGCTGCTTAGGGTGGTGGGTTTTTTTTTTTTTTGTAAGAGTTATTCGTAAATTTAGAGGACTCAACTTTAGCGAGAATAGTTTCTAGTAATTTGAGAATCTAAAAATGAATTGTCCCAAATGGACTAATCACAATTCAAAATGGACCATTCACAAGGAACTAGGTAATTATGTATCAAACCAGGGGATGATCCTTGAGGAGAATGGTAGCCTCTTTAATATTAGTAAGTTTGTGCGGCACAAATCCTCAAAGGAAAAATCCAGGTTCATGGTCATTGGCAGGGATATGGGATGGTGGAGAGAACAGTTGCTTTTATCACAACTGGCTCTTTGAAAATTACAATGTTGTAAATTTGACTGCATATTTATTTTTTCTTAATAGTTTATCTGAACTCCTGGCCCATCAAATTAAGATAGTGTATTTTTTTTTTTTTTTTAACCTAGCCAAGGGGGCTAAGACCCAATTGAGAGCCCCCACGCACAAAGAAAGACAACTTGAGTGGGAAAGGAGTTGCACATGCAGGAATAATAATGGACACTAAAAAAAAAGAATTCCTTAGAATTTAAATCCATGAATACCAGCGGAACACTAAAATAAAACCCAATACAAATCATGAGCATCATCAACATAACATGTGAAATGGATTGTTTGTTTCATGTAATTGAATTACTAGAATTTCTAAGAGTATTTGAGAATTCCTATTGGTTTGTGTATGCCGGGGGGATATTTGAGAATCCCCAAGTGACATCTTTCAAGCTAGATATTTGAAAACTTAAGAGAATTCCTAAGCTAAAATGGTTCAATTCACAATGCTGGATTTTGAGAATTCATAAATCAAATGCGGATATCCAAATGTTGAGGAGATGACTACTAATATGGTGTCACAAATATCCAACATCAGGAAATCATGTTAGGGACTCTTCTAAATAAATGCCCCCTTAAAGTGGTTAAAATTGAAGGGAAAAAAAAGGTGAATATCTAAAAATAATCATAAAATATTCTCCCATTAAGGGGGAGATGAGAAATGAATATTCACCCCTCACCTTAATAACTAAAATCACAGGAGAGTGAAGGTCCAATCTACACCTATGCTTTATATCCCTAACCCTTGCCTCTTTAATATTCCTTTATTGGGGCAATTTAACAATAAATTCTTCTATATTCAATTCCACGCAAAGAAAGAGGCTCATAGCATTTGGATAATAAAGAACAATTTTTTCCTGTGATGCTCTGCGCCAATTAGATTAGCCTATGGTTGTCGGGATGGAGTGCATGATATTCAAGGGTGTCCTGCCTTTGGGGACGGTTAGAATGAGTGCTCCTTTAAAGCTCCGTGACGTGCGCAAGAAATTTTTTTCCTTTTATTATAATACATGGATGTATCTAGTTTTGGCACAATAAAGTCAGTCACTCTAGGGGTCAAGTCTCACCATATGAGAGGGTTGTAAACCCTAAATTGAGATCTGATCAAGGCCTCTTATACAGAGATGTAACTGAGCCAATCGTAGACCATACCGGTCCAGCTTGATCTTAGTCTTGACTGCCTGATCCACATCTCGATCTCAACTTAAGCTTGACTTGGAACTCAAGGAGCAAAGTTTGATCTAGGCTTCATACACCGAGCTCAAGTCCGGTCTTGGAACTGGCTTATTTCAATCATACATCCCTTTGTTACATTCACAGACCAAGCCTGAGCTTCAACTTGGGCTTGGGATCATTAGACATGTTAATCATCAAGCCAGGTTCAAGCTCGAGCTCGAAGCCCTTAACGGAGTTGAGCTCTGGCCTATTTACAAGAAGAAACCCCAACTCTAGCTTGAATTGTACGCGCTCGGCTTGATGACCTCACAAGTCAAGCTTGAATCGAGCTTGTTCGAGCCCGATCAAGCCTCACAAGCTAGGCTTCATGCATTGACAGCCCCACCACTAAGCCTGCACGTCGGCCCAAATCTATTGTTATCAGATTCAGGATCTGGCAGATTTGGGCCGGGCCGGACCTGGGTCCATTGTCCACCCTAGTCCTAGCCCTAGCCCTAGCCCTTGGGCCTTCCCAAAATAGATAGAAAAAAATGCAGGACCCAGGTGCATAAACATAATTTCGTTACTCTTGCCACATATACAATAGCAAGTGAAAATCTCTTTCAAAATAAAACCTTGCTTTTCCTTGTAACCTTCTTTCTGTTTCTACCCAAACGGCACAAAACCCTGTATTCTCATTTCTCCCTAAAACCCTAGACCGATTTCTCCGGAAAGCTTGGATTTTTCCTTCTCTACAAGCCAGCTGCAGTAAAGTAAGGTTTTTCTCAACCTTCTTAGCTTTCTCCTTTCTGGGTTTTTTTTTTTTTGCCTTCTATCTCTCCTTCTTAGCTAGCACTTCCATGTAATCTATTGGGAGTTTGTATTGGAATTGTTCTTATCTTACATGATAACTTCTTCGATTTGCTGTGGGTTTCTGGAGTATAGCAAGGGGTTTATTGCTTGGTATGTTTTAAAGTACGCCATTCAGTGCTAATGTCATAAACTGTACGCTTACTGTAATTTTGGGAGGACTTTGATTGGAAAGTTTCAAGTTTTTTTCAAGAACTGGTTCAGTTGGAGGATTATTTTTGGTGTTTGGATGTAATTTTTGATGTATAGTCTGATGGGTATTTGTTTACCGTCATGCGGAAATGGAAAGCTCTCACTTTGTTAGTAGATATCTATTTAGGCCACAGAACTGACATTTGTTTGGAGGTAATTGGTAGATATGAATGCGGGTTTTTGAAGTGGAGTCGGATGGGTGAATGCTTTGTTGTCAACTCGATTTATTTCATTGGGTTTGTAGCACCAAGAAACCCCAATCTATGAGTAGAAAAGATTTTGGATTCCTCCAACGGCTTCTTCTTGGAAAGGTACGCTTATCTAACGCCTATTCTACTGCTTCATCTGCGTCGCTGGTTGATGACCACACCTTCAATTCAGACTCAAATGCTGGAACTGTAATCACCACTGATGAAAATCGTGAAGAGAAGAGTCTTTGTATCAGCAGAAGTCATTCTCTCTTCACTTTGGCGACTAGAGTACTCCGTTCTTTGAGTTGGGAAGCTGTCAGGGAAATAAGCTTTTCAGAGGCAGTTGAGAAGCATGGAATATCTCATTCTGTTGATGTTTTTTCAGTTATTGTCCATATCTTTGCATCGGCACGAATGGAAACGGAGGTATATTGCCTCCTTAGACAGGTTGTTCGTTACCACAAGAGTAGTGTGAATTGTGATGCTTTTGGACTGTCCACTGCATTGGTTGAATTGTCGAATGATGTCGAAACTACTTCTGTTGTTTCACAAATTCTCATTAAGGTTTTTGCGGAGTCCAGGATGGTTGAGCAGGCTGTAGAAGCATTCTTGCAGGCTAAGAAGATCGGACTGAAGCTGAGCATATCCTCATGCAACTTTATGCTCAAGTGTGCAGTTGAGAGGAACAAAGCTGAAGTGGTTCGGTGCTTGTTTGATGAAATGAAGAACTCTGGCCCTCCACCCAATGTATACACTTACACCATCTTGATGAATTTCTACTGTCGAGAAGATATGGGTCAAGCCATCGGGATTCTATCAGAAATGGAAAAGAATGATGTTAGCCCAAGTGTCGTGACGTATAGTACATACATTCATGGGCTTAGCAAGGCTGGAAATACTGAATTGGCATTGATGTTACTTCATGAGTTGAGAGACAAAGAGATGCCTTTGAATAGTTACTGTTACAATGCTGTTATTCATGGGCTATGTTGTAAAGGTCAACTGTACGAGGCCAAGATGGTTTTGGAGGAGATGAAGAACTGTGGGTTGTCGCCAGATGTTCATAGCTACAGCATTCTCATTGATGGATTTTGCAAGAGAGGCAATGTACAACAGGGACTTAGTCTTTATGATGAAATGGTAAGAAATAGAGTAAAGCCTAATCTTGTTAGCTATAGCTCACTTCTGGATGGTCTTTGTAGAAAGGGAGAGATGGACACTGCATTGAATTTGTTCCATAAGCTTGTAGATTTTGGTTTTAAGCATGACCATACTGCATACAACATCTTGATCAATGGTTACTGTAAGCATGGGGATTTGGATTCCGCCCACAGGATTTTGGAGGAGATGGTTGGAAATGGATTGGTTCCCGATGTTTTTGATTTTACCTGTCTACTATGTGGCTATTGTAGAATTGGACGCTTGGAGAAGGCTGTGGAGCTTTTTAAGAATATGCCAGAAAAGGGCATATACCCAAATGTCATTTCATGCACAGTAATTGTTGATGGTTTTTGCAAGGAAGGGCTTGTCCTTGAAGCTTTTGAGCTTATGGATGAAATGCTCGACCGGGGTATTATTCCAAACTTATTTACCTATAATGCAGTCATTGATGGGCTATGTAAGGAAAGGAAATCTGAGCGGGCCTTGGAGATTTTTGAATTCATGGTGCAAAGGGGGCTCGTTCCAGATGTTGTTATTTATAGTACCCTTATAAATGGTTTTGCCAAAGAGTTGAACTTGGATATGGCTCGTAAGTTGTATGTGAGGATGTCAAAAGAAGGTGTCACACCCAACACCATCACGTATACAAACCTTATCAATGGATACTGCAATTATAATGGAATTCACGAAGCTCTCCATTTGTTTGAGGAGATGATTCAAAAGGGGCTGATGCCTGACACAGTTGCCTACACATCAATTATTGCCGGATGCTGTAGACATGGAAATATAAAGAAGGCTTTGGAGCTTTTCACCACAATGGTGCAAAGTGGTCTTTTGCCTGATGTTGTAACTTACACATGTCTTATAGATGGATATTGCAAGAAGAGTATGATGGACAAGGCGGTCTCGTTGTTTGATGAGATGACAAAACTGGAAATAAATCCTAATAAGGTAACTTATACTTCTCTGATCACTGGATATCGCAACATGGGCAACTTGGGTAAAGCACATGAGTTGTATGAGAAAATGTGGGAGGGTGGTATTTTTCCAGATGATATAACCCTTACTGCATTGGGTTTGAAGTCGTATGAGGATGAGAAAGGTTGAGCATTCAAAAGAGTCACATCGCTTTCACATGTGATGTTCAGCTGTGGATC